>VWZQ01012238.1:86741-114817 GCA_013397015.1 Myiagra hebetior | reverse complement strand
TGTCTTCTGGCTCCTCCACGGCCACAGGCTGGGACTCAGCTGGGACCTGGCTGAGACCCACAGCCTCTTCCCGGATTGCCAGAGCCCTTGGCACATGGCAGAACTGTCACTGTCCCTGTCCTTGCTCATGATCTGGTGGTGGTGGGAGCATCAGTGGCCTTGTGTGCCAAACACATGGATTAGTTGAATGCCAGGCTTGAGTCATGGTCATGGTGCCACCAAGGATGATGCTGCCATTCCTGAATGCTGCCATTCCTGAGGTGCTGCCTGCCCTGAGTGCTGCCCTTCCTGGGCATTGTGTCTTGTGGTGGGGACACCTGCCATTCACCGTTCTCATCTTGGGTACCCTGAGGGGGAGCCAGGTGCTGGCTGGACAGCCTGGCCTGATGCCACATTCACCCCATGGCACCAGTGCAGGTTGTTTCCACGGGTTGTCCCCTGCATCCTCCACCCACGGCAGCTCAGCCCACCACTCTGCGTCCAGCCCAGCACTCTGAGTGGCTTCTACCCCTGCACTCCCCCTCCCCCTCAGTAATGAACTCAGCAGATTATCAGGTCTTGGGTTATTAGAGAGCAGCCACACTCCAGCAGATGTTAAACTGGTCATTATTCCATCAACAGCCCCATTAAACTGTCACTCGCTTTTTCCAGCCTTTTCCCCATTATTTTTCTCTTTTCCTTGCCTCCTGCCTTTTCTCCATCTATGTTTTTTTTATCAGAGCATGTGGCTGCCAACACACTCAGGATGCTCCCAAGGGGTTCACCACATCCCTCTGCTATCAGTTTACCCATCCAGAAAATGGGATCAGGCTGGAGAAGGATTTGAGGAAACCTACCAGTCCCCAAACTGACACAGGAATCCCCCTCTCCCCCGCCCCATTCCACTTTCAGCCTGTCCCACTGATGGAAAAGGGCTCTGGATGTTAGAGAAGGGAGTGAAGAGCCCATGGGAGGGTTTTAAAAGCAGAAAGTGAAGGGGCAGAGGAAAGGCCCAGCTGCTTGAAGCCTTTTATCTTTCCCAGTGCTCTCCCCCCTCCCCCTGCTCTGCACACTCCCAACTTCCTCCCTGGCAGCCGCCCACTCGCCACTAGGCTTAATAAGAAAAATAAAGGAAATTTAAATAGCTAGATAAATGTTGGGCTGGTATGGGGGGAGGAAAGGCTGCAGAGGTGGGTTCTGCCTAGGAGGGTCCCAAGGGATGGGGGGATCTTGCCTCTCCCAACTCCAATGGGGTGCTGGCAGTGCCAGGGACTCAATGCCATGTGCAGGTGGTAGGTGTTGGGAGCTTGGTGTCTTGGGGGAATGGAGAAGGTGTTTAGGAAGGGATGTTTGCCCTTGGCTTCACATGGCCAGAGCTGGGCAAGGAGACATGACTAAAGCAAGATGGTGATGCATGGCAGAGGTGAGAGCCAGATTGGAATTTTCCCTGTCAGGGGACCTTTGCAGTGGGCCCAAGGACCAGTGGGCACAGCCAGCTTCCAGCCTGCTGACCAGCAGAGGTCAATGGTGTCACTGCATCCCAGAGCGTGCGAGTCTGGCACCTGAACAAGATGGTCTGGCTGATGGCTGTTTATCCATCACTGTTGCGGCACTGGCTCTGATGAGGAGCTGGGTTTGTCTTTCCTCATTAAGTACATGTTAATTTGCATTTATTTAAAAATAACAGAGCTTTCAATCTCTTTGTTAACAACGGAGCAGGAATGTTGCTGGGTTGTCAGCCCAGAGGCATCCCTGATTTGTCCCTGTCTGGGGCTGGGCACAGAGCCCAGCTAGGATCCCCCGGGGCTAGGATCCCCAGGGAGATGTGTGCAATGTGGGACAGGCAGATACATAGAATTGCTGAGTTGTCAGCATCTTGGCTGCTTTGTGTCCCCTGGGTGACAGCCCTGCTCCCCTCTGTGCTCCAAGACTTCTTGGGGTGGGGAGAAATAGGGATGAGCTTTTCAGTGATGGTGGGGGGACTCAGTGTCCCCCTGGGCTGTAGAAGGGTCACAGAAGGGATCTGAAGCATCTCTGGAGCCTCCCTGGAGCAGCCCTGGAGCATTATTCCCCAGGTGGAGGCTCAGTGCTGCTCCCCAAGCCACAGACAAGAATCCAGCCATTTCTTCTTCAGGTTAAGGCAGTGAAATCCCTGTGGAATCAATCTTTTGGAGCCACGTGGCTTAATGACCACAGTGCTCCAAGCAGTGACATGGATGTGCCACATGTTGTGCAGGCTGGGCACCCGTCCCCTACCCAGACCTGCATGCACCAGACATGGGTGCAGCTGCAGAGGAGCAGGCACAGCTCTGCCCAACCACTCCTGGACGACATCTGTCTCCGGTTCACCAGGACTCCAAAATCTCTGCTTCCCCTGGTTCCACCTGCTGGGAGATTCCTGAGGAGCCCATGCTGGGCTGTGACTCCCATATGTGTGTATGAGCACCCTCTTTGTTTTCACTGGCATGGCATGCCTGGATCTGCAATTCCATGCATGACCGTGCATCCAAACACACACACACACGCTCAGGTGCACACACGTGTATTTATCCCACCTGAATACATACCCAGGTGAGCAGCGGCTCCATGGACATGTGGTCCTGAGCCCCCTGAATGATGTCACCCCACTTCCATGTAGGCTGACACTGAAATAGCAATGAACTTTGGCTCACTGAAGACAAGGAAGATGGCAAACCTCAATCTTGAGTGTTCATGGAAGTCAGGCCTTGAATCAAAGGAAAAATAATAAAATAAAGACAAAACATCAAAATAAAGAAACAAATAAAATAAAGAAAAATAATGAAATAAAGGGAAGCAATAAAATAAGGAGAAAATAATAAAAAGTAAAGGTGAACTTTAGAAATCCCTGAGACTTTATATATTGAAAATACCGGGAAAAAAAGCTCTTTGAGGAGAATCACTTCAAATTGGCTATTTATCGGTGCAGCATTCCGCCGGGAGGTTTCCATGGCTACCTGGCAGCCAGCAGCCGGGGCGGCAGCATGCCAGCCCCATGTGCCTTGCTGCGTGTCCCTGCGGTCCCCCGCCCGTGAACCTTTGTGCTGCACTGGCGGCGCCTGATGCTGCCGGTGTTGAGTGAGCACCATTGCCCTCAGCCCTGCCATGAGGTGCTGCCCTTGAAGGCTCAGATCCTGAAGGTTGGTACCCAGCTGGGGGGATGCCCAAGGGACTAGAGGCTGGCATTGAAGGCATCGCAGGAAGGGGGTGTCCTTGCAGAGCCTCCCGTGCAGGTTAGCAGCAGAGCTGAGCCCCCACCTGAGAGGGAGGGATGTCTCAAGGCACTTCCGCTGCCCAGAGGAGCACTGAGTTCCCCCTTTACCCCTGGAAACCTCATCGCTCCTTCTCCCCACCCCAAGAAACCCTGGAACATGGTGGGGAGCATGGCTGTCATCCAGAGGACACGCTATCACCACCCTGGGGGAGCTGAGCCCTCTCCTTCCCACTCCCCAGCCGTGGCTTGAGGCAGATGGTTGGGAAACCTTTGGGAAGAGTCTTTCGGAGCCTCATGCCATCCCTTGGGGATGCTGCTGTTGGGTTTGGAGGGATAATGTGCAGGAGCATTCCCAGGAGCATTCCCAGGTTGGTGCTTGCATAGATCCCTTCCATGATCCTGAGGACCACCTTTAAGGCAGCCTCTCTCCATGGAACCCCCATTTCCCCTTCTAGGTGTACCCATGGGCCATGACAAGGGGAGACTGAGTGACCCTGACCCCTACTGAAGGTTCAGGGAAACTTCTTCTCATCCGCCCCAGAACTATTGGAAGGCAGAACACTAGGACACCTCTTCCCAGGAACATGGAGCTCCATTCTGCTCTTCCTGTGTCACCAAGGCTGCCTGATTCCTGATCTGTCCCCTGTCCCCCGGCTCATCTGCCACCCACCCTGGGGGCATGGGAATGTTGGGTGCAGAGGAAAAGCCCCTCCACTCCTCCTATTATCTCCAAAGCATGGGTGAACCCCTGTCTCTGGGTGATGGGAAGGAGGAAGAAGGGATTTTGGACTTCTGGTCTCAGTCTGCACCCCAGTGCCACCCCAGGACTGGATGCCTTGCTGCCCCCATGCCTTCTTCCACAGGCAACAATGTGAGAGCTGGGAAGGGCTCAGGGATGGCAACAAGGATCTCCAAAACCTTGAACATCTTTGGAATGAGGAACCAGTGGAGGAGGACAGATGTGGGTCCTTGGTGTGGGGCAGGACTACAGGGATGGTACCTGGACCATGGTAGCTGGTAGAGCCCTGGGAGCAGCCCGGGAGCATCCTTATGACTCCTGACAGTTCCCAGTACCAGGGTCTGATCCTGCAGCCTTGCTTAAATCCCTGTTTTCCACGGCTTGTGTGCTGAGTGTACTCCCCAGTACAGCCCAGGTACGGATGCTGCCACCTGGAAAATGGCACCGCAAGGAGATTTTCCCATACTATGATCTAGGGGACACATCAGACTATGGGAGGAAGGAAACAGTTGAGAGGAAATGAAAACTGAGGTTGGAAAGTGGGAGCAGAGGGTCTCCCCACGCCCTTTACAGTCTATGAGCACCTCATTCCCCTGGCTCAGCACCGGGGAAGGTCACCCGCCTGATGTCCTGAGTGTGACAGAGCCAGCGGNCTTTCCCCTTCTTTGCCCTTTTTTCCCCTTCTCCCTTCCCATTTCCCCTTTTTTCTTCCCTTTTCCCTTCTTTCCTTTTCACCATCCTTCCTTTTCCTCTTCTTTCCCCTTCCCTCTCCAAATCCCATTTCCAAAGCCAAGGAAAGCCCTTGCCTCCTCAGGCTACCCGAGCCCCATCCTGTGGTGTTCAGAAGCTCCATCCCAGCTCCAGCACCTTTCCAGCCAGCAGCACCAAACCTGGATGGCTCCAGCATGGAATGGGCTGGCAGTGGTGGCAGCATTGCCCCAGTGTGGGTTGTGGGACATAGTGGGAATGCTACACCCCAACAGCCCCCAAACAGCTCCTCGGGACACCCATCCCCACCCCAAAATACACGAGGCATTTCTCCCTGTTCCGCCCCCATCATGGGTGAGCTGTTGGACCTGTGGACATGGGGAATAATTCTCTGGATCACTGTGAATTTATTTCCTTTTTTTTTCATTGAGAACATCTTGTACTGACATTACAATAAAAACTAGGCTCCAGGTTCCTCCGTGTGTTTTTTTTCCTGTTCTTTATCTGTTCCCAGGATAAATGTCAATGGAAATGGAAAAGCTTTTCTCTGTCTTGCTGTTTTCTTCCCTTCCTGAAAGACTCCTCAGATTTATGAGAGAAAATGGTGGAAAAATCAGAAAGGGAAAAAAAATCCCCTAAACTTGCTGAGATTGAATTTTCTCATGGATATTTCTGTATATGTGGCAGGACCAGGAGAGACTAAACAGATATGTAGATGTGGCACTTGTGGATGTATTTTAGTGGTAGGCTTGGCAGTGGTGGGGAACTGTTTGACTTGGTGGTCTTTGAGGGCTTTTCCAACCTAATGATTCTGTGATTCCATGATTCGAAGTAGGAAAGTGTACCTGGCATGGACCATCCCAGGAAGCTGGACTGGGTGTCTTCAGAGTAAGGAAAGTATCTCCCAGCATGCACAGCAAGGGAGCTCACAGCTCTGAGCGTGATGTAGAGCCCATTTGTAGGGAAAATATTCAAGGAGCAAATTGCTTTGTATCAGCAAATACATCTCCATTAGCGCTGGAATTGGTATCCTGCACAATGCATGCTTGAGAACAAAGCCTGGCTATTCAGAGCTCACAGAATTCAATCCTGTGGCTGAGTCGTCTCAGCAGAAAGCAAAGCAAGGCTCGTTTCGTATTCACACCACAAATATCAGTATGAGACCACAGAGGTGGAAAACTGCCTATGGAACTCTGGCATCACTTCACCTTCCTGGCAGGAAATAAAGACACACACCCCATGTTGATGTCCAGTGCAGGATCCCCAGCAGCTCCAGCAAAGAGAAACGAGATTTGTAGGAGACACTGTGTCAGGGCTCCTGACTGTTGTCATGTCTCCCAAGACCCTCTCCCTCCAGCCAGGAGGTTGGGCTAAGGTGGCCCATCAGATGCACCTGTAGAAAGTTTCTTGGTGGATCTCGCTGGCCATCACTGGGGCCTTGCTCCTGCGAGATGGATCAATGAAGCCCTGGTTTGAGTGGCTTTTTAGGAGATTAGACCAGGAAAGTCCACGCTCTATAGCAACCCTGCTAGACAGGGAACATTACAGGGAGGGGATGGGCCACCCTCCACCAGGCACTTTGCTTCTACTCCCCATGGGGTGGAGGGGCTACCCAGATGTCTACCCAGAGATGCCCATCCAGCAATGCCCATTCAGTGATGCCCACCCAGCAATATACACACAGCAATGCCCACCCAGAAACACCTTGTGTGCTTCCAAGCAAGAATTAGCAGGCATTTATCTGAAAAAAACCCAGCAAAATCAACTTCAAACTGAGCATTTTTAATGAAACACAGCAAAACACTCCAGGAGCACTAGAAGCATTCCATCAGGCTTTTTCCAGTTCTCAGCCTCTGTGAGACTCCTGGGGCTTCACACATTGTGCCGCTATTTGCAGAAGGACTCCAAGAAGCTGCTTGGATATGGGGCAGAATTTTCTCTTGAGGAGAAAATAGGACAAAGAGAAGTGGAGCTGAGAAAAACATGTCTCTTAAATACCAGGAATAACATTTGGAGAGGGGAATAAGAGGGGAGAAAGCTAGGCATCACACTGGCCACATGGAAGGAGTGTGGAAGGAACTCCCAGGGAGTTGGGAGCAGGTTGGATGGTGGGGATACATGTGGATATAGTGCTTAGGTCCAAAGTGTAGTGGAGGGCTTGGCAGTGGTGGGGGAATGGTTGGACTTGATGGTCTCAGAGGGTTTTTCCCACACAAATTCCGTGATTCCATGGTAATATGCAGACATGATGGTCCTTGCCTGGCATCTGGGGATGGATGGTTCCTTCTGGTGGTCCTTGCACCCAGATCTGCTCTGATCTCAGCTACTTCTGCCTGGGGACCACTGAAAGAAAAAAACCCATCTATTGGGAATGAAAGAGGCTGGGATAAACAACCATGGGAATCAGCTTTTCTGGGAAGAAGGGGACTCCTTGTAGATGTCTTCATGCCAAGATGATGGGAGTTAGCAGCTCACTGGGTGTAGGATAGCCCACCACCTTGCTCCCACCATCCACCACTGCCACTGCAGAGTGTAGGGACCAATGTGGCCACCAGCCACTTTGGTGGGAGAAGATGAATGAGCACTGGAATGGCTCCCAGTCCTCGGGGCACCCCATGGGGCCCCACAGTAGGTTCCCTCCCCAAAGGAGTGCAGATATGAGCCCAGCCAGCTGATGAAAACCTAAGTCATTAAACCTGAGACTCAGGGTGGAAATACGGATTCGATTAAAGTGATGGTCCTTAAAATACTCTCAAATTAGTCCTGGCTCTACTCTCAGCTCTTGGAGGAAAATTTGGGCATGTAATTGCAGGTCTGGGCCTCAGTTTCCCCTTTCAGATAACAAAGGCAGAGGATCTTGTGTAACTGATACAATCCACTGCCTATATCTGTAGACCATGGGGATATTAATCCTGGTGAATTTGACAGGAACTGATGTGATCTGAGCACTAATCTCTTAATATCTACTGCTGCCCTGAACGTCCCAGCTGGTGGATTCATGATGGAGCAGGGAAGCAGCAGCCCATCCATTGTGACTTTAAAGCACATTCCTCCCTTCTCCCCATAGGCAAATGATCCTGAAGAGATGAAGGTTGGCAAGACTAGTGAAGAGCAATCAAAATAGCTCTTTTAGGCGCAAAATCTCAATACACTAAGCCAAGTTCCCAGTTTGGGAGTGTGGATTGGCCCTGTGGTGCAGCACACAGCACGAGGAGAGATTGCAGAGGATGCAAGTACCTGTGGAGGGATGCAGTGGAGCCTGCAGATCCCAGAGATGCTCCTGGATTCACCTGTGTGGCTGTGCTGACTCAAAACAAAGGTCCGTGGCTCCGTGTTGCCAGTGGCCCAGAGATGCCACGGCGAGGGAAAGAGCAGGGTGAAGGCATGCATCTTTGTTAGCGGCACAGGCAGTGGGATTCAGGGTACCCCTGGCATGTTTACTGGCAACACCGAGCTCTGTGGTGTGGTCACCGTGCTGTAGGGAAGGGATGGCATTGAGGGGGACCTGGACAGACTGAAGAGGGAGAACTGTGCCAGCCTCAAGAAGTTCAACAAGGTTAAGTGCAAGGTCTTGCACCTGGTCAGGATAATCCCAAGCACAAACACAGGATGGGTGGAGAATTGATTGAGAGCAGCCCTGGGGAGAAAGACTTGAGGGTGTTGATGGATGAAAAGCTCAGCATGCCCTGGCCATGTGCACTGACAGCCCAGATACCCCCTGTGTCCTGAGCTGATCCCCAGGAGTGTGGGCAGCAGGTGAGGAACATACTTCTGCTCTGCTCTGCTCTGCTCTGCTCTGCTCTGCTCTGGTGAGACCTCTCCTGCAGTGCTGCGTCCAGTTCTGTGGCTCCAGCATCAGAATGACATGGAGCTGCTGGAGGGAGTCCAGAGGAGACCATGGAGATGCTCTGAGGACTGGAACACATCTGCTCCGGGCATCTCTGCTATGGCTGAGAGAGTTGGGGGTGTTAAGCCTGGAGAAGAGAAGGCTTCGGGGAAACATTAGAGCCCCTTCCATTGCCTAAAGGAGTTTCAAGAGAGTTGGAGAGGGACGTTGGACAAGGGCCTGGAATGACAGGACAACGGGGATTGGCTTTAGTCTGACAGACAGCAGGGTTAGATAGGATACTGGGGAGAAATTCTTGGCTGTGAGGAGGGTGAGGCTTGGGCACAGGTTGCCCAGAGAAGCTGTGGCTGCCCCATCCCTGGAAGCATTCAAGGCCAGACTGGATGGGGCTTGCAGAAACCTGGTCTAGTGGAAAATGTCCCTGCCCATGGCAGCAGAATGGAACTGGAGGATCTTCAAATGTCCCCTCCAACCCAAACCATTCTGTGGTTCTATGATCCTGAGCCAAGACCTACATCAGCTGGATGATTTCCTTCCAGTCTTCGTCCAGGACCTGGTCGCTAGTAGCTTCACCTTTTGTCTCTAGTGCTTGCACTGGAAGAAGTTGAAATGCTTAAATATCTTTGAAAGTTCAGGTTGTTGTTGCTCCTTCTTTATTCATTCCCCTTGTGCCAGGAGGTGTGAGGTTTCATAGAAATCTCTGACCTGGATTCTGTGTAGGGTGGATGTCCTTCCCCAGGGTCCCTCTTGGAAGTGCAGCTCCAATGCATTGGGTCTTTGGCTGGAGAGCACAGGCAGCACTGGCACTGCAGCAACTTTTACCCTTCTCCAGCTGACACTGTCCCACCCTGCCGACAGCTCACCCTGCCAGACCCCAGCCCATGTGGCCCAGGACAGGAGATAAGCAAGTTCAAGCTGGGGATCACCCATGTGGCTGGGACTGTTTGTAGGGCATCCATTCTCTGGCAAGGACCTGTTTGTGGGCCAGTGGGGTCCAGTATTATAGAATCACAGAACCATGATTTGGGAAAAGCCCTCTGAGACCACTAAGCCCAACCATTCCCCCCAGCACTGCCAAGCCCACCACTAAACCATGTCCCCAAGTGCCACATTTACATGGCTTTTAAATCCCCCCAGGCATGGTGCCTGCAGTGCTTGACAACCATATTGGGGAAGAAATTGTCCCATTTATCCGACCTAAACCTCTCCTAACAAACTTGAGGCCATTTCATCTTACAGAAGAGGAAATACATTGCTTAATGCTGCTCAGTGCCCTTGGGAAAGCAACCTGCCTGTGGATTGCGTTTTGCCTAGTGCAGCTCAGTACCCCTGGGACAGGAACCTGTGGGACCAGTGCTGCTCAGTACCCCTGGGACAGGGACAGGTAGGAACAGTGCTGCCCAGTAGTGCTGTGTGCTGCCGATGCCACCGGGGCAGTAGCCAAGTAGACGGGGCTTGCGGTCCCAGCACGGCCAAAGGCGCCGAGTGGGACGGCTGCACCCGCGGGGAGCACGCGGAGGGCAGGGCCCGTGGACACTCTCTAGACAAAGGCGGCTGCTCCCCGACGCGGCGCGGCGCACGAGCGAGGCCGGGCGCGGCCCGGGGTGGGCGGTGGCGGGCGGCAGGTGCGGCCCCTTCGGCCCCTCGGCTGAGCGACTCGGCTCCCGCCCAGCCCCGCGGAGCCGCAGCAGCGCCGTCAATCAGCGTCGCTCCCCCCTCCGTCTTCCCCGCCCGCACGCCTCGGCGCGCTGCATCGGGCTCGGTGACAGCAGCGAGCTGAGCGCGGCGGGAGTCTCCGCTCCCCGCCAGCACCGAGAGTCGGGGGCGGCGGCGGCGGGGCTGGTAGGGCTGCCNCTGGTAGGGCTGCCGAAGCATGCGGAGTCATGGGCCAGGGCTGCGGACACTCCATCCTCTGCCGGAGCCAGCCGTACCAGGCGGCCGCATCTGATATGTGAGTTCCCTCCCGCCGGCACCGGGGATGGGGGACCACGCCGGGAGGGAGGGATGCTCTGGGAGTGATGCTGGGCAAAGAAGCGAAGGAGACGTCAGGGACGCAGGAAAAAGTTCATCCTGCCTGACAGCTGTCAGGGAGGGGGTGGCGGGGAAATGACAAGAGGCTGCGACCCCTCCCTGTTCCCCACTTGCCGCCTATGTTAGCCCTGGGGCAGGTCATCACTGGTGTTTCTGTGCCAGAGGGCTGGTGTGAACAGAATCTCCCTGTTTCCCCATCACCCTCATCCCATGATGATTTCCTGCAAGGGTGGAAGGCTTCTGGCCCAGTGGTGGGCTGCAGGGGGGGCCCGGGTGACTTTGTGAAATTCAGGTCAGGCCTCTGAATCGTGGTTTTGACAGCTTCACACAGGGCAAGCGAAGCCACCCCCTGCACACCCACCCACTCACCAAACAGATTTGGGGGTCCTGGTGTCACAGTGCCTGTCTGTATATGGCGAGGTGGGAATGGGCTCCACGGGTCCTGGTGGTCTCATGCTGCAGCAGACACAAGGGGCTTTGTGTAAGAGCATGGGGTGACCTTGCTGAGGGATGACAGTGCTCCCTGGAAGCAGGGAAGGGTGATGCTCTGAAGAGCCCACGTGGGAAGAGGGGCTGAGCTGGCTAACGGGAAGCTTGCAGTGTCTCAATTCCCATCGCCCACAGGCTTGACTGGGGCTGGCGGAGACCCCTGTCTCCCTGCACACGCATGTGCAGCGCTCACGAGGCTCCACAGCTGCTGGGGAGCAGGCTATGCATGGGCGGTTCACAGTACGTGGGTGCTCTGACTCCTGGGTACTAAGAGATCTGGGGTGCTCCCAATCCCTTCTCCCCCTACTCCAGTGGGATCGGATCCCACATTGCCAGAGGGTGAGCTGAACCGCAGGAAAGGGATACAGGTCTTAGGGCAAAAAGGCTTCTCAGTGCTTGGATTCCTTTGTCTGGCAGTGCCAGCTCCACATGCTCAGGCTCTGGCCGAACTGCCTGTCTCAGCAGCACACATCAAGACTACCAGAACCAGGGGGCACATTGCTGCACTGGGATGTGCCCAGGAGCAGCCTCGGTCTCCTGGAGCACGTGCTTTATGTGATGACAGGAGTATTGGGGTACAGGGAATCTTCCATCCCCTCCTGGCCCAGTGCTACACATTTCCCTCACTGGGTTTTTGCACCTTCATGAGTTGACCTTTGGATGAGAACTTTGTCCTTCTTCATAGAAAATACCCTCCAGCACTTCTGTTGCCTACATGCAATGTGTGGCTTGGACCCATCTTCTCAAGGCCCCAGTAGGTGCCGATCCTCCTACGCTTCTGTGGGTGCTGGGTCTGTCTGCAGGCAGCATCCTTGCCTCAGCTCTCCTGTCTCACTCCCTGGTGCTGTGTGTGCTTTGTTCCCTGCAGAGATCCTTCCCTGCTGCTGCATGAACATGTGCACGTGTCCTTCCTTTAAGCAAAACACACAAAGGTCTTGAAATGCCATGCGATCCCCATGTTCCCTCCTGTCTCTGCTGCTGTTTAAAGGCTTTTAAAAGAAGTAGGTGACAGAAAAGATTGGTGCAGCTGTGTTGGCTGTGCCCCTCAAGCTGCCCCAGGCAGGTGAGGTAGGTATGGTGAGTCCAGCTGCTTTCCCCTTTTACCCAGGATATGTCCTTCATAGATATTTCTCTCTGTTCCCGTAAACCCCAAGGGGTATATAGAAGTGGCAAAGCTTCCCAAGAGCTGTCAGAGGATGATGCCCTTGGCCCTGTAGTGCTCCCCGGAGGGGTTGCAGTAGTGAGGTTAGTGCTGTGGGGAGGGGTGCTGCCTGCTCCCTGCCTCCACTCCAGCCCTGTGGTGTTCAATGCTGGCTGGCAATGCTGCGTGAGGCCAGGATCCAGTGGTGGCCCAGCTCTCCCATGTGTATGGTGCATTTTTTGCAAGGGGATGCAGGTGCAGCATTATCCAGGTCACATTTTAACCCATTTCCTCCTTTTCTCCCACTGGGAAGTGTGTTCCTGGGTGGGTGGATGCTGACCTGGTTAGTGGTGGGTGGGATGTCAGGGTGCCTGGAGCTGCTGCTGTCACAGCATCTGACAGCAGCCAGGGTTGGGGAAGAAGCTACTGAGCTCTGCAGATGGAAAACACAGAGGAGGAGATGCTGCTCTGAGCACCCCTGCAGGAAGGACCCAACTCAGCGGAGGCTGGGAAGGGTCAGGGCTTCCTTCAGGGCAGAACACTGGCTGGGATGCAGGGGGTATGAGCTGGGCCTTGGCCCTGGAGCACCTGCAAAGGTGAGGGCAGGCTGTCAAACCTCCTGGAGGACCCCCCCAGACCCTTCATGGTTATTGCTGGTCCCTGGGCTGCATGTTTAAAGTGCCATGGAAAATTGTCCTGTCAGTTTGGCCAGGATGGCTCTGCTCCTCCCCAGGCACTCACCTGCCAGGGAAAAGGGTTCAGTGGAATGGGGTTAACCTGGTCCCCCATTTTTTGGGTTCTTAGGTGATGTTCTCCAGGTTTTTCGAAGCCTCAGGCTCTTCCTACCCTTGTAACTGGGGCTCTTCAGGTTCACCCACCTGCCTGGGCACCCAGCCCTGGAGCCTGGAGGTGCATGGCAGGGAAAATGGAGGGGAAACTCCTGGCTGCAAGCTTCCTGCATTCTGCATATGCCAGGAGCTTCCCAGCACCCTGCACCTGTCCATGGGAGGTCTCCAGGGTGAGTGAGGAATTTACCCTCCATCACCACAGGGCATCTCCCTGAGCATCTTCAGCTTCAGAATAGCCAGTTGTTTGGAAGTGTTGGGAATTGGGTCAGATTCTGGCTCTGTTAGTGAGGACCCTCACCAAGTGTGCCCTGGCCATCATCTCCACCAGAGCCCCGCACATTCCCTGTGAGCTGTGCTGCTTTGGGGACTCTGGGAGGCTGAGCATCCATCTGGGGCTGAATGCAGGATTCCCTGAGGGCAACAGTGGATGCAACAGCAATTTCTGGGAATCCGTCTTTCCTCCTCCTCCCCTCTGACCCTGGTCCTTGCTTTTGCTTTTGTCTCATTCCTTGCTCCCACGTGGCTCAGCGGGAGCTGTGCTGGGCTGCGGACAGAAATGCCAGCAGGGTCTGGAGCTGCCTGGAACTTTCTGCCTGTCCAGCTTTCTCCTGTCCTCCTTAATGGATGGGCCTGTCTGGAGGGGGGAGTGAGTGGGATAGAGAGTGTTGGGAGATGATTTGTCTGCTACCATGGCTCCATCTGCAGCTGCTGCAGCAGCAGCAGCACGGGGGTCAGGCAGTGGAGAGGCTGTTGAGTGTGGGCAACAGGCAGCCTGGAGCTTGGATCCCCCTGCCAGGGTGCCAGGGGTGGGTGGGAGGTCTCACCTGCCTTGCAGCAATGGACGATGACAGCAAGATTTGATGTTTGAGAGGTTGGAACCTGAGTTGTGGGATGATTGGTTTGGGTTGGAAAGAACCTTAAAGCCCATCCAGTTCCAATGTCCCTGCCATGGGGAGGGTCAACTTCCACTACACCAGGTTGTTCCCCATCCAATCTGGCCTTGTAGGAAGGTCTACAAAGGTGTAGGAAGGTGTTTGGAAACACCTTGTAGGAAGCTGTCCCCAAACCTTGTCATCCACACAGCATCTTCAGGGAATGGACCAGTGTGACAGCCTATGGGACTTGCTGTCAGGAATGTCCCTAAGGCTGGTTATTTGGCAGCAGCAGCCCTTGGTCCGCTCCTGTCCTCAGATCCTGCTCCCGGACCCATGTTCTGAGCCCTGCCTGCAACACTGGTGTGTGGAGTCAGAGGGGAGGAAGGACTTGGGAGAATCTTGAGTGGTTTCAAGCCTTCTGGGTCTTTGTCAGTTTGTATTTTCTATGATAAATCAAATAGAACAAGGAGGGGGATTTGGAAGTGGGATGGGGTGCATTTCCCACTGAAAATATTAACCCCTGACTTTTTTGGCTGGAGCTGGGGCTGGGTTAGGGCTTAGCCTGAGTGTTGTAGCCATCGAGGACAGCCTCACGATGTGTTTTGGCATCCCCAAAGCCCTCTGTTCTCCACCCAAGGAGGGAAAAGCAGCCAGCAGCTGCTAGAGCAGCCCTAGGACAAAGTGCTGACTTAGCCAGAAGCCTCCCCTGGCTCCCAGCTGCTTTCCAGCCCCTTACCAGGCTGTTAGTAACTTGCACGTTTCAGCTGGGTGACTCAGAAGACAGCAAGAAGATATTTATAAGGAGCATTTGAAAGGCAGATTGGTGGAGGGTTTACTTTCCCCTGCTCTTCTCTTGAGCTATTGCCAGCTGAATGTGGTTGTACTTTGCTTGGCTGTGGAGTGGGGTCTGGTGGGTGACCTGTCCATGTTCCCTGAAATTCAGTGTCTGCTTGCTATGGCGTGAGGACGCTGATGCGCCAGTGAAAGGCTCCATGCAAACCCTTCATTGTTCACAGGCACACTAAACCTCACCCCATTGCAGCAGAGCCCTAATGCTACTGCCTGCGAGGGCAAAAAAAGGCAGGGCAGCCAGAATTTGGGAACGCAGGGATTTGCAGCCCTGGCTGGTCTGATGGTCCCCAGCCTGGCTCTGAGGCATGGAGCCCTGCCAAGCGGTGGCATCGATCAGCCTGGTGAGGATGTTGTACTTGGTGGTGATGCTCTGGGATGTGTGTGCAGCTTCTTGGTGGTTTGGGGTTTCTCATCACACCGGAGCTGTCCTGTGTACCTACTCCTGCAGTGAGGATGTCTCCACAGCCCTGTCCTCAAGTCAATACTTGGCTTGAGCCTGGGTGGAAGGACACAAGCCATGGGTGTTGATGTGTTTTCCCTTGCTCTCCCCAAAATGGGGTCTTTCCCCATGTTTTTTACTAGTGTGATCACAGACTGCTGGGTGGCAGCATCCTTCCTGCATGGAAAAAGCAGGTGGAAACCATGAAGGCTTTAAGTAAGAAACTGGGGTCGAGGAAGGTGGTGCTAGTGATAGGGAACAGTGCGAGTGCCAGAGTCCCTAATCTCCTGACTCAAGCAGGGTGATGGCAATTTTCAATAATTTGATTATCAGCTGCTCAAGCCAGGAACTACTGCGAGTGCTGGGAGGAGGGTCTTGGATCCTGCATATGAACATCCTGGGGAGCTGCAGGATGTGGGGATCCCCTTGGTCCTTCTGCAGAACCTCAGGGGTGGAGCTTGGCCTCCC
This sequence comes from Myiagra hebetior, assembly GCA_013397015.1. NCBI lineage: Eukaryota > Metazoa > Chordata > Aves > Passeriformes > Monarchidae > Myiagra > Myiagra hebetior. Next base: position 99,169 of record VWZQ01012238.1, on the reverse strand, counting down.
ATTGGCTGGTGAGGGGCTGAGACTGGGCCTGAGGTTAGGATTAGTGTCAGGGTCAGAGCTAAGGTTAGAGGTAGAGCTAAGATTAGGGTTAGGGTCAGAGCAAGTGCTAAAGTTAGGGCTAAATTTAGGTCTGGGTTTAGGGCTAGAATCAAGTTTAGGGCTAGCATTTGGGTTAGGGGTAGATTTAATATTAAGGCTAAGGCTAAGTTTAGCATTAAGGTTCTGTCTAGGGCTAAGATAAAAGTTTAGGGTCAGGTTAGATCAAAGATTAGTGTTAGAACTGGGGTTAAGTCTAGGACTGGTGTTAGGTCTATGGCTAAGTTTAAGGCTCAGGTTAGTATTAGAACTAGGATTAATTTTAGGTTTATGCTTAAGTTCAGGTTTAAGCTTAGGTTTAGTGTTAGCACTAGTCTAGGATTAGATTTAGGGCTGGGGTTAGACCTATGCTGAAGGTTAGTGTTACCATTTGTTTTAGAGCTAGATTTAAGGCTTAGTTTAGTGTTAGGGTTATAGTTAGGTTTAGATTTAGAGCTAGGCTGGGTCTAAGTTTAGGGTTAGAGCTATGGCTAGGCATAGGTTTATGGTCAGGTCTATGACTAGCATTAGGGTTAGTGCTAGACTAGACTTAGTGTTCAGTCTTCCAGGACAAAGGTATGCAGTGCCCTCCATGCTCTCTCAGCAGAATATGCTCCATTTTCCCCATCAGCGCAGCCTCGTGGTTTTCCCATCCATGTTTTTCCCCTTTCAGGTGAGCCAGAGCCTGTCTGGGACCTGTCATGTGGTTTGGTTTTGTCTCCCAGCTGTCCTGGCCTCACTGGGGACTGGGACAGATGCTGAGTCAGCAACACTGCTGGATGAAACCCCCAAAACTGGAGTTTTTTCCTAAAGCTCAAGTGAGGAAAAATGGTGCTGGGTGTGGACAAAGCAGGTCTCGAAGCATGAGAAGTGTCCATGTGGAAATGCCAGCCAAACTGCTGAGGGCCAAGGATTCCCCAAAATCAGCCCAAGGGCATTAAGGTGCCTTTTGGGTGCTGGTTTCCTTTGATCAGACCCGAGGTGCAGGCAGGTGCAGCAGCAGAGCTGGGTGAGCATTCACTCCAGAGGATGCCGCAGGAAACGAGTTGCTCATGGTGGGAGCTGGGTATAATGAACCCTGTGAGCCTTAGGAAGAGGTTGAGGGGGCCTGCTGTTGGGTCTGCCTGTCTCCAGTCAGAAATTATGCTCCTGGGAAGTTGTGCTCCTGGGAATGGCTGTGGGCCCCTGTCAGGCACCCGTCTCTGATCCTGCACCTACCTGATCAAAAGGACACACCTGGAACTGCTTGGGTTAGGATTCATGCTGTGTTGTGCCATGCTGCAGACCAGGTGGAGGGGCCACCAGTGCCAGTAGCTCCACATGGTTTGGGAGCCCAGGGTTCAGGGTAATGCCAGAGACATGTCCTTGGGGGCCCCCATGTCCAACTGTGACCATCTCCCCCTCTTCAAGGAGACAAAGCAACCTGTCCCACTGTGCTGCTCCTGTGAGAATGCAGAGATGGAAAAAAGGTCTCATCCCCTCAGCAATAGCGTGGGAGCTGGCTTCTGGGGTGTGTGGGTATGCTGTTTTGGTGAAGATGGAGGGCTCTGTGAAGGTGGGGGCTTGGCGCTGCTGGAGAACCCTCTCTCCCCTGCTGGGCGGGCAGGGACAGGGACAGCAGGTCTGTGGGCTGGCGAGAAGTACAGAGTCAGGCACAGTGTGCGTTGCCGTGCACAGAGCCTGGAGGGAGCTCCATGTGCCAGCCAAGAGTGCAGAGAACTGTAGCGTGGGCAGGGGGGCCCCAGTTATGTCCCCCAGTCCCCTTTCTCCTGCACCCCCAAATCTGCAGGCACTGCAGAGAGCCCAGGTGCTCCCAAGAGGGACCATGGTGACACTCTGGGAATCCTGTTTCCATCCTTACCTGTGCAGCTTAGCTGGATCCTGGCTCCTGGACCAGTCCCTGTCTGTCACCAGGGACTGTGACATAGGGAAGACAACAAGGCTGGGGACTCTTCTCAGGTGGCACCTGGCTGCCAGCACTCCTGCCAGTGCTCTGTCCCGGCACAGTGTGGCAGGGAAGCTGGAGCCAGCAGTTCAACCACAGAAAAGCCATTAATTAATGGAAAGCGTGCTCGAGGATTAAAAGCCTGACATGCTCCGGCACTGGTCCCAGTACCAGTGGGATCTTGGCTGTGCCAGGGACCAAACCAGAAGGATGCACCAGGGGAAGCTTAGTTTGGATATTAGGGAAAATTCCTCCCCTGAAAGGGTGCAGCACACGCTGCCCAGGGCACTGGTGCAGTCCCCATTCCCTGGAGGGATTTAAAAGCTATGAGGATGTGGCACTTGGGGACATGGGTTAGTGGTGGCCTTGGCAGTGCTGAGGGAGTGGTTGGACTTGATGGTCTCAGAGGGCTTTTCCAACCTAAATGATTCTGTTTCCATGATTCCATGCGGCATCTCCATGCCCATCCCAGGGCTGACCTGCATCTCTCTGCTGGTTCCATTTCTCCCCCAGTACCCACACCAGCCCCACCATTGGCAGTCCTCACAGCCAATCCCCATCCCCAGTTGCGCCCTCCCCTCCTCTCAGGGAAAGCTGAGGCTTTGGAAGTTAAAAACTCAACTCAGCTCTGGGAAACAAGTTGAATGTGACAGACAGAGCCACTCTTACCCTGATGAGCCTCCAAGGCATGAGTGGCTTTGAGCTGTGTCCTCTTTTGTCCCTCCACAGATGGTCCCCACTCCCTGCAGTAACTCTGGCTCATGGGAATATTTGGATCATTTGGGAAGAGGTCCTGGCCCAGTGAGTGGCTCCCACTTATGCCATGTGAGAAATCTGTGGTGTTGCTTGGGAGATGATCCCTGCTCCTGGGCAGCTGTAGTTCCCAGAAAGCATGGGGCATGGAAAGCAGAGGCAGGATCCTGGCTCCTGCTCTATTCACACTATTTTTAAAGGGAAAAAATGTAGGAAAAGAAAAAAAAAGCAAAGGGTTGATGATGAACACATGCTGAACCACCATCAACAGCAGCTTTTTTCCCCCTCTAGTTATCAACTAAATGGACTAATTGAAAGATGAGTTGGCAGCATCTGTAGTGCTGCATTTATCCAAGGACAATTCCCCAGAGATTCAGGGTAACTGTGTTTCTCTCTCACCTTGCTATGCTCCTGCCTGGTTTGGCTCCCTTGGGGTGCTGGTGGCTTTGCTTGGAGGTCCTTGTGGTGGTGGGATTTGCAGGGCTGCCATGCAGTGGGGACAGGCATTTGCAGGCTTGCAGGGCTGCCAGGCTTTCCAGCCCTATCACTGAGGCCAGCTGCATTCCTGTGGCTCCTGGCAGCCCCGGGAGCTGCTCTCCCAGCCTGGTAGTGGGGGCAGCTGCCCGCATAGGACCTGATGCTCCAGGGTGGAGCACCTGGAGCAGTGTGTTTGCCAAGCAAACAGGGCTCAGCCTTCTGCAACCGGATCAACAGCCTCCACACGTTTGCTCAGCAAATAAATCCCACCCGGCAAAGCTTTGGTGCCACTGGTCCCCTTCCCACCATGCTCCTGCCAGCTGCTCTGTCACTGCCCAGCGTCCTGCAGCACCTGCCCATTATTATGCAGGTCTGGAATGATGCAGGACTCATGGTGGCTTCAAATTAAACATGGCAGCTCAGCAGCCATCCCTGCCTGTCCTGCCCGGAGATGCCAGGGTGATGCTTAACCATACGTGCCCACACTGGGATCTGTCCTGTGGATGTGCAGGGTGAAATCCTTCAGCTCCAGTGAAATATTTTGTCTGTGGACTGGGCAATTGTGGGAAACTGGCAATTTTTTGTCACTGCTGGAGTCTGGGGAAGATGGAAACTGCATTGGCCGGTGTTGGTCTGGGAGGCTGGCTGCTCTGGTGATGGAATAAAGGTGTCAGGGTGTGTGGGATCCTGGAGCACCCTATCCATGCCAGAGCACCATGCCCTGCCATTGCTGCTTCCCTTGCTCCAGGCTCTCCTGTGCCCCTCCTCTGCCCCAGACCATGTTCCCTCTGGGGTCCTTATCCCCCCATAACACACTGCCCACAACGAGGGTTCTATTGAGGTGGGGACAGATGCCACCTGCTCCCTTCCGTTTGCCTCGAGACTGTGGGATGTGATTCCAGCCATTTCATGGGCTGTTTGGCTGCTGCTCCAGCTGTCATTTTTCTCTGTTTCCCATTTATTTTCCCCTCACAGACACACTCTCGAGCCCCTGCTGCTTACAGAGCCAGGACAACCCCCTTTGCCCAGGCACTACCGTCCACCTCAGGGACCTATTTTCTTCCTGTTCCCTCATCCCTGAGGTGCTGGAGGCATATCCTTCCTATTACCTTCACTCCCAGAGCAACAGGACTGTGGCTTGGTCAGGATGTGCCTGTGGGTACTGAGCATCCTGTCTCGCTGCGCCATCCCTGGCAGAGTGGACAGGCACTGGGGTCACCACTGTCACCTCATGGGGACACTGCTGCTTGCCCTGCCACAGAGCTCTCTGGCACCAGGGCCAAGCCACCCTCCAGCCTTCCAGCTTCTCCAAAGTCACCAGAGTCACTTGTGCACTTCTAGGCCACTAAGTGCTGTAATTACAGATATGCTTTAATTAACATAATTGCGTTTCTATACAAATAAAACATTTGGCGCAGTTAATTCCAAGGCTGCAGCTCCAAACACAAGGCTTCCTGGCCCCCCTGTGGAGGTGGCAGGGGGGCTGACAGAGAGTGGGGTTCTTACCTCCCTGCCAGAAGATCATCCCAGTACCAGCCAGAGCTTGAGCCAGAACCCCCCATTCCTCACTGGAGTGCCCTGCCCTGGTTTCTTGGGGACAGCTGTGCTGGCAGACAACTTGGATTGCTGGGACATGGCACTGGGATTGCTGGGGCACTGTATTGGCCTTGCTGGGACACAGTTCTGGGTTTAAACACAATATTTGGTTTGTTGGGAAGTAGCAGTGGAATTGCTGGAGCATGATACTGGACTTCCTGGGATGCAGCAAGGGGATTGCTGGGATGCAGTACTGGGCTTGCTAGGCCATGCCACTGGACTTGCTGGGAGATGGCGCTGGGCTTGCTGGAACACTGTATAGGGCTGGAACAGAGTGGAACAGAGCACTGGGATTTCTGGGATGCAGCGAACCCAGTGGTTTGCTGGGACACATAACTGGACTTGCTGGGATGCAGCCCCCGGATTGCTAAAACACAGCACTGGGTTTGCTGGGATATGACACTGGGTTTGCTGGGCTGTGATGCTCAAATTGTTGGAGCACCATATTGGGCTTGCTGGGATGCAGCACTAGGATTGCTACAACATAGATCAGGGCTTGCTGGGACCCAGCATTGGGTTTGCTGGGACACACCTGGAGCCCAGCTGTGCCCTTGCAGCTGTGCCAGTGGGTGTTCACCCTGGCTGGGCAATGGGCACAATGGGTGGATCTGACCCCTCCATCCCATCCCAGAACCTCCCACTGAACTGCCCCCAGGATGCTCCCAGCACCCAGAGGCCCCTCACCCCCCATTCCCTCTTTAGCAGACCCCAGTGGTCACCACAGTCTTGGGAGTCTTTGGATGAAGGTTGGAGCCAGCAGCAGCATCCCAACCCTTTGTCAAGATGCGAGGAAGAACTGGGAAAATGGCTGGTGCTCATGTGTTAAAATGCCCTTTTCATAAAAAAAAAAAAAAAACCAAAAAAAAAAACCCAGAAGAAAAGGGGAAAAAAATTCCATTTTTCTCTGGCTGAAAGTGAAAGTGATTATGTAACGAGCAATAAATTACGGAAAGGAATGAGTCATTGGAGCAAATCCCAAGAAAGGCACAGTATTTTTAGCTCCAACACCCTGTGCTGTACTGTGCATTAACCCTTGCAGGACTTGGCCCCCCGTTTCAGCCTGCCCCCAGGCTGACCCCCCCAGAGGCACCATATTTGTTTCTGTGAGGATTTTGTCTCTGTGACATTCTCAAGGGAAGATGGAAATGATGTAAGCTGTGGGTCCCTCATCTCATGGCCCTTCTTTGTATGGGATGCTTATGGGTGGTCCAGGGAATACTGCTCACCCCAGATCCATGTCCCCATCCTGGGCTAAGCCCCTGCTTCGCTTCCCCTCTGCTCATTCCCACTGGGATAATTAATCCTGATCCCTTCCTGAGACCCTGGGCACCACTGTTGTTTCCTTGCCAAAGAGCCTGAAGAATTAATTAGGAAATAAAAACAAGGAACAAATTAATTGGAAGAGAAGTAGCGAGGGAGCGAGTGAGCAATCCTGCTTTAATCCAGGTTAAATTGGGGAGTGATTGCTTTGTTGCCAGAAGAGATGATGAGGGAGAATTGGAGTAGGCAGGTGCCAGGCGAGACAGTGGCAGCAAGCATCCAGATGCCAAGGGTTGCCCGTGGAGAACTGTCCTGAGTGCAGAGAAAAATCCTGGCAACACGAGTGGGAAGCTGGAAGAGGAATATGGAAGAGAGGCACAGAGAATTTTGGGGTCAGGGCTCAGAGTGTCCCAGAATCACTCAGACCATCCTCGGGGGCCCAGAGCTTGGAGCACCCCAAGGAAGAGGGCTCAGAACATCCTTGGGATTGAGGCATGGAGCACCCCTGGGATCAGGGCTCAGAGCACCCCTGGGCTTTGAGCTTGGAGCACCCATTGGAACAGGGCTTAGAGCATCCCTGGAGTCAGGGCTCGGAACATCCCTTTCTTAAGTGACATTATCATTCATGCCTGCTTTTGAGAATCCCTTGGGATTCTCAAAATCTCCAACGCGGAGACAGGGCCTCTATTCCTTGTGTACCACATTTCTTTGGGGTCTCCAAGCTGGTGGGAACCAGGCCTGCTTCTCTGTCCCTGAACAGATCCCTGGGTGCTCATGGTGGCGCTACACTCCATTGTCACCTGGCAGCAACCCCACCCCTAAACAAGGGACCAGGAAGAGTGGCAAGGATGAGTGAGAGCTGGTGGCCAAGTCCTTGTGTCCTGCAGCTGGAGTGGGGTCAGCTCAGAGTGACACAGCCAGTGCCAAAGGATATAATCTCCTCATCTTTTATTTAATCTGGCAGTAAATTCCTATCCTCTATATGCTTGGGCTGGGCTGGGATTTTTCCTGTTGCTGCTGGGCCACCTGTAATAGTGGTGTGGCACTGCATGTCCAAGGGCTGCTGTACCCCCCAGTACATGCTGTCCCACAGGCACCTGCTGTCCCTTCCCCTGCTGCATGCTCTCACTCCGGCACGTGCTTTCCCCAAAATCCATGTGTCCCTCCAGAGACATCCTATCCCTCCAGGCAACCCCTGTCCTTATGGACAAGTGCTGTCCCTTGTCAAACATGCTGTCCCTCTGTGCACATGCTGTCCTTTCAGGCACCTGCTCTCCCACAAGACACATGCTGTCCCCAGGTGTGCAGTGTCCTTCCAGATGCAGGGTGTCCCCCAGTTGCACGCTGTCCTCGTGAATGTCACCTGTATGGACACATGCTGGTCCCATGAATGCAGGCTGTCCCTGTGGATACATGCTGTCACCCTGGATGCGGTTTGTCCCTCTGGACACATGCTGTCCTCTGGGATTCAGGCTGTTTCCATGGACACACTTGTCCCTGTGGATGCATGCTGTCCCTTTGGACATACGCTGTCCCCCTGGATGCATGCTCTCGCCATGGCATGTGCTAACCCCCCAGATGCAGGCTGTCCCCATGGATGTCCCCTCTCCCTCACCCCTCTAAGGGTGCAGTGGGGATGTGCTCTGTCCCTGCCCACACAGGATACTCTCATGGGACAGGCTGTGTGTGACTCAGGAGATGAAATCCCACTAGCCAGGCTGAAGATGCTGGTGGCCGCCATGGCTAAAGCTTGTCCATGAGGACTGAGCCAGCTGGGAAAGCAGCCAAAGAATGGGGAGAGAGGTATGGAAACAGAGCCAAGAGCCATCTCAGCCCCACAGGGACCCGACCACCATAGTGAGACCAGCAGGACTCTGCCATCACATTCATCCCCCTAATTAGCCCTGTGGTGTGTGTGGGCTGCTGGTGGCCCCCCAGCCCCTGCTGTGCTCTGAACTGTCTCCATAGAGACCCTCTAAGGGCTCCATCACTTACTCATCAACGGTATCACTTAATCAGCTGGGCTCTTCCTTATCCCTTTGTCATCCCTCCACAGAATCTGCTCAGTTGGAAGGAACCCACACGGAGCATCAAGTCCAACTCCTGGCCCTGCACAGCACCATCCCCAAGAGTCACACCCTGTTCCCAAAAGTACTGTCCAAATGCTGCTTGAACTCTGTCAGCCTTGGTGCTGTGACCACTTCCCTGGGGAGCCTGTTCCAGTGTCCAATTACCCTTTGGGTACAGAATCTTTTCCTAATATCCAACCTAAACCTCTCCTGACACAACTTCAGACTATTCCCTCAGGTCCTGTCACTGGTCACCACAGAGGAGAGATCAGTGCCTGCCCCTCCTCTTCTCCATTGTAACTGCAATGAGGTCTCCCCTCAGTCTCCTCCAGGCTGCACAGACCAAGTGACCTCAGCCACTCCTCACATGGCTTCCCCTCAAGGCCCTTCACCACCCTCAATTACCCTCCTTCAGACGCTCTCTAGTGGCTTAGTGTCTTTTTTATTTCATGATGCCCAAATTGCCCCCAGCACTCGAGGTGAGGCTGCCCCAGTGCAGGGCAGAGCAGAGCAGAGCAGAGCAGAACAATCCCCTCCCTTGTTCGGCTGGCGATGCTGGGCCTGATGCCCCCCAGGACACAGGTGTGACTCATGTGCCTCATGTTCAACTTACTGTCGACCAGCACCCCCAGGTCCCTTTCCACGACACTGCTTTCCAGCATCTCATTCCCCAGTCTGTACGTATGTCAGGGTTGCCCCACCCCAGGTGCAGGATCCTTAAAGAATTTCACACACTTGGTGATTGTCCAACTCTCCAATTTGTCAACAGCCTCTCCCCATTTTTTATTGTCTGCAAACTAGCTTAGTCTGAACTTCCAGTCCTGTGTCCAAGTCATTTATAAAGATGTTGAAGAGCACAGGACTTCCTCATCCCTTCCTCATCCCTTTGTTATCCCACTTTGAAACCAGTGATAGCCCAAGTCCCAGACCTGATGCAACCAGGTCCTTGCAGTTGGCACCTCTGGGGGCCATCCCCACAGAGGGATTGGTGCCAGGGCGCCCCCACCCTTGCCCAGGATGAGGGTCAGGCTGGGCTCATGCCCAGCCTGAGATCATTCTGGGCTGTGGCTCCTGTGGTGGATCAAGGGATCCACCTGGATCCTGGATCCCACCCTGCTGGGGTGCTGGAGATTTCTGGGGGTGACAGTGGTGCACACACACACTCACACACATGCACACCTATCAACAGCTGCAGGCACAGCTCTTCCTTGCTTCCACACATTCCCAGTTCTCCTGCTGCTCCCAGCAGGTCCATGCCGTGAACCCACCTGGTGCCATGGAGCCTCCTAGCACCCCCAGCATTATGCCTGGCATCGGTTGGGCAATGGATGCCACAGCATTCCCTGTCCCACAGCATTCCCTGCCCTGCAGCATTCCCTGCCCCGCTTGGGCACTGCAGCTGTATCCCAGGCACTGGGTGGGATTTATCCATTGGAGAAACCACAGAGCAGTAAATGGGATATTGATCAGGTGCCATTGTGGTGATTAGTGCAGAGCGGAAGAGAAGATGGATTGATTTCTGATGGGATTTAGAGCTGTCAGTGTACCTTGGATTAGCAGCTCCAGAGTAATAACACCCCAATTCATTCACAGATCAGCAGGTCCATTAGTGGCCATGTCCCCCAAGCTCAGTTCAGTCTCAGTCATCTCTGTTCCATGGGCAGGACCCCAGCCCCATGTGCCACCTGCACTGGCCACTGTGTGTCCCCTCCTTCCCTGGAGGACAGGGATGCTCCAGCCTGTGCCTCCCCAGAGCCAGGATTTGGCCCTGGGTCCATGCCGGTGCCACAATTTAATGGAGCATTGCTGATCCTACATGACTCACAGCAGTGCTGGTGCAGCTGGGAACAGCCAGCCGTGATGCCTCCTGCCCCTCTCTCCTCCCATCCCAGTGCTCCCAGTATATCCAGCATCCCCACAGATGCTGCTCTGGGGGCAGGCTGCTGCAGTTGCTAGGGATGGGGAGAAACAGGATTTCAGGGTTACACAGAGTGTGAAGGCTCATCTTGGTGCCTTAACCCCCCAAAATCCTTCAACTTTGGGTGTTTGATACCATTTGCTGCCAACACCTCCCAGGGAAAAGTTGGAGTGGGGTTTATCTCAGTGTCTTTGGTGTGGAACATTCCATTACCATGGAGTAAGGGTTAATATTTACTCACCTGCATGAACTTTGCTCCCATTGATGCCATCAGACACCCTCCAGATGGGATGCGGGGTGGCTGCTCCCCAAGTTCCCAGGAAGAGACAGGATGCACAGTGCCAGTTGATCCACCCCAGGTTGGGAACAAGGGAAAACTACAGAGTGGATAGAAATGTGGGAAGCCTGGCTGGGAAGCCCACACTGCTGCCTCTCCTCAGCACCTACAGTTATTTCCCAGCAGCTCCAGGGCCAGGTTCTGAAGCTGTGTGTGTCCATCTGACTGCTGCGATGTTCCCATCCAAGGGATGCCATTCCTGGGGCACACAGAAGACCCAGGGAGCAGCTCATAATTACCCCAGGTCATTAACAAGCTGACTGGGAGATGAGCAACGATGCATGGATGCAACGGCAGTACTGCAGCACAAGTCCCTGCACCTGTGTGTCCCTGCACCTGTGTCCCAGTCCCTGTCTTCACATGCTCCTGTGTCACTGCACTGCCATGTCCCTGTGTCCCTGCTCCCGTGTCCCTCCGCCTCCATGTCCCTGTACCTGTGTCCCATTTCCCTGTGTCCCTGTACCTGTGTCTCACTCTCTGTCCCCAGGCCTTTGTGCCTATACCCCCGTATGCCACCACTTGCCCCCAGCCCTCTCCATGTCCCTGCAGCTCTTGTGTCCCTGCACCCCTGTGTCCCACCCCCTGCCCCCAGGCACCCCTGGGTGAGCACGGGGGACAGCTCCATGCTGTGTCCTTGTGTCCAGCAATGGCTCTGTGTTCCCTGGGCAGCTGAGCTGGCTGTGAACTGCTCCGTGGGTGGCTCTGGTGACAGAAACGTACCAGGTTTGTCATGGATCCTGACAGCACTCAGTTCCTTGGGGTGTTCCCACTGCCGGCCCCACAGGGAATCTGCTATTCCCACCGGGCATCTGCTTTATTCACGGACCCCTGGACCCGCATCCGTGCCAGCAGGACCTGTCCAGGCTGGGGGGATGCTTGTTCGCTGCAGCAGGGTGAACCCATAGCGGGGTTGAACCCATAGTGAACCCACGCCTTGATCTTGGGGATCTGGCGGCTCTGGTGGTGTTCTAGTCAGGACGATGGGCACTGTGAGACGCTGCCCTGCTGCATCGGTTTGAGATATCCTGTGATCCTGAGCCACCCCCGGGTAGAGATGCCCGTCGCCCTATGTCACCCCCAGGGGCAGGACCACCCTGAGGCCAAGGCTGCTGCGGCAGGGTGCCCGGTACGAGCCACCCGGGGGGTGCCGGTGGCTCTGGCCACTAGATGGCCCCGCGGCTCCACTGCCACCCTGACCCTCCTCCGGGACGCCCGGCCCGGCATCCCGGGGGTCGGGATTCAGGGAGCGAGATGGAGGGTGCAGCATGCGGAGTGTCCCTAAACCCTCCCCTGCTTGGCCCCCGCCTTGAGGTGGCATTTCTTTGTCACGACCTGTCCTAACGAGGGTTGCGAGACAATGCGAGATCGAGTCCTTACGAGCCACCAGCCAAACCCCAGAGCACCCTGTCCCTGAAGAGCACCCTGGGGACAGGGACACAGAGGTGCAGGGACACGGTAGTGCCTGGGTACGGGGGAGTGGGACACAGGACTGCAGGGACACAGGGACATGGAAGGGCAAGGATACAGGGGTGCAGGGACACGGGAGTGCCTGGGGACAGGGGAGTCCCGGGATGTGGAAGAAGAGCAGGCCATCCTTCCCCAGACCAGAACTTCCTCCTCTGCCCAGAGGAGGAGGAGGAGGGGGAGGGATGGACATTGTCGAGCTGCCGGTGTCCCTCTCACGGCGTGGCATGTGGCCATCGTGTGACGGCTGTGCACGTCGATCCACCTTGCNCACTCCTCACTGAGGGCAGGGGGGGTTATAGGAGGGTGGGGGCGAACAGACCCTATGAGGGGCCCCCAAGATGAGGGTCCCTCCCTATCCAAGAGAGGGATGCTGGGTAGGACCCCTTCAGTATCCTACGGGATGGAGGGCAGGGAAGACTTTCTGTATTTAACCCTGCATCAGAACTACCCCAGGGCAAGGGAAGGGGTGAGATTTCGGCTCCCCACCCCCATCAGGGAGGATGAGGGGGAGACCGCCCCAACCCCAACGTG
>VWZQ01012238.1:61223-85540 GCA_013397015.1 Myiagra hebetior | reverse complement strand
TAAGAGGTAGGGGGCGATGGGGTCGGGCGTTGCTGGACTCCCCATCCCTTCCTGCACCGGGGGCGGAGGGGGCTTTCCCGAGTACGTTTGCACCCGCTTGTCTCCCCCTTTTCGGTGGGGGGCTCTGAACCCCACGGGGAGAGGCCCGACAGGGAAACTGAGGCACGAATGAGGCTCCCGGGGCGGGGGCGACGGTGCCCCCCAACCGAGGCTTGGGGACACGCTGGGCTTCACGTAGGAAGAAGGCAGCGGGTTGGGGGGGGGGTGCGGATCCCGGCGGGATCCCAGGAGGAAATGGGCTGGACCGGGAGGGAGGGGGGGCGGCCCGGTCCCGGGGGGACCCCCACGCCCTCCCGCAGATGCGCCAGGAGCCGGGCCGCGCCATGGGGACTCTCCAGGAGACTGTGAGCGATCCCGGGGAAAGGGGTACCCAGGGGGTCCCGGGGGATCGGTGGCCCCGGGCTGGGGGTCCATTCTGTCCTGGGGCGTTTGGGGGTGCGATGTGCTTGGGAGTGTCTGGGGTTCCGTTTGTCTGGGGGGGTTGGAGTTCCCCCTTCCCTGTGTTTCCTTGCTCCGCTGGCAGTGGGAGCCCCAAGAGCTCGGCTGTGTATTCCATCCTGCGGCCAGACCTCGGGGTGGGTGTGCTGGGAAGGAGGGAGCCCCTTCAGCACCCCCAGCAGGACCCAGCTCTGAGGCCCCCACCCTCCTTGCACCAACTGCACATTTTGGGGAGATGGAGGCTGCATCCCAGTATATGGGTGGGAAAACACTTGGTCCTTCCTGCCCCTGCGCCTTCGAGCACACCCAAATTTGGGGAGGGGGTGACTTGGGGGGGTTCTGCCCCTCTTGCGACTGTCTGTTCGCCTGAATGGATCCCTGACCTGTGTGTCGATGGTTCTGGGTGTGAGAAGCATGGCCTTTGGTCCCCCTGGGGGTACAGCTACTTGGGGGGCTCCAGGGGGTGGCGGCTTCAAGACAGGAGGGAGGACCCGGAGATTCAAGTCGGGAAATGAAGGGAAGGAAATGCGGTCTGGGAAATTGCCGAAAGCTGCTGACGGAGAGAAAGGAGCTGAGCAGGGCGAGTGTGCCCCGGGGGGAAGGGGGGGAGAATGAGCCCCCCCTCCCCCTCCGGATGGGAAGGTGGCGGCTTGAGGACATCAGAACTATCACTCAGCATGGGGGTGGGATGTGAGACTCCTCACTGCCGTGCAGTGATATGGGGCTCCCTGTGATCCCTCTAGGTCCCAGCCCCCAGAGCCCAGCTAGGCCTGACCTAGGTGCTGGCAGCTGGGCAGGCTCTGAACCCTGGACACAACCCCCCAAGGGGATCTGGGGGTATGGGGAGAAGGGAGCCACAAGTCCCAGCCTGGGGAGTACAAAACCCACACAGATGGGGTGGTGGTGGGCAGACTGGTTTTAACCCAGACCACTAGTACTGGGATGGCACCGAGGAGGAAGAGGAGTGGATCACATGGTGGGGCAGAGATGCATCCCCAGCCATGCCTGGCATGTGAGGCCACAGTGGCAATGGGATGTGACCCAGGATGTATGAGGAGTGAATGGTGGAGATGGATCCTGCCCCTTCTCCAGCACATCCCAGCCCAGGGTGAGTGAGGAACAGCTCATCCCTCACAAAATATCACTGAACCCCAGTCCCCATTTGTGTCCTGGGTGCTGACTGCATCTGGAACTCCCATCCCCGAGCCTGAGAGAGCATATAGGGAATATATAGGGCTTGGGGCATTATTACCCCCCTACACCCTGCAGTGGGGTGAGGCTGAGAATGTCTATTCCTCCTCTCCCTCCCTGCCACCAGCTCCAATGCAATTACCTGCAGACTGGATCATGAATCAAACCCTAACTGATACACGTTCACAGCCTGGAGAAGCAGGAGGGGTTGGGGGGCCCTGCTGTCCCCAGGGGTTGGGAGGGGGCTGGGGGGGACTGTGTGGGGGACACCTTTACCAACCTGCCATGGATCAGGGAGCCTCAGCCAGCATCTTGGGGCTGCTCCTGCCTCAGTTTCCCCCTGTGTGGGACCAGCCATGTTCAGTGGGCTGAGGACCTGTTGAGGGCAGTGAGGGGACATGCGTATACGGGCGTTTGTCTTTGCGTTTCCTCTGGCGGACACAAACACATCAGCAGGGCAATAAAGGGGAGGAAAGGGCTGTGGCAGCTTCTTTCCATTACATGCAGCAGGGCTGGCTTCCTCTCACCCTCAGCAGGGCTGGGGGTTAGAGCGAGACCCCCAAACTGGGATGGGTGGGTGCACCCCAGTGTTTCTCAGCCAGGTGGTCCCCACAGGTCAAAGGTGTGGGTGACTCAAGGAGTGATTGCTTGCAGGTGTGGAATCAGCCTGTGCTGGCACTGCAGTGCCCTGGTGCTGATTTTTGAGGGGCAGTGGGGTTTGGGATACAGGCTCCATGACATCACCTGGGAAGGGAGGTCTGAGGTGGGAGTGCCCTGCTGCACCCCAGGCAGGGGAGTTGGGATAGAGGTGTTCCTGGTGCGCCCCAAGCAGAAGGAATTGGAGGGGGTTAGTCCTGCTGCACCCTGGGCAGTGAGAAGCTGGGATCAGAATGCTTCTGTTACAGGATGACATGGTGGTATCTTCCCCCTAACTGGGATAGGCCCCGTGGGTGACCTTGGTTTTTTGGAGTCAAGCTGTGACATTTGGCAGGGAGGTGACGGACTGGGATCCCCTGCTAGCCTGGGTCTGAAGGGTGATCCTCTGGGAGCTGAGTCCATGGATTTTGGGATTGGCCTGGGACCTTTGCAGCTGAATCCCATTGCATCCCCACCCTGGCCACTCCATGGATGGGATGGAGAGGATGGTGGGGACCTGCTCAAGGGAGCTGTGGGGTGGAAAATGCCAGGGAGCAGAGCTAGCTCCTGGCTCTCTCTCCTCGTGGTACAGGAGAGATCACTGCTCCCGGCCCAGCTCTGGCAGATGCAGGGTGTCTGGCACCTTTGGACACCCTGGCCACAGCTTTGGTGTCCCCAATAGACAAGGTGGGGGGCTGGAGGCTAGACCCCTGGCCCATTAAACACCAGCACTGTGATCCTTTCTGACATGTCATGGGCTTTGGGCTTCTCCTGGCCGTGCCTCAATTTCCCCATCTGAGTAGTGAGACCTCCACAATTCCTAGATCCCTTCATGGCAATTAAGAGCTGCATCCCACCACTGAACCCTCTTACACATGGAAAATAAGAGCTGTATAGACAGAGTGGAACCCCTTTTGGGGGGGGCAGCTCTGCCAGCCCCCAGCCCTCCACACCCTGCTCTGGAGCACTGCCCCAAATCGAATTCCTCCCCAGCTGCAGATGGCCAGGAATTCAATTTTCCCAGATCCCATCAGAGGCTGATAAATGAGGTCCCTAATCACTGTGCAGATCCCATTAGCGCCAGCCATACCAGGAGGGGATGGAGGGATGGATGTGGGAACGCTGCATCTCCCTTCCCATCCCACTGATTCCTATCCCCCCGATGTCCCTCTCCGGGGAACCTAGGTGTCCCCCGAGGCCCTCTCTGGCTGCATTCCCAGAGCTTTGACATGATGCTCCCAAGTAGACCCAGGCACGGAGACTCCTGCATGGCTAATCCACCAGAAAAGATCTAGGAAAGTCCTGGAAACCCAGACAGGTGGCCAGTGTGGATGGGAAGGGGACTGTGTGCCAGGGAAATTTTTGCAGCAATGCCATGTCCCAGGAATGCACATCATACCAGCTCCCTCCCAGCACCACCAGTGCCAGCACCCAAGGCTTGGTGCCAGCTGGGTGCCAGGATGTCTCTGTCCTTTGGGGTGAAGGCACCTGCATACCAGGGATTCTCCTAAACATGGAGCAGTTTCCCTACAGCTGCTGTAGGGAGGGTCCTTATGTGCCTCCCTGACATGGGTTAGGGACAGGTGACGGGGCTGAGTGGGGTCTGTGTCCCCCTCTCTGACATGGGTTAGAGACAAGTGACAGTGAGACCCCTAGCCCTCACCACCTTCTTTCTTAGAATAGTGAACTAATCAGTGACAAATTAGTGACAGATCATTAGGCTAGTGGCCGAGCCGGCTGTTCCAAGAAGGCCACGATGTTCTGGGGACGGAAATCCTTGAGGAGTGTGGCTGCTGTCCCGATTTGTCCTGCCCAACAAAGGGACATCAACAGGAAGCAACCTTGACTCTGGCCCTGTTCTCTTGGTCCCAGGAGGCCAGGCCAGGATGTGGGGGGACAGACTAGGAGCACCCCAAGGGCTTGTGAGCTGCCAGAGTTTGGGAATTTGCTTGGTTCAGCAAAACGTCCCACTCAGAATGTGTGGGATCCTCAGGGAGGTTCCAGGCTGTAGATACTCCACGTGCAAAAATCTGTGCAAATGCCCTGTGCAGTGTGAGCATGCCAGGCTCCAGCGAGGCTGATGAATGGGTGAGGAGGAGGAGGATGGGGTGAGGGATGCACTGAGCTCTGGGGAGACACTGGGCTCAGTATGACTCATTCCACCTGGACCAAACTCTAGTGCCATCCTAAGCAGATCTTGCACAACCATGTCCCTTTGCAGGTGGGGAAACTGAGGTAAGGAGCCTCCACAGAAAGGGAAACTGAGGTAGGCACAGGCATGAAGGGCTCCTTACCTGCTTTTTTGGGATGGCTGATTCCACAGATTTGCATCCTCCAGCCCTTGAAAGCCTCAGCCTGGATCTCTGGGTTCCAGGGTGGCTCCATGAAGGAGTCCNCATCCTAAGCAGATCTTGCACAACCATGTCCCTTTGCAGGTGGGGAAACTGAGGTAAGGAGCCTCCACAGAAAGGGAAACTGAGGTAGGCACAGGCATGAAGGGCTCCTTACCTGCTTTTTTGGGATGGCTGATTCCACAGATTTGCATCCTCCAGCCCTTGAAAGCCTCAGCCTGGATCTCTGGGTTCCAGGGTGGCTCCATGAAGGAGTCCTGCACCCCAGCCCTTGCTTCCCATCTATACGTTGCAACAGAACCCCAGGCAAATGACCATGAGGAGACAAGAAATATCCCAGAAGTGTTTCCTTCCCGTTTGCCCTCATTATGCCCTGGAAAAGATGAGGTAATTAAGGAGCTACCGTGTTACAGGTTGTTGCTGCCTGATTAGATTAAAGCAATGTAATTTGGGACTGAGAGCGGTGCTGGGAGGAAATAGATGGATGGCTTCCCGGCTGGAATTAGGCAGAGCTGCCAGCTCTACCCTCCATTCATCCCTCCATCCTCTGCTGCCCTGGATCTTGCTCCAGAGACACTGTTGGAGGGTTATCAGGGGTGCTGCTTTGGTGGATTAGGGATACTTCCTCTGTTTTCTCATCCCTACGGAGAGGATTCCCTGGGGAATTGTGGCTGTGGGGCAGAGGGAAGGAGCCAGGAGCATTGTGGGGGGTAACAGGGTCAGGGTGACAGGGTGTCAGTGCCACTCAGCCTGTGGCAGAGCTGAAGGGTATCAGGGATGCTCCTGCAGGGGTGGGAACACGGATGCTGCCTTTATTTCCCCAGCTCTATGGAGAGGATTCTCTGGGAAATGGTGGCTTTAGGCCTGGGGGAAGGAGCAGTGCAGGGGACAGGGACAGGGTGACAGGGCTTTAGCAGTGTCACTCTGCCCACAGTACAGCTGGTGACAGCAAAGCTGTAACCTGCTGCCTTCAGGACTTGCTTCCCTGCTCCGTAGCTCAGTTTCTCCCCTCACACCCCAGTGTCAGAAGCTGGTGATCTCCTGCCTGGCCCTGCCTGGTCCTGCTTGGCCCTGCCAGCTTGTTGTCAGCCCTGTGTTGCCAACACACAGCCAGAGCTCGGCTATATTTAACCACCACGTCCAGAGCACGAGGCCGAGCTGCCAGGGGGGAGCAGCCCTCCAGGAGGGGAGTGGGGCTGGGGGAGCTCAGCTTTACTGGAGGTGGGAGAGGAGGATGAATCACGGCTCAGGGATATTTTGGGATATTTTTAACGCTGCCAGATTGCTCAGCAAATGCTTGGGCAGGGCGGCGCGGGTGCAGGCTGGGTGTTTGCTGGCAGCTGTGGCTCAGCTTGGGGGGCCTAGGGGGATCAGCTGCTCCCCATGGTGCTGTCACCCTGCAGCCATGCATTGGAGAGGTGACAAAGGCAGGGACATCTGTCCCTATACACTCGGAAACAACTCTGGGTGCGATGGATGGGGGCAAAAGGGGGTCCTGGAGCAGCATCTTCCTCCTTGAAGGGGGGGCCAGAGGGGAGAAAGTTTCCCCATCACTTTCCCTGGAAAGGGCTAGGTTAAGGCGGAGCTGGGGCATGGGAGAGGGGTTGGGTGTCTCTGCCTGCAGGCTTGGGGCAGGCAGGGAACCCTTGGACAGGGACACATACCCAGGCACCCTGTGGGTGGTATACAGGGAGTGGTGAGGGGCTGTGAGGTAGGCTGCCTCTCAGGAATCCGAATGGGATTTTGCTTTTTGCCTGTCAGATGTAACAAGATCCAGAGGCTGGTGGCTAAAAATGCATCCTATCTAAAGAGTCCACAGTGGGAGGGAGCCCTAAGCCCCCAGCCCTGGCTCTCAGCCTTGCAATGAGGTGACCACATGGTCACCCTCCTCATCCAGGGCTCTGCTCCGTAGGGAGTTCCCTGGGGAGCAGCTCCTCTGTCCTTGAAGTCTGTAAATCCCCTGCGAGAGATACAGGGGCTGGTGAGATGGGCTGCAGGGGGATCCTTTGCTCTGTCCCAGACGCCTCCTGGATGTATTCTGCACTCCCAAGCATCCCAATCCCTTTGCAACCTGAGTCTGGAAAATCCATTGGGAAGCATCTGCATGGGATGTGGGTACTGGGATATGCTGCCCACAGGCACTGAGAGCTGTGCACTCAGCATCTCAGATGCTCTAATTTGATTTGGGGCCCACAACTGGGGGTGAAGTTGTCCAGACGGAGCGATGTCCAGCTCCATCCCAAAGGTGATTGCTCAGGCAGGGGCTAATAGACTAATCCACTGTCGAAATTAATTGGGCTCATTTTCCTTGCATTCCCAGATGGATAAAGTCCCATTGGAGGGCAGGAGCCGAGTGAGCTCTGAGGGCTCACTGCATCATGGATGCCCCCAGCTCAAGGGGTGACCTCTGGCACATCATTTACTTGGAATTTTTACAGCAAAGCTGGGATGGAAGCTTGACAGGGAGATTATTCATTTCCTCGAGGCTCCTTGGGGAGGGTTGTGGCAGGAGTCTGCCATGGAAGCCTGGGCTGCTGCCAGCATTCCCCTGCAGAATCAGCACTCATGGGTGCTCTGGCAGCAGCAGCAAGATCTGTCTGGGGCCTCCCCAGCCCAGCATCCCCTTGCAAGGCAGGGTGGCGATCCTGCAGCCCTGCTCAGCACTCCTCCGGGAGCAGGATGCTCCCAGGCACCAGGTATTGCTGCCTGACTCTCTGTGCCTGTTTTCCCATGGTTAAAGAGGAATCCAGTGGGGGGCAGGTCCCAGTTTTGAGCTCTGCCTCATGCAAACTCTACTTGCTGAGTGCCCAGGTGTGTCCCCATCCAGAGAGAGACCCCAAGTTCCAGGTATCCTCATCAGGGCTTCACTGCAGTGGGTGCTTCACTGTACTGGATCCAGCCTCTGCCTGCTGCCAGGGCCTCCTCCTCACCCTTGCGGGGGGCCTCCATTCATCTCCCAGGAGCAAGGCCAGGAGAAGGGGTGCAAGCTCAGAGACCTGAGACCCTGTGAGGTCAGCATCCTTCCCCTCCAGGCCTCCACCCTCCACATGGCAGGTGTAAAATGAACCTTTATGGAGAGGAAGCTGGCCAGGATGGGATTTCTCTATTTCGTAAACACCCAGAGAAGCTGAGGGTGCCAGGGGGGACAAACCTAGCTTCCATAGCTGGTGAGGGGAAGGCAGGGGAAAGACGTGGCTGATCCTCTTGAAAAAAGTAGTGTTTTCACTGCTGGTGAATTCCCTCTGGTGGAAAAAACTGCTTTTACATCCCAGCAGGATCTGTGGAAGCCTGGGATGGGGGCTGGGGAGCCTGTGCTGGGGGTCCCCACCACCACATGTCTGGGGACAGGATGCTGCTGCAGCTATCCAAAGGGAAAATGAGGGGGAAAAAAAAGGGCCATTTTCCATGAGGGAGAGAGCAGGCAGTGCTCTGGAGGCTGGCCTGTGGCAGGATTTGGCTTTGCTAGAGTTGAGGGGGAGGGTCCGTGTTGGAGCAGAGACAAATCCTTACTCTAAGGAGATGGTGTCATTAATTTTCCACCAGCTCCAGTGAGAATATTGAGGCAGATACGGCTCTGGTGTTGCACCGCACCGTGGGGTGCTGGCCAAGGGGAGCTGGCAAAATTCCTGCCAGTATTGAGGTCCCATTGGTCACCCTGTCAGCTCAGGAGTCCAGCAGGTTGAGACCAGTATCCCTGTCCTCTCAGGCCAGAGAAAAGGTGACAGCAGTCCCCAGGTGGGAGTCCCACAGGGCCACGTGTGTGCACCATGGGGACACAGGACAGGGACAGGGTGCTGTTCACCTGCTCTGCAGGAGCAGCATCCTCAGCTCCTGGGGCTGTCAGTGATGCCATGCTGTGTCCCCTGCCCACACCCTGTCCTTGGATCTGTCCCCAAAGCCTTATCTCCATGCCCATCTCTAGACAGCATTTTTCTCCAGAGCTGCTGGGTGTGCAGAACCTGGGATAAGGGTGTTGGACTCTGGTCCAGGAGCTGGGAATTGCAATCCCTCACTGTTTCCTCCTGTTTCAGCGAAGTTAATGGACCCGCTGTGCCCACTTGGGAAGTGTTACCATAGCTCTGCCCTCCATGGAAGCTGGGATGCAGAGCAGGTGCTGGGAGCTCTCCCTGGGAGAGTTTTGGTCCCCTGCCCCACTGGGTGCAGGTACAGGGCTGTGTGAGTCTGGCTTGATGGGTCCCAGTGACATTCCTTGTGACAGGCATGGGGCAGCTGATGGTTTCATCTCTCCACTGGCGCTGGGGATGCATGTGCCAATGTAGCCTCATCTAAACACCCCAACATCTGTGGAGTAGAGATGGATCTGGAGGAGCCCCCACCCAAACTGGGGTAGTGCCTGGATGGTGTGGATTGCTGGGAGTAGGAAACTGGGGACTCCACAGAAAAGGGAAAGGCTGTTTATGGCAATAACTGGGATGTGGCTATGGTGGTGGCTCCGGCTGTGCTGGCTCTGGGCCCTGGCTGTGTCCCAGTAGAGCTCCCAGAGTAGGTCTGCAGCATCCCCAGGGCTGAGGGATGGAGGGTGACAGGGGGTGAGGGTGTTGGGGTAAACCTCTGCTCTGGGCTGGAGGATCTGGACTGGGACGAGTGGGACAAATGGAATTAGTGGGATGAGCAAGTGGAATAGGCAGCATGAGTGGGACAAGCCATTGAATGGGATGAGCCATTGAGTGGGATGAGTGGGCTGAGCTGGATGAATGGAACAAGCAAGGTGAGTGGGATGAGTGGGATGTGCAGGATGAGTGGGACAAGCAGCTGAGTGGGATGAGCCATCAAATGGGATGAGTAGGATGAACTGGATTAATACAGTGAATAGGCTGAGTGGGATGAGCAGGATGAGTGGGAGAAGCAGTTTAGTGGGATGAGTGGGATAAGTTGAATGAGTGTGATGTCCTTCCCAGCCCACCCTCACTCTCCCTACCTTCTTCCTAGGCTGTAAACCGTCCTGCCAGCTTCTGCTGCTGTCTCCTTGTCTTGGGAATATCTTCTTTTAGCTCCTGCAGCTTTCCCCTCACTGTTTCAGGGATGGACCCATATTCCCAGCCCTATTAAAGCCAACACCCATAGCCAGCTGCCACCTGACTGTCCCCACACCAAGAATGCCACCGGCATTTGATGCCCCAAGCAGACCCAAGGGACCCATTCAGGCTCTGACCCATCTTCCCCTGCCCCAGGGGGGCCACTGTGGAGGATCCGGTGGGACAGAGGGATGGCAGGACAGCCACCTGACTGACGCCTGGCTGTATTCTACAGTGCATGTGTCTCCAGTGTGAGTAAGTGACTGGAGATGCGGCCCTGTTGGAATAACATTCAGTGCCAATGTCTTCAGCTGGAAGCACCCTCACCGCCAGCCACACTCCCAGTGCCACTTGGATCTGGCCCCATGGCCGAGTATGCTCCTGGGGTGGGTGGTGCTGTCCTGGGGGTGTGTGGGGGTGCTGTCCTGGATGGGTTCTTGGGGTGCATGACAACCCCCAGGTCTGGTTATCAGGAATGGAGCCTGGAGACACCTGGCAAAGCTGGGACCAGAGGAAGAGCAAATCCCAATGCCATCATGGAGTGTCTGATTCGGAGCATATCTACTATTTCTATCATAGTATCATCCTTATCCCAGTCTCCCAGACAAGGGCTGGAGGCAGGAGCAGAGCTGGGAGAGTCACATCACAGAGCCCACTGTGCCCCCCAGCTTTTCCATGTGTCCATCCCAACACCTCTGTCCCTCCATGGGGTTGTAATCCCCAGATAAGCTTTTATCCATCTCCTTGCTCCATTTCTCTTCCCACTGGTGCTTTATGGCATGGCTAGCACTGAGGGCAGTGTGGCTCAGTGCCAAAGCCTCCTCCCTTTTTGGGGACCTTCCACCTCCCCACATGATGGATATTGACCAAAACAGGAGGGTTTGGCCCCAGAAAAGGCACCAGGCAGTCTGGAGGCCACTGCAAGGGGTCTGGTGGCAGGAGGACCCGTGCTGTGGCAGGGGTAAGGGAGGGTGGTGCCACAGTGCCCCTCCACATGGTATCGGCCCCCAGTGACCCCCTGTTCTGCTCCTCTCTCTCTGCAGGATGCTCTGCTGAGCCTGGGTGCTGTGCTTGATGCCACCACCTTGCGTGACGCCCTCCGCCATGCCCTTGTCACCCTGCTGCCTGCTGTGGTAGGTGGGGGTGCATCTGCATCCCCCAGGAGGCTGGGAGGAATGGGGAGCAGAGCATCCTCCTGGGCGGGTGGGGATTGTGGGGTTGCTGAGACCTCTTGGGTTGGGGGAAGCCACTGGAGGGTGGATTCTCTGCTGGTTGATGCTGGGGTTCAGCCTGGCGTGGGGTCTCCTTATCCCCAGCCCACTGCAGAGTTCTCCCGCTAAATGGGCCACCTGTCACCACAAGGGTGCTGGTGGTGGCCCTGGTGCTCATGGTGGCCCCAGGGTGCTGGTGACCCTGATCCTGGTGACCCTGGTGCTGGTGATGGCTGGGCATTGTGCCAGTGCCATTCCATGGGGCCCCCCGGCCATGGCTGGGTGTGAGTGGTGCACACTTGTGCAGGTGAGTGTGCACACTTGTGCGTGACTCTGTGTGTGTGCAGGGGTGTATTTGTGAATGTGTGCATGTGCAAATGTGGTTGTGCACGTGTTTATGCACGTGTGGCTGTGCACACGTGTTTGCACACATGCGTGTGCTGCCCCCTCCCCCAGGAGCACGTCTATATCTACCTGCTGGATGGGGACACACGCCTGCTCTGTGATGACCCCCCCCATGAGCTGCCGCCCAACGGGAAGCTCAGGTGAGCTCGGCCACCTCCCCAGTCCTGGGCATGGGCACACGTGTGTGGCTCAGCTGGTGTACATGAACTGGCGTGTACATGGAAGGCAGGAGAGTTCCCATCCCTCTCTGCATCTCCATCCTCGTTCCACCTCCATCTGTGTGCCTGTCCCCTTTCCCTTCTCATCCTCATCTTCATCCTGGATGTGCACACATGTGCACAGGGGCTGTGTATATGTACAGGGACACACATGTTGGCACAGGGGCTGTGTGTGTACAGGAAGACACACGTTTGTGCCCAGGGGCTGTTCAGGGACACACGTGTGCACATGTGCTGCACAGTCCTTGAGCCTGTCCTCATCCCATGGGTGTTTCTGCCCAGGGGGTTGCCCCTTCCTGGGGGTTTTCCTTCCCAGGTGCCCTCCCCGAGGGGTGCTCAAAAGTATCCCTGTCCCCACAGAGATGCTGTGCAGAAGCAGAAACGGCTGGAATGTGGGGGGCTGCTCCCTGCTGAGCTCCCTGGCCAGCATCTGGGACCCCTGGCAGCGCCTCTGGCCCCTGGCACACAAGGTGGGAGCTTTGGGAAGGGTGATCTTGGGGGACATATATGGGGGTATGGGCATACGGCTGGGTGGTAGGTAGGTGGAGGGATGGGTATGGAGGTGTGAAGATGGATGGATGGATGGATGGATGGATGGATGGATGGATGGATGGATGGTCCATGGGTGGTCAGAGGCAGTGGCTGAGACAACAGCATGTGGGTGAGTGATGGATGCACAGACAGCTGGGTGGAAGCAGGATGGAGGCATGAGGGGCAGGTGGGCGTTGGGACTGAGGGGTGTTCTCAGGGACAAGTGAGCATGGAGGTGGGCAGATGGATAATGGATGGATGGGAAGATGGATAGATGGCTGGCTGGGTGGGTCATGACACATCAGGACATAATAGAGACACACACCCCAAGAGCTGAGTTCCACAGCTCCAGGCTGCCCCTGGGGCCCACCTGGGACCGACATTCTCTCGCTTGCAGTGCTCATCATCCCGCTGGTGGACAAGAACAGTGGGGCCGTGGTATGCGTCATCCTGGTGAGTGCGGGAACATGGGCAAGGCTCTGGGGACAGGGAGAGGGCCTGGACTTGGGGGTCCTAACATCACTGCTGTTCCAGGTACACTGTGGCCAGCTGAGTGATGCAGACGAGCAGAACCTGCGTGTGTTAGAGAGACATGTGAGTGACTCTGAACTGTGGGACCTGCCACCTGGGGACCTACCACCCTTTCCCCAAGCCCTGCTGTTCCTTGTCCCTTCTGCCCCACCTTGCAGGCCCTGGTGGCATTCCGACGCCTGCAAGCCCTGCAGAAGTTGCAGCCCTGGCCCCAGGTCAGCCTCTCCACCAGCTCCTCCCAGACCTCTCTGGCCAAGCCCGAGAAGGCACCTGACAGCAGCTATAGTGACCTGGACTGCAAGATCCTACAGCTCTGTGGTGAGTGGAGGGACACTGGGAAGGGTGGGGGGTGTGGACAGGGTGAAACCATGCTCAGCCCTTCACAGCACTGTGACCCTTGTACAGGTGAGCTGTATGACCTGGATGCCGCCTCGCTGCAGCTCAAAGTCATCAACTACGTGAGTAGTTGCTCCACCAGCCCCCTGCCCCCATCTGCCTGCAGCCCCAGGACACACCAGGGAGCCTCATTTTATTTCAAAACAAGAAAACTCCCCAAAGCTGAGAAAAGCCTCAATTATCAACTGTATAGTCATCAGTAGTGACCAGAGTGAGCAGCCTTGTAACAACTATCAGTAGTCTCCAGAGTTAACAGTGCCACCCTCACCACAAAAACTGTGAGAGAATGTACAGGTTTCTGTCCTGCTCTCTATCATTCTGTACCTCAGTAGCCTCCAGAGTGAACCTGCTCAGTCACAGGTTCTGGAGAGGGGTACCTGGTTCTCTGTGGCATGTGCGGGTGGCCTGAGCACAGGGAAGCAGAGGAGGGGCTGGATCCTACCTGGGGAGTGCTTGGGGCAGCCTGGGGTGCTCATCCTCTCCTTACTCCTCAGCTGAAGCAGGAGACTCGGTCTCTGTGCTGCTGCCTCCTGCTCGTCTCTGAGGACAACCACCAGCTCTTCTGCCAGGTAGGTGCCACTGGGCCAGTCCCCCAAGCCTGACCCCCACAGAGGATTACATTATACCCCCTGACATTGTGTCATCCTCATGGGTACCTCCTTCTCCCCATCTCTTCCAGGTGGTAGGGGACCGTGTCCTGGATGAGGAAATCAGCTTTTCAGTGAGCAGGGGGGAGTGGTGAGGGGTTGGGAGGTCAGGGGGGTTGGGCAGTGGGTGCCACACGCTAACGTGTCCCCTCTCCCTGCAGCTCACCTTTGGGCGCCTGGGGCAGGTGGTGGAGGATAAGAAGCCCATCACCTTGAAGGACATCAGTGAGGTGGGTACCAGCTGTGTCCCTCCCATACTTGGGGACAGGTGTCACCCCAGTGTCCCATGGGACTTCCTGGGGAGGCCAGATGTGCTGGTTCCAGCCCCATCTCGCCTCTCCCTGCAGGAGGAGCACAAGCAGCTGAGCAGCATGTTGGGCTGTGAGGTCACCTCCATGCTCTGTGTCCCTGTCATTAGCCGGGCCACCTCCCAGGTGGTGGCACTGGCCTGCGCCTTCAACAAACTGAGTGGGGAGAGGTGAGCAGCATTTTGGCTGGGACTCTCTGTGGGGCTGCACCCCCTCACTTTTGGGGTGCTGAAGCATTGTTGCTGTGGAGGAAGGGGGGGATCAATGGGGACAGAGAACTGAGGTGTGCCCCCGCCAGCTACACAGACACAGATGAGCACAAGATCCAGCACTGCTTCTGCTACACCTCCACAGTGCTCACTAGCACCCTGGCCTTCCAGAAGGAGCAGAAGCTCAAGTGCGAGTGCCAGGTAAGCATGTGCAGGGCCGTGTCACATGCGTGTGTGAGCCCCATCTTGCACTGGTCACTGATGGTATCCTCTTTGTCCCCTCAGGCCCTGCTGCAGGTGGCCAAGAACCTCTTCACCCACTTGGGTAGGTGCATGGGAGAGCACCCATGGTGAGGGAGTGGAATGGGGAATGGATGACCATACCCTGTCCCCAGCCCCAGAGGGTGGTGGCACTGGGGTCTCTGTCCCCAGCCAAGGAGAACCTTGTCCCCTTGGTCACAGAAGGGTGATATGAGCTGGCACAGAAGCTGGCATGCACTGATGCTGCATGGCTGCATGCATGCATGCATGTGGCATGACCACAGAGCTCTTAGAAACGTGTGCACACGTGCAGCTGCGTGTGTGCACTGCTGCACACACATATGTGCTGCTCACACGTGCACATGCCCCACACAGCCCCCATTCCTCTGTGCCCCCCCGACCGCCTGTCAGGGCCCTGAGCTAAAGCCCCCACCTTTCACTGCATGAGTGGGGGATGAGGGAGCAGTGCTGCCCGGCTTGGGGTCCCTGACCCTTCACTGCTTCCTCTGCAGATGATGTCTCTGTCCTGCTGCAGGAGATCATTACAGAGGCCCGGAACCTCAGCAATGCTGAGATGTGAGTGATGGTGGTGGGGTACACGGGTGGGGGGGGCACAGGGAGAACACTGAGCTGGCCTGTGGGTGTGAATGGCAGCGGTGTGTCTTGCAGATGCTCTGTGTTCCTGCTGGACCGGCTCAGCCATGAGCTGGTGGCCAAGGTGTTTGACGGTGGAGTGGTGGACGACGAGGTGAGCACAGGATGGAGTTGGGGGGCCTGGGGTTGTGTCCCTTCCCCCAGGCCTTGCTGGTGATCCTCTTCCCCTGCCCACAGAGCTACGAGATCCGCATTCCAGCAGACCAGGGCATTGCTGGGCATGTGGCCACCACTGGCAAGATCCTGAACATCAAGGATGCCTACTCGCACCCGCTCTTCTACCGTGGGGTGGATGACAGCACTGGCTTTCGCACCCGCAACATCCTTTGCTTCCCCATCAAGAATGAGAGCCAGGGTGAGGGGGCAAGGGGAGCACACTGGGAAGAGGGGGGCACAGGTCTGGCCCAGCAGGTGCCTCAGTCAGCATGTGGTGGTTTGGTCACCCATCATGTGGACATGACACTGTCCCTAGCATGCAGGCACAGTCACAGCATCATCCCTCGCCTGTGGGCATGAATCCTGTTCAAGCACAGGGGCTCAGTCCTGGCTCAGTCTGTGGGCACAGCACTGTCCCCAGCATGTGAACACCATTCTGTCCCCAGCCCATGGGCACCATTCTTTCCCCAGCCTGTAGGCAGAACACTGCTGCAGCACATGGGCATGACCCTGTCCCAATCCCATGGTCACAGTCCTGTCCCCAGCATCAGGGCACCATTCTGTCCCATGAATGTGGGCATGGTCCTGTCCTAGCCCTTGGGCTCAGTGCTGTCTCCTGGCACAAGGGCACAGTTCCTGGATGTGATCATGTTCCCCTGCAGAAAAACACAGCACTGACCCCAGCACACGGACATGATTCTGTCCCAGGCTGTGGGCACAGCACTGTCCTTGAGCATGATCATGTACCCTGCATCTGGGCATGATCCTGTCTGCCAACACATGAGCACAATACTGTCCCTAGGCATGAGCCTGTCCCAGCCCCTGGGCACAGCACTGTCCCCACAATGTGGGTGTCATCCTGTCCCCAACCCACAGGCACAGAACTGTCCCTGCTACTTGGGCACAACCCTGCCCTGAGCCCATGGACACAGTGCTGTCCCCAGCACAGACATGACCCTGTCCCCAACACAAGGGCCTGATACCTCTGCTGTCCCCCCTCTGCTCCAGAGGTCATTGGGGTGGCAGAGCTGGTCAACAAGATTAATGGCCCTTGGTTCAGCAAGTTCGACGAGGACCTGGCCACTGCCTTCTCCATCTACTGCGGCATCAGCATCGCCCATGTATGTGCTGGGGGTCCTCCACTTGGAGGGGGTCACACACAGGGTGGGGTCCCAGCTCTGCCACAGCACAGAGGAACGGGGATGGGAGGATGTGTGTGTGGCATCCCCATTCCTTGAGGACAAGTGGTGGTGGCCATAGGATGGGAAGGGAATTCATGGGCATAAGGATGTGCTGTGGTGCCAGGGTGGGCTTGGGGCTGTTAGAGGGTGTCTGCCCACCCCCAGCACTCCCATAACCTGATCCTGCCCCACAGTCCCTGCTGTACAAGAAGGTGAATGAGGCACAGTACCGAAGCCACCTGGCCAACGAGATGATGATGTACCACATGAAGGTGAGGTAGCATGAGGACAGGGACAGGGATGGGGACAGCAATGGGACCCCCACTGCCAGCATGGTGCACCCACACTTCACCCCGAGGTGGTCGCACAGTTGGGTGGTGGTGATAACCCCAGGGCTCTCTGCTCTCACTGTGGTTCATGTGTCCTTTGGGACACCTGGGGACCTGGTCACAGTGTGGGCCACTGGCTATGGCTCCTGCAGGTGTCAGATGATGAGTACACCAAACTGCTGAGCGAGGGCATCCAGCCCGTGTCCACCATTGACCCCAACTTTGCCAGCTTCACCTACACGCCACGCTCACTGCCTGAGGATGACACCTCTATGGTGAGGACCATGGGGACAACTCTCAACAGCAGTGGACAACTGCCACCATCCCCTGCCTGGCCTTGGTCAGGTCATATATCCCAGCACCAGGGTGCTGGGTGTTCGGGTGAAGGGATGTGGCTGCACCCCTGAGCATCTTCCTGCTGGGCAGGGGCAGTGGTGTCTTCCGGGGGACCTTACCTGGCATTATCACTCTCTGCCACCCACTCTGTCCCCTCTGCAGGCCATCCTGAGCATGCTGCAGGACATGAATTTCATCAACAACTACAAGATGGACCGTCAGACGCTCACTAGGTGAGTTCCCATCCCTGTCCACTATCCCTGTCCCCATCCTCATCTCCATCCACATCACCATCCACCTTCCCCATTCCCTTCTTCTTCCCCATCCCCTCTGTCTTCTTCCCCATCCCTGTCCCCATCCACATCCTCATCACTGTCCACCTTCTCTGTCCCCTGTCCATATCTTCATCCCTGTCCCTATCCTCATCNATCCCTGTGGGGTGAGACCTCCTTGCATGGCTTTGCCCCCCTGTCCAGGTTCTGCCTGATGGTGAAGAAGGGGTACCGTGACCCTCCCTACCACAACTGGATGCATGCCTTCTCCGTCTCCCACTTCTGCTACCTGCTCTACAAGAACCTGGAGCTCGTTAACTACCTGGAGTAAGGCCAGGTGCTATCCCTGTCCCTGTTCTCCATCCCCTGGCCTGGCTGGGGTGCTCCCTGCTCTCCTGCCTGCCTCAGTTTCCCTCCTCCTCCTCCCCAGAGACATCGAGATCTTTGCCCTCTTCATCTCCTGCATGTGCCACGACCTGGACCACAGAGGCACCAATAACTCCTTCCAGGTGGCCTCGGTGAGCCGAGCCCAGAGTTGGGATGGGCAAGGGGGAAGGGGGGGTTATGGGGACAGGGACAGAGCTGTGGGGGTCTTCACCCCCACAGCTCCATCATTCCGGCTTCTCTACCTTGCAGAAATCGGTCCTGGCTGCACTCTACAGTTCAGAGGGCTCTGTCATGGAGGTAAGATCCCCCAGATCACTCATTGCCCATCTCTCCTGGGTTCTGGCTGCACGGCAGCATCCCTGCCTGCTCCCTGCCTGCTTTCACGGTCCTGGCCTCTCCCACAGAGGCATCACTTTGCCCAAGCCATTGCTATCCTCAACAGCCAAGGCTGCAACATCTTTGACCACTTCTCCCGAAAGGTGAGCCCCCCACCTTAACACCCCTCTCAGGCCACCCCCTGCCCATGCTGAGCCCCTGCATCCTCGCCAGACCCCCTGCTCCTCATCCCTGGATCGTAGGGGATGTGGGAGCTGGCAGGGGCACAGAGCTGGTCATGGCAGCTGACTTGCCCACAGGACTACCAGCGCATGCTGGACTTGATGAGGGACATCATCTTGGCTACTGACCTGGCCCACCACCTCCGCATCTTTAAGGATCTCCAGAAAATGGCAGAAGGTGAAGCTCCTCGGATGAAGATTGGGATTGGGATTTGAGGGGTGGTAGGAACTCATCCCACCAAGGCTGGGAGGCGGCACAGGCGGTTCTAATGTTGGAGATGATAAGGGCTGAGATGTGACACAGGGGGTCCTGGCTGTCCCCAAAGTCCTCATGTGTGGCATGATGGGGGGCTATGGAGCTCTGTCCTGAGCTCCCCATCCCAACCCCTGCCCCACACTCTGCCCACAGTGGGATATGACCCCAAGAACAAACAACACCGCAGCCTGCTGCTCTGCCTGCTCATGACCTCCTGTGACCTCTCTGACCAGACCAAGGGCTGGAAGACCACCAGGAAGATTGCAGTGAGTGCCACAGCATGGAGCTAAACCTCCTGAATGCCATCTCACAACCCACCCAGGCTACCTGCATGTCCCCAGGCACTAGGGATACACCTGCTCCTCATGGAGGAGGTCCCTTCATGCAGGACCCTGGACCATGCATCAGTCCCTCCATGCCAGGACCATGTCCCTGCTTGATTCAGAGCCATGGGGAGGGGTCTGGAGGGCAGGGGGGATGGGGGATCATCCCAGGCTGCACTCCCCTTGCTGATGCCTGTCTCTTGCAGGAGCTGATCTACAAAGAGTTCTTCTCCCAGGGTGACCTGGTAGGTACCACCTGGCAGGGTTGGGCTTGGCCAATGCTCCTGGCAGGCACCAATGGGATGGGGGGCATGGGCAGTGAGCAGAGAGGTCTTGCCTGGGAATGGGAGGAAGTGCCACTGGCATTGACCCCCCCTCACCATCCATGCAGGAGAAAGCCATGGGGAACAGCCCACTGGAAATGATGGACCGAGAGAAAGCCTACATCCCTGAGCTGCAGATCAGCTTCATGGAGCACATTGCCATGCCCATCTACAAGTGAGGCCCAGTGCTGGTGCTGGGGTGGGGAGGACCCCCTGCCACCCCCACCTCCCTTAGGGTTGGATGGGGGTGCTGTGTGGGGGGGAGTCTTGCAGATGTTGGGGGGATTCCAAGCAGTGGGGATGGGGTTGCACTCAACTAAGGGGGTTGCATTGAAGTAAGGGGGTGCAGCCCTGTGCTGATGGAGTGCATCCCCCACTCCCCAGATTGCTGCAGGACCTCTTCCCCAAGGCAGCGGAGCTCTATGAGCGGGTGGCCAGCAACCGGGAGCAGTGGACCAAGGTCTCCCATAAATTCACCATCCGGGGGTTGCCCAGTAACAACTCCCTGGACTTTCTGGATGAGGAATATGACCCACAGGCCCCTGACCCCCAGCTCAACGGCTGCCTGGAACCTGAGGCGGGGCAGCCCCCTGAGGCTGGGGCTGAGTGACGGAAGCGATGGGGGGGCCACAGCCACGGCTGGGCCAGGAGCATCCCCAAGCCTCATCCCCTAGCCTATGGGGAGGAGGTTTAGGGGAATATCAGTGACTCTAGACTACCATGGCAAGGGCTGTGTGCTGCTAGCACCCACCACCAGTCCTTCCCCACCACTGGGTGACTGTCTCCTCCCTCCAGGGCAGGTGTTCTGGTGTCCTATCCACCCGGTGGTCCCTGGGACACTGCCTTCGTGACTGGGAGCACCAAGGGACACAGTGGGGCTGGGGGATGGATGGGCTTTAAGCTGCCTTAAGACTGCAGGTCCTGTCCCCATGGGGTGACAATAGGAATGATGTCCTTGGTGGAAGCACCCCTAGAAGGTGACATGGATGTGCGTGGGTTAGCAGGACAGAGGGGGATGGTGTGGGCCAGGATTGCGAGGGACAGTGGGAGAGCTGGGGCGTGGCTGTAGAGCATATGGGGGGTGTTGCCATGGACCACAGATCAGGTCCATGGAAGAAGGTTGGCTCCAGCTGGAGGAGGGAAGAGACATCAGACTGGGATGGCCATGGCGACATGGATGTGCCTGCATCCCCTGCTGGGTTCCACACTAGAGAACCAGCTCCAACCTCTTCCCAGCAGCTGCTGAGCATCTGTTGGCTAAAAGCCCCACCTCCCTAGGACCCATGCACCCACTCACCCATGGAAGGGCTCATATATCTCACACAGCCCAGTCCCATGAAACCACACAACCACGTCCCCTGCAAGGGCTACACACATGGCGAGGCTGGGAGGTCCTGCTGGTGGTTTGCATGCACAGGGGAGGCTGTGCTCCACAGGGGGTCCATCTGGTCCCATTTGTGTCCTTGCCCTGTCCCGACTATGTAGGTGTACCTCTGAGGTGTCCACCTGGGAGCCTCCTCACTGCAAGCAGCTTCCCTGGTGACCGTGTTGTGAACATCCCTAGCTCACAGTGGCTTCACAACTCCTGCCATACCAACCTCTGGGCACGGATCCTGCCGACATTTTGGGATCCTTCTGGTCCTGCAGACCACCATACATGGACCCTGCCATTTTCTTGTGGTCCCTCCAGTCCTACTTGGCACCATACATGGATGCTACTGGTCTACCATTGGTTGATCTGGTCATGCATGGATCCTGGTGGTCTCCCACCACTCCCTTCTTGTTCTGACTGCCACGCATGCACCCCACCAACCTCCTGTAGTTTTTCTGGTCATGCAGACCACCATGCATGGACCCTGATGCTCTCCTCTGGTTCCTCCTGTCCTACAGACCACTGTGCATGGACCCTGCTGGCCTTCCTGTGGTCTTTCCAGTCCCACAACCCAACTCATATGGACCCCCTCAGTCCCAGGGGCTCCACCAGCCTCCAGGGTCTGACCAGCTGTGTGTAACCCAGGGCTCTGTCACCCCAACTAAAGCCACTTGAAACACCCATGAGCAGGGGAACTGCGGTGAGCAGCTTGCCCTGCTGGGGCAGAGCTGAGAAGGGGGCTGGGGCTGAGTGTGGGTGCTCAGCCTTGAGGGATTAGAGTGTACTGAGCCCCTAGGCTGCATCATCCAGTTTATGAGAGCTGGATGAGTCCACCACCAGAGCAGGGAAAGGCTATGGGAGCAGCATGGGAAAATTCTGGCACTGTTGGCATTAGTGTTGGTTGCATTGGGATCAAGAGTGGACATGGGGCAGCAAATGGCAGTCCCTTCTGCAGTATCCCATGGCAGCATCCCAAATGGTGCCACAGCAGGTCCCTCCTGGATTTGGGCTACACAGTGGCTGCTTCATTCCTTGGCTAGTCTGTAAGTGATGACTTGCCTATGTTCTTGGGATACCTGGAGCTTGTCTCTGCAGGAGCAACGGGAGACCCCAATGCTGAGCTGCTCCACATGGATGAAGTGACCTGAATTCCTTTTGCCTTACCTACTCGGAGATGCCTTTAGTGAGATCCTTTGCCCGAACCTTGGTGGGACCCACCTGGTGACCGAGTCTGTCTGCTGGCCCATGGCTTTTCCTCCAAGACCCCCTTAAGCCATTCTCCCGCTCCCCACACTGCCATAGGGGGTAGGGATGGTCCCAGAAGGCAGCAAACCCCCAAGCTGCAAGAGGACAGCAGCTCCATCCCTGTTGTGATGCTGGCACAGCCCTGGCACCTACGTGCCAGTAGGTACAACTGTTCAAAGACAGTCCCTGCATCCCAGTGCTGATCTAGGGATGCCTGACGATGCAGGGATCTCTCCATCCAATAGATGCGGGAGTATCCTGCACTTGGGTTCTGCATCCTGGGTACCACACTATCGTGGGGGCACACAGGGATGCCCATTTCCCAGCTGTATCCCACTTTTCCAGCCCCTGCTGCTGGTGTGTGTAGGTAGTCAATGCTTTCCCAGCTCCTGCCCCTGTATATACCCCTCTGGATACTGGGGAGTGCAGCTGGCATTCAGCCGAGCTCACCCACGAGTGTGCCCAGGCGTGTGTGGGTGTGCAAACCTCCTCCAGCTTTTCTGTCCTGTCTTGCAGCACTGGTTGTTCTGGACTCCAATGGAGCCTGAGGAGGAGATGACATCTCTTTAATCCTTTCCTCCTCCAGCTTTTCTTTGTTATTATTTATCTTTTTTTGGTGGGTTTTGGTTTTCCTAAATAAATTTCTTATGTCAACCTCCCTGTGACAGGTTGGTGGGTGGCCTCGTTGAGGACTGGGGAGCTCCAATTAAGACTTACGGACCTAAAAATCACCCGGGGGAGGCGGGGTGGGGCAGAATCCAGCTTGGGCTGTGTAGCTGTGACCCCTCAGGAAGCTTCAGCCTCTCCCTGGATGTTCCACTCCCATGGAATGCTCCAATGCCCCAGGATTCACTGATCCCCTGAGTGCTCCAGCTCCTTCAGCTGCTCTGATCCCCTCCCTGTGCTCTGTTCCATCCTGAAGTGGTCCAGAATCCCAGGATGCTCCAATACCTTGGGATGCTCTTTCCATCCCCATCTCCCAGGTTGGGACCCATGCCTGGACAGGAACCATGCTGGGACCCATCCAGCCTGGCAGCAGGGGAAGCTAGGCCTGGGGCAGGATCCAGCTTGGGCTGGGAATGCAGCAGGATCCTGGGCTGGGATGCAGGATGAGGCCTGTGTTGGGACACCTCTGTGCCTGGGCTGGGACTGGGACAGAATCCAGCTGCTCCTCTGGCTCCTATGGCCATCCTTGCACGGCTGCAGAGGGCACCCCCTAGTCTGCCCATCATCCTCGCATCAGGGCTGTGGTTTTCATTCCTGCCATCCTTCTAAGGAGAAATTTATTATGCGAGATCAATGCAGCACTTTCATCCCAGCCCAATCTGACAGCTTCATCCTGGGCTGTGGCATTTGATACCCAGAGGAAAAGTCCCCAGAGGCAGTGCTGAAGCTCCATGAGCTGCCAAAATTGGGGTGAAAAACTGCCCGAACTACCAAATGTCCCCATCCTGCTCCAAGCGCCGGTTCAAATCCTGGGATTAAACCCTTTAATCCTCCGAACTAGTCCCAGAGCAGGGCTTATGGTCCCCAGCCAGGAGCTGCCCCACTTCTGCCTCTGGCACCGATGGCTTCGCGCCCTTGGGTGACATCCCTTCCTGGATGTGTTAGGGTATCACATCCACCTCTCCAGACCCTCACCGCAGCCTTGGCCCATTATTGCTTTCTGTCCTTCCCCACCCTAAGTGGGATGCAGGTGTCCCCAAGGATGGGGTAAAGGTGCCCCGTGGGTGGGGTGCAGGTGTCCCCATGGTGGGGTAGAGGAGACAGCACGTGTCCAGCCATGGTCCCCTCCATCTGCCCCACAGTGGCTGTGGGGGCAGGATAGGGAGGAGATGCTCCAGGTGGGGATGGAGGTACCACTGGAATCACCTGAAGCCGGTTCCTCATGGGCTGCTCTGCAGCAGGAGGCGGGCGGGAGAGGGACGCAGCCAACTGGGGTCGGAGTACAGACGTATTCCTGCAGGGAACGCTGGATTCTATTGGAGGAGCGGATGGACACCTCGGGGGCGGCGTGCGCGCAAGTGTGTGTGTGTGTACATGGGGTGCGTGCGCACATGTGTACGTGTGTGTGTGCACACGGGGTGTGTGTGTGCACATTCTGTGTTGTGTGCACGTATGTGTGTGCATGTGTTTCTGTGCGCACACAGATGCGTGCACATACATCTGTGCATGCATGTATGTGCACGTGGGAGTGTGTGTATGCGTGAGTTCACGTGTGTGTGCACGTGTGTGCGCATGGCGGTTGTATGCAGATGTGTGTGCATGTATGTGCAAGTTACGTCTCTGTGTTCACAGACACCTATCTCTGTATCCACACTGGTGTGTCTGTGCTCACACACGTGTCTCCGGTCGCACGCAGGTCTTTGTTCACACACACGTGTCTCTGTATGATCAAACACGTGTCTCTGTATGATCACACACGGGGTTCCCCCCGCCCCTGTATGTCCACATGCAGCCGCTGGCGGGCGCCCCGAGCTGCGCGCGTGCTCCCGCC
>VWZQ01012238.1:48225-60653 GCA_013397015.1 Myiagra hebetior | reverse complement strand
CGTGCCAGCCCTGGAGCGCAGGATACGAGGGCGTGCGATGCCTTCATCCCATGGGAATGCTGCCATGGGGGTTCTGTCTTTCGGGGACCCCTGTGCCGAGGTGGACCCCACTGTGCTCCCCAGGGCTCCAGGTGAAGAGCGTGGCAGGACCCGCTGGGCTGCACATCCTGCAGGGGGCTGTTGGGATTTGAGGGAGAGGCTGCTGACCTCTGTCAGCCTTTGCAGGGAGGCCTGTGGGGGGGTCTCCTGTGACACCCACTCACCGGATGGCTCTGGCTGTGGCAGCGGAGTGGTTGAGGGGTTGACACTCCCATTCTTCACCCCAATCCCTTTCTGTCCCTTTGGCCATTAATCATGCAGGACCAGGGATTTCAGGGTGCTCCTGCTTTCCCCACAACACTGTCGCCCTCCCCTTGCTCATCCTCATGCTCACTGGGTATCAGGGTGAGGGGGCCTTGGTGCAGCCGCTGCCCCCGCCATGGCCACAGCAGGAGAGAAGGATGAGGGGATCTGGCCCTGCTTGGGCAGAACCTTCCAGAAACATTGCAGTGTTTTGAGGTGGCAGGATGGGAATTGTGGGTTCCTGTTGAACTCACTCAGCATTTTGGGAAGAGGCTGTTGCTGCTGCCAGCCTGCCCGGGTGTTGGTGCCCCAGCCGTGGCTGACAGCATCCGCTTCTCCCCTACTCAATATCCTGCATTCTTGAGAATTCATGTTGCACTCGTGCAGCCCGTGGACAGCCCCACAGATCAGGGGGCTGGAGTACCCACTGGGTTTCCCCCAGCTGCCATGTGCAGTCCTTGGGATGCAGCTGGTTTGGTCTCCAGGGGTTTTTGGGTGCCAGGGGAAGCTTGGTGAGCGGCATTCCTATCGGCAAGCATGCCGGGAGGAGAGGCATGAGCTGATCTTCTCCCTGCCTACGCAGCTTGTATGGAGGGAGCCAGGAGGGGGAAGAATTAGGCTGACAAATCCCTCTTCTCCAGTTTGGATCTCTGAACCCAAATCCACTTGGTTTGATCAGGAGGTTCAGCTGTGGGAGCTGATTTAGTATCTGATGCCCCAAAAGCTCATTTCTGCTGATTGCTGCAGTGGCACCCCACTTTTCTTGGGAGTCACCAAGCCCTGCAGTGGTAAGAGCTGGAAGAACCAGCTGAGTTGATGGCTATTGCCACCATCGATCACCTTTCCCTGCTGTTCCCACTCAGCACCCAGCTAGGGCAGCTGCAACCCCCACACGGGATGCCCAGCTACTGGAATTCCTGTCTGCTGTGATTCCTAGCCTGTGGCTTGAGGGTGGTTTCCTGGTGTCTGGGAGGTGCTGCAGTGGTCCTGGTACAGCAGAGCCTACACCTTGGTTGGCATTAAGCACCCCTTGCACCCTTCCTCTGGCCCCGTAGTCCCATCCAGCCCCTCCGTAGCATTCCACCATAGCATCTTGCTGCCATGGGGGTGACCTTTGCCTGCTGCTGGACCCGCTGCTCAGTCTCTCTACCATCCCATTCATCCTCCTGGCCATAGGATCTGCAAGCAGTACAGGGATCTCTACTGGGAAGAGAAAGAGCCCTGGAAGGTGGCCCAGGACAGGAGACTCCTGCTTCCTGGATGTTGTTTGAAGAGCAAACTCTGGTAATAACAGCAGGATCCAGACACATCCCAGATCCCACAGCCGAGGTGTTTCCTTGCCAAGGAAGTCGGTGGAGTTCTGACCTGGCTGGGGGATGCTGCTGCTGAGCCTGGCAGGGGTGGATGGATGGATGCAGCAGGAATGCAAGATGCAGCATTGGGCCCATGGGATGCTCTTGCTTTGGGATCAGCTGGCATGGTGCTCCAGGCTCATCCTGGCACAGCTGGCATGAAGCCTCTGGCCGCCACCACGGGGTTGTGTCGAAGTGTATGATGTGGTTGCTGGCGGTTCCGTTATCCCCGGAGGTCCCTTCTAACGTGGCTCTAGCTAATTAGATCCGCCAGCCAGCCTTGTTAGCATGAGAGCTGGCAAAACCCCTAGATTCTCCACCCTGGGTTCAAAGGCAGTCAATGGTGCTGCCGTCAGATCCTGTTCCGATGCCTGGGGGAATCAAATCCTCATAAATCTTCCCAACCAAGATCCAGCGGACCCCACTCAATTATTTGCCACCCAATAAAGCCATTGTTAGCCCTGGCTGGGTGCCTAACAAGCTCATTAAGGGATGGGGTCCATGGCAGGGAGAGGGCAGGAGAGATGGGATCTGGCTGTGCAGCAGCATGGCAGGGGCTCAGGGGCACTGGGGCTGGCAGCCCACAGCGTGAGGCCCCAGGCCCCTGATGGGCAGCGGCGGAGGCCACTTCCTGCCTCATGTCTCCTGTGTTTTGACACCAGGAAGGGCTGGAGGGGGAGGGAAGGCTTCACACTTCCTCATTTCCTCCCTCTAGATCCGGTGGCGGGCGAGGGTCACCCCGCTGGCAGCAACAGGCTACCGTGTCCCCATGTGCCCCTTCCCTTCCCCACTGGTGCTTCCGGAGAGAGCTGGTCCCCAGCATGTACATCTGGGGAGGTGTGAGCTTCATGGGGTGGGGCCAGGCAGGGCTGCTGCACCCACAAGATGAGGGCACCCCATGCTCATGCACGCACAATGTGGAGCCAGCCTGAGCTCCTACATGCACAGTGTGGAGCTGTGTGGGTCTCAAATTCTGTGGAGCTTCTGCACCCATAATGTGGGGCTTTTGCACCTGCAGTGTGGGGCTAGGCAAGTCTCAGGCTCTGTGGGACTCCTGCCCCAGTGTGGGGCCAGCATGAGTGTGTGCCAGGCAGAGTGGTGAGAAATGGCTTCCTGCAGCCCCTGCCATTGATCTCGCTTGCACTTAGCAAGGTTCATTAGCAGCTCTGTTAGTGTCCCCACAGCTGGGCAGGAGCATCACCCATGTCCTAGGGAGCTGGCAGTGGCACCCCCTGAGCCTCCAGCCTCGGCTGCCTTTTCTGGGGCTTCCCAGCACACCTCAGGTTGTGATCTAGCATGCTGGACCCTCTTTGGGGTCTCCCTTGGGAGCTGCTCTGTGGGGTGTGGGGTGACAAGGGGGTGACAGGCTGGCAGGGGATGCTCCTCATCCTGCTTTTATGTAATGCTTCGTTAATTACCCATGAAAATCTTGCTTTTACTTGCTCTGGGCTCTCAGGGGGATGCATCCATTGCCCCTCCATTCCTGACTCTGGAGACTGGCTTTCAAACCCCCCATGGCTTTCAAACCCCAAAAATTGTGGGATGCTGAGGCCCTTCCATGGCACGTTGAGGCCTTTATTTCCCCCAGTTATTTAACTGGAGCAGCATTCCCATTAATTCCATCTTTCCTTGCACCAGTGCAGGATCACACCCTCACCAGCAAACCCTCATGACAAACGTCCTCCTGTGGAAGTGCTTTCCCATTTTGACTAGGAAAAATCAGTCCCCCAACCCCCACAGGGAAAAGCCAGCCAGGAAGGGCCAGCAGGCGTTCCCAGTAACTTGGGACAGCCAGAAGGATGTCCCAAATATTTTATGTGCCTGGCAGAGGGTTCCTGGGGCTTGTCTGGGGACAAGGGAATGAGGGGCCTCAGCCCCTTATCCAGACTAGATCCTGCTTCCTGGGCAGAGCTTGGCCAGGCTGGGCTGGTCCCCATGGCTTGCAAGAGAGTGGAATGTGGAGACTTGGGGATGCAGGAGTGCAGGAACACACATATGCAGGAATATGGAGATGCAGGGACACAGGGAGGTGGGGACACAGGATTTCAGGGATATGGAAGTGAGGGGTGTGCCCACACATCTCCTGATGCATCTTACCCCATTGCCAGGGTGGTGGTCACCCCCAAGCTGGCACTCACTGCCTGCTGCCTTCCCTGCCTGCCCCTTGGCTGGGTGAGGGCAGCTGCAGGCACCGGGGTGGCTGAGGGCTACTCCTGGTGTGGCTGAGGGTCCATCACCCTGTAGCAGCCCAGGGCATTTTGGCAGAGCCAAGCAGCTGCCCTGGGAAATTGTTTTTTTCCAGCTGAAACCACTACTAATCTTCCCGGATGGTTTTAATGGAATTTAAAGGCGAGGAGGGATTATCCGAGGAGAACCCATTATGGGTGGCTTTGTGCCAGGGCAGGCATAGAAAAATCTGGCAGCGCCAGGCACCGTACCTGCCTCTGCTTGCTCCCTGCCTGCAGCAGACAGGCTGGGAGTGCTCTGGCATTTCACAGCAGTGGCATGTTGGACCCACACCCTTTCTCCTGTTTCTCTGTGGAGTCTTCCAGAGGGATTTTGGGAGCTGAGAGGGGTGTCTGGGGGCTAGTCCCATGTTTTGGAATGGGAATGAAAAGCCCTGGGGACAGGAGCATCCCAGACTTTTCTTGCCTCTCCAGTGGCTTTGGGATGTGTCAATGTGAGGTGATGGTAAGGTGGGTTCATCCCATGGGATGCTCCCATCCTGCGTGCCTTGACCCCATGCTCCCACACTCTGGTCCCCAGGGCCAGCTCGGTGCTGGGGTGCTGCTGCTCTTCACAGTGGTCTCTGGGCACCATCCTTATGTGAAGGGGTGGGCTGGGGTCCTGATGCCTCCCTTATCCAAAGCTGGGTCTTGGTGCTGAGGGTTGGATGCACCTGACACCCAACAGGACTGTGCCAGTGAGTGCTTCTTGCTCCAAGGATCCTTCCTAGGGGGAAGCTGGACAGCTCCATGGGCAGGGTGCCAGGAGCAGAGTGTGGGGTTCAGGAGTGGAGGGTGTCCCCTGCTCCAGGACTCACCCCCGCCTTTGCTGTTTTGCAGGGTGTTTAAGAAAGCCAGTCCTAACGGGAAGGTAAGGGAGACATGGCGGTGGAAACCGTGGGGTCACAAGCATGGCCGGGGGTGGGGGATGGGCATGTCCCTGAACCCCAGATCCACCCTGCACACTGCTGCCTGCCTCAGCATCCTGCCACAGCAGCAGGAAGGGAAACTGAGGCACAGTGGGGCTGGGGGGACCTTTCCCAAGGTCAGGGGTCAAGCAGACAGGTTTGGAGTGCTGGGGTGCAGGTGACCCTGCCTGTGGGGGTTTTGGGTCTGGCAGCAGGAGCCAATGCAGAAAACCTTCTGTCAGGCAGCTGCCTGCCCTGTGCCTCAGTTTCCCCATCAGGAGAGAGGTGAGAGGGTGACACTGTGGGGCTCATCCCTGCCCCACAGTGGGGTACAAACCTCTCGGGTGACACCCCAAGGGTCCCCAGATGCAAAGTGCCTCCAGGTCTGGGGACATCTGGAAGGGTTCCAGGCTTTGCTTGGAATGGGGTGGGGTTGATTTTTGGGTACCACAGGGACAGGGTGACCCTGGGGATGATGAGGAATATGGACCCCACCGGGTGGTGACAACATGGGGGACCCTGGGGGTCTGCTCTGTGCACGCCTGACACCCTGTTCCTCCCTGCAGCTCACTGTCTACCTTGGGAAGAGGGATTTTGTGGACCACATCGATGTGGTGGACCCTGTGGGTATGTGGTGGCAGGAAGGGGACCTCAGTTGCAGGGAGACACATGCCAGGGTGGGCTGGGCTGTTTGGGAGGAAGGATTTTGGGGAGCAGAAAACTGCTCATTTGGGATAATATTCATGTCTTGCTGTGGCTTTGCATATGCCCTGGGTATGGTAGGTGCAGACTGTCCCCTGCTGGCAGCGTGTTCCTGCCAGGCCCCGGCTGGCAGCTTGGAGGTGATGACTCTCTGTGTAAAGGGGGGGCACGTCCCCCCCAGCTGTGCTGGTGTCATCCCAAACCCTGCCTGTACATTTCCCCCTAACCCTACCAGCATCTCCTCTGACCCTGACAGTGTGTGTCCCCCTGACAGTGGTGTCCCCCCATCCCAGTGGCATGCCCCCTGACCCTGCCATCATGTCCCCATCGTGCCATTGCATTCCCTGACCCTGCCAGTGTCTCCCCCTGTCCCTGTGATGCATTTCTGTCCCGGCTGTTCCCTTGCAGATGGAGTAGTGCTGGTGGATCCTGAATACCTAAAGGAGAGAAAAGGTAATGTTTACCTTTGGGATTCCTGGGGCCACAGAATTGGCACTGCCACAGGGTGATGCTGGCATCCCCATGTAGTGCTACCCAGGCATTGGCATCTCTGGGCCCTTTGGTGACATTTTCCAGCCCACTGTCCCCACAGCAGGTTCCTTGTCCT
Source organism: Myiagra hebetior (assembly GCA_013397015.1). Lineage (NCBI taxonomy): Eukaryota > Metazoa > Chordata > Aves > Passeriformes > Monarchidae > Myiagra > Myiagra hebetior. Next base: position 54,517 of record VWZQ01012238.1, on the reverse strand, counting down.
GTGGAGAATGGGGGTGGTGTGGTGGGCATCCCAAGGCACAGCTGGCTGCTGAATTCCCATATTCTCAACATGGCACGTCCTCATTGCCACCACTACTTCCCAGTGCTGGTGGGACTGGCATGAGCCAGAATGCCACCTTGTCTTGGTGTCCCCATGCCATGACGGTCCCCTCCATGATCCATGCCCTGCTACCAACCTCCCCTTGTCTCCCTCTCCAGTCTTTGTGACATTGACCTGCGCCTTCCGCTATGGCCGTGAGGACTTGGATGTCCTGGGGCTGACCTTCCGCAAGGACCTGTTCGTGGCCAACTCCCAGGCCTTCCCCCCAGTCCCTGAGGACAAAAAGCCCCTGACGCGGCTGCAGGAGCGGCTCATCAAGAAGCTGGGCGAGCACGCCTACCCCTTCACCTTCGAGGTAGGGTGACAGTGGGTGCTCTGGCATGCTTGAAGGGACAGTGAACCCTGCGATGGGGACAACAGGATCCCATCTGGCCCTGTGGGGTTGTGGTTGGGGTTGAGATGCTGCTATCTGTGATCAAGACAGAACTTTTGGTGGTGGATCTTCAAACTTGTGAGCACAAAGCAGCCATCAGTAGGGAAACTGCTAGTCTGTGTCAGCACTGGGGGGTCCATGCTGGCACTGGGGATCCATGCCAGCACTGGACAGCTCTGGCAGGGAATGGTGGGGGGGTAGACCCCCTGCTTCATGCACCTGCTCCTCTGATTTCCCCGGCACAGCTTTGGCAGTGGTGGCCACCCCCTCTGGAGCTCTGCGACATTTTACAGGGCTCAATCTTATGGCCTCAAAAATGGCCCTGATGCCCTGATTTCTCAAATTCCCCTGATTAATTAAAGCCCTCTAAAATAATGTATTTTTGTAACACTTTGGGATTTGGGAAATGCAATAGTAAAATGAGAAAATCCTTCCTGGATTTACTTCTTTTCATTGTGGACAGGAAAGGGAAGTGCTGGTAGCCCCCCAAAAAGCTCCTCACCCCCCTTTCCCCTGCAGATCCCCCCCAACTTGCCTTGCTCCGTCACACTGCAGCCAGGCCCAGAGGACACAGGGAAGGTAAGATCCCTCCATGTTCCCATGCCACCAGGCTGTGATGGGTGGGCACTGCTGGGATCACCTCTTTGGGGAGTACAAAGGGGTTTCCCTGCCTCCTCCTCCTCCCTTCCTGGTTTTCAGGCCTGTGGGGTGGACTACGAGGTCAAAGCTTTCTGTGCCGAGAACCTGGAGGAGAAGATCCACAAGAGGTAAGCAGAGAGGATCCATCCAGCCTGGATGGAACTGGCATTCTCCTGGGGCTGACAGCAGGAAAGGGGCACCCCAGTTTGCTACCCAGCTTGGATGAGGTGTTTTCCAGGATGAAATAGAGTTGTTTTCCAGGATGAGGCTGGGATAGGGGTGCTCTCCAGGATGGGGCTGGGATGGAGGTGTTCTCCAGGGATGGGTCAGAGAACATGTTGGGTCTGGGATGGAGGTATCTACCGCTGTGCAAGGAACCCAACACGTGCTGTAGGCAACCTGGTGCAGCCATTGGGCTTCCCACTTGTAGCCCTGGTGGGCATCCAGGCAAGACCTTCTATGGCATCCTTCTGACCCAGCAGACCAGAAGAAAAGATGGACTTGACCCAGAATGGGCCAAGAAAGAGGGCAGCCTGCAGGCAGCCTGAGCTCTCCTCTCGCTGTCTTCCCCCAGGAACTCAGTGCGCCTGGTGATCCGTAAGGTCCAGTACGCACCAGAGAGACCCGGCCCCCAGCCCATGGCAGAGACCACCCGGCAGTTCCTCATGTCAGACAAGCCACTGCACCTTGAGGCATCCCTGGACAAGGAGGTGGGCAAGGACTGGGGAGTGCACGCTGATGGGATGACCCTGGGGATCTCACCATCCCCCCTGCTCTGCTCCCCTGCAGATCTACTACCATGGGGAGCCCATCAGTGTCAACGTGCATGTCACCAACAACACCAACAAGACAGTGAAGAAGATCAAGATCTCAGGTGAGGAGTAGGGCCATGTCCTCCACGCCACTGGTGTCCCTGTCCCCTCCTGTGGGGGCCCACCCTGATCCCCATCTCTCTGTGTCTCACCCCAGTGCGCCAGTATGCCGACATCTGCCTCTTCAACACTGCCCAGTACAAGTGCCCGGTGGCTGTGGAGGATGCTGAGTGAGTACTCCTTGGGGACATCATGAGGAGCCCTGGAGACCTCAGGGGGCTCTTGGAGGAACCTTGGAGGTCTCCTGCCCCACTGCAGCCCCAGTGGGATGTTGCACTTGGCAGGCAGGGACTGGTGGGAGGAACAGGGAGATGGAGACCTTTTTTTCTGGTGGCATCTTAGGGGTGCCACCCTCTGCATCCCCTGGGAAGGAGATGTTCATCAGGCTGGGGCAGGGATGGGAACATGTGGAGAAGTTCACCAGGCTAAGATGGAGATGTCTGAGGTGGCCTGTGGGAGCTGTGGGTAGCTGGGGCTCTGGCTGATGGTGGCTGTCATCTCCAGTGACATGGTGGCCCCGAGCTCGACATTCTGCAAAGTCTACACCCTGACCCCCTTCCTTGCCAACAACCGGGAGAAGCGGGGGCTGGCGCTGGATGGGAAGCTCAAGCACGAGGACACCAACCTGGCCTCCAGCACGCTGTGAGCCCCTCCACCCCCCAGGGCTCCTGTCCCCCTTGCATCGGGGGGGCAGGACCTGGCCCTGGTGGGCATCCAGCCCCTGCTCCAGGGGTGATGCTTAGGGTGGAGGAGACCCCAGGGGGGGACCTTCAGGAGGACAGGGGGCTGGTACCCATAGCCAGTCCCTCACAGATACCCACCTGCCCCTTCCTCCAGGTTAAGAGATGGAGCCAACAAGGAGATCCTGGGCATCATTGTCTCCTACAAGGTGAAGGTGAAGCTGGTGGTATCACGAGGAGGGTGAGTGTTGGGCACCCTCCCACCGTACTGCACCTCCTCTCTAACCTTGGGACTGGTCTGTGCTGCAGGTGGGGCCCCATCACCCTTACAGCTCCCCTGGGACTAAGCAGCACTGGTGGGAGAAAATGTGTGTGGGGGTTGTGTGTCCTTGGGAGGGGACAATGACTAATGTGTTGTATCCTTTGACTCATGCCAGCCTGCTGGGAGACCTCGCCTCCAGGTAACACTCCCCTCCCCCCAGCACCCCCTAATCCTCACTGCAGCCCTCCATTGCACCCCCCAGCACTTCACGGTGTCGCCATTCTGACCCCATGCCTGTCCTTGGGATTCCACTGTGTTGGGGATGCTGTCTCACCCAAAGCAAAAAGCCTGGAAGAGGTGGGGCTGGGGTAGTGAAGCTGGGGATGCTGGCAGGGTTTAAATCCTGCATCCTCCTCCTTGTACTGGAGTGAGAGGCCTGTGGGTGCTGCTGGGAAGAGTGAGCAGGGCACAGAGGTGGCTCCATAGGGCTGAGCATGTCTGGGTATGGTGACATGACTCTCTGGGGCTTTCCCGGTCTTCATCCTCACATCCCTCCCACAGGGTCCTATGTGAACCACAGGACCACTCATCCTCCTTTGGGGCACTTCTTTGTCTGAGTTCTTTCCTACCTGCCCCTGGGGCAGCTCGGGGCTGTGCTCAGGCCATCGCGCCCTGACGTCACCATGCTCACTGAGCACTGGGAAACTTAGTGCACCTCCTGCCATTCCCATGGCACTGCTGGCTGCAGCCTAAGGACAAGGGATTTGGATTCCTTCCATAGCTTCTAAAGACAGATTTTTGCCGTGCTGCTCTCCCTCCTGGTGCCCCTCTACTTTCCAGGGGGCCTGTGCTGTTCCCCCGCCCTGGGGTCCAAGTTCAGCCAAGAGGCATGAGAGCTGCTGAGCAGCTCCATGGAGGATAACACAAGGGTTTGCCCAGCTTTGTGGTCTCTACAGCAGCTGTAAGCTGTAAGCTGCTCTGCTCCCCCCAACAAATTTGTCTCACATGTAAAGTGCAGGCAGACCCATGCTTTACCCTGGTGTCTCTTGCAGTGATGTTGCAGTGGAACTGCCCTTCACGCTGATGCATCCCAAACCCAGGGAGGAACCAGTACACCGAGACAGTGAGTGACAGGGCCAGCATCCCTGGGGTTGGGTGGGGGCAAAGGGGGCCAGTGAGCCTGTGGGGAGGGAGATTCTTGGTTTCTGTTGACCCTGTTCACAGGGCCTCGGTGTTAAAACCATGGGGGTGCCCCCATCACCCCAATGCAGCCAAACTCCGGGGGGGTTGCATCCACACACTGGAACAGTGGTGACAACCCCAGGGGAATCTCAGCCACCCCAGTAGGAGGGCAGAGATGATCCTGGGGAAGATGTCACCCACCTCGGTGGGATGGCAGTTGCCACCCTGTGACTAACCCTGTGTCATCCCTTTGTTCAGTTCCAGAGAATGAAGCGCCCATAGATACAAATCTGATAGAACTCGATACAAAGTAAGAGACTAAAATACACCCCTCCCCCAATTCCCACATTCCATGTGGGAATGGGAAACATGGCGGTTGCATGGCATCCCCCCAACCCGCTAATACCCGCTGTGCCATGGGATTGGCACGTGATTACCCCATGCATGTCACCTGTAATGCATGACGCGTGCTGTTCCACTCTCTCTTCTCTCCTCCTTCGCCCTTCCCTGCATGGCTTTCCAAAAAACAGGAGAAACTGCAGTAAGAGCCTGCTGGGATCGTGTTGGGGGTGGGGGAGGTTGTCACTTTGGTGTTCCCCGGGCTGGTGATATGTTTGGGAGGTTTTTTATCCACCCAGCTACTCCCTGCAGGTCTGCAGTTCCCCTAGAGTGGGGCAAATGCCAATGGCCCTGAAAATGCTGCACCTGCTGGAGAACTTGAGGGCTTTGTTGGGTGCATTGGGCAAGTATTAATAAGGCTATGAAAGCCGAGGCTGTTTGCTGAGGGGTGCAGAGTTTTGGGGCCCCCTGAGCTGCTGGAATGTCGTGGCGGTACAGGTTGAGTTCACCGGGCAAGCTGGGACAGCTTTGCAGGGCAGGAATTATTTCACTTTGCACCCCACCTAAAACCCTCTCCCTTGTGTCCCCACTAGTGATGATGACATTGTGTTTGAAGACTTCGCCCGCCAGCGACTCAAAGGCATGAAGGATGACAAGGAGGATGAGGAGGAGCGGACAAATTCCCCGCAGCTCAACGACAGATAAGCGAGCCCCCCTCCGCTCGCCGCCCCGCCCCAGGGACACCCCTACATTAGGCTGCTTCTCTTTTCTATAATTAATTAATTTTGTTTTCTACCTGTACCGGGAGCCTACAGATCACCCGATGGCCACAGGACCTATAACTGTCCAGCTGTGCCGTGTTGTCTCTTCACCCAGCTGCCAGAGCTGCTGTTTCCCATGCAGGGCATGGCCAGGGGGGCACTGGAGACAGTGGGGCTCACTATAACCCCATCCCTGTCCAGCCCTCTGCCACTTACCTTTCCTTTGAGCTGCCTCTTTGATGTGTTTTATATAAGCCCAGTCTCAACACCAGTTTGCTACGGGGAGGGGGGGCTGCAGCAGAATGGGTGGGGTGTCTTTTTTAGGCAGCCTTCTCATGGGAAAAGGCACCTGTGCACCTCGGTGTCCCCTCCTTTCACCCACAGCCAGTCCCCCTCTGTCCCACCCTGCTGCATGTGTTCCCTCCCTGGGATGCACAAGCCTGGCTTTGACTTTGGCCCCTGCCCCAGCTGTTCCAAAGCGGGTGGGCAGCACCCACCCTTCTCTTCCCCCAAGTACCCCCAACGTGGCCAACCCAGGGGTCCTCCCAGCTGCATTCATTTTCACACCAGTACAATCTCCCTGGAGGAAACCAGCTCAGGGCTAGGAGCTGCTGGGGCCAGGTTAAGGCAGCAGAGGGGACCCTGTGGGTCCGTGCCATTGGCCAAGCACTGCTTGCTGTGGGAGAGGCTTCAAATGCCTCTTCACAGCCATGGCAGGGTCATGACGGAATAGGCTTGTCCCCAGCAGGATGTTGCTGGGGATACTTTTGTCCTGCCAAGCTGCAAAGCCCCCTGGTTGATGTTTCACTCTGCCTGCATGGGATCTAGCACCTATTTGGGGGTGGGGGAGAAGTTTGCCACCCTAATCAGTGTTTCAACAGATGCTTATACCTCCCGGGTTGGTGGTGCCTGGACCCCCTCCGCCTGCCAAGGGTCTCTGGTCCCCCACCACCCACAGAGAGGCCATTCCCACTATTTATTGTGCTGTTGCAGTCAGCCTTGTCATCTGAGAGCATTTTATGGGGATAGCTCCATCCCCCACACTCGGTTTGTGGGGGGCTGAG
>VWZQ01012238.1:32584-48192 GCA_013397015.1 Myiagra hebetior | reverse complement strand
AAAGTGGTTCCTTTGTACTGATCATTGATACCTGCTGCTTTGGTTTCTCCACCCTGTCTGTGATGTTTCTGTGTTCTGTCGAATAAATTATTCTAGTTTATTAAACTCAGAAAAAAAAAAAGAAAAAAAGAAAAAATAGTAAAATACAGTCCCAATGCCTGGACACTTCTGCTGGCTAAGGACAGGGGAGCTGGTACAGGTAGAAAGTCACAGAACCATGGAATGGTTTGAGGTGGAAGGGACCTTGAAGCTTATCTAGTTCCAACCTCCCTGCCATGGGCAGGGACACCTTCCACTAGATCAGGTTGCTCCAAGCCCCATCCAACCTGGCCTTGAACACTTCCAGGGATGCGGCAGCTGCAGCTTCTCTGGGCAACCTGTGCCATGGCCTCACCACCCTCACAGGGGAATTTCTTCCCTCCTGCGCAAAGACCAGGGAGCAGCAGTGCCTGCCTTGCTCATGCCACCCTATCCCTCCCACTGATGACAGTCTCCCTGGTATGCAGAGACATGTAGAGAGGAGCCAAGGAGATGACGGATTCTGTAGCCTGCAGCAGGGACTGGGCATTTTAGAAGTGAAAATGCATGGCCATGCAGTACCTGATAAGCACAGGGCACTAACAAGCTGCTTGTTAAACAAGCCATGTCAGTCTGTGTCCTGCTGAGGAACTGCTCAGGGCTGATTGTTTTAAGGATCACAGAGTCATGGAGGTTGGAAAAACCCTCTAAGACCGTAGAGTCCAGTGGTTCCCCCAGCCCTGCCAAGGCCACTAAATCATGTCTCCAAGAGCCACATCCAAACATCTGTTAATGCTGCAGGGAGCTTCTCATCCCCTTTGAGAGCAGCAGGAGCCAGGACTGCGGGATGAGCCAAATAACACCTCCATTTATTTATGGGCCTGAATTTGGAGACCCTCATGGAAAGGCTGTGGCTTGTTCCCTCACAGGCAAGGAAGGAGAAGCCCTGCCTCAAGTGTGCCAGGGGAGGTTTAGATTGGATATTAGGGAGAATTCCTTCCTTGAAAGGATTGTCCAACCTTGGGACAGGCTGCCCAGGGCAGTGGTGGAGTCCCCATCCCTGAAGGGATTTAAGAGATGTGTAGATGTGGCAATTGAGGACATANCAAGGAAGGAGAAGCCCTGCCTCAAGTGTGCCAGGGGAGGTTTAGATTGGATATTAGGGAGAATTCCTTCCTTGAAAGGATTGTCCAACCTTGGGACAGGCTGCCCAGGGCAGTGGTGGAGTCCCCATCCCTGAAGGGATTTAAGAGATGTGTAGATGTGGCAATTGAGGACATACATGGTTCAGTGGTGGGCTTGGCTGTGTGTGGGTAAAGATTGGTCTCTATGATCTTAAATAGCTTTTCCAACATGAATGATTCCATGATTCTATGTCCCCACCTGTGTTACCTTGCCCAGGGGTTAAAACTCTGTGGCCTCAGTGAAGACAGGCCTTCTGGAGGACCTTTCTGTGGTCCGCAGGGAGAGCAGAGGTTGGACACATTTGTGTCCCATGCAGCTTGAGCTCCCCTTGCCATGCTGATGCTGTGGGGAGGGAGAAACTGTCCTTAAGTTGGTCCACTTCATGGGTGTCAGCATTTGTGCCAGAGGTTGTCCCAACCTTCCCCACCAAAGACAGACCTGGCTCCAGCAAAGGTGAAGTCCCGACAGTCACACAACCAGACTGATCCCACATGGGCATTGACAGAGGCTCCATGTGGTGGATTCCTGGGAACAATGTCCCTATTGCCTACTGCAACTCTCCAGATCCCTCCTGTGTGCATAATCCCTTCCCACAGCATCTGTGAGTTCTTAATATTTTTGACATCTCCAGTCCCCTGTCAAATCTGGTTCAAGCTGGACAAGAAGGCTTAAATTATTTCAGGAAAAAAAGGAAGTTCAGATGGGTACAAACTGAGCTGTTGCTTAAGCCCCATTTTGAAAGCCAAGCAAATTCAGTTCCCTGTCCTGGTTGCACTATTTGCATCACTGTGATGTGGGAGGGGATCAGCTCCTTCATATGTCCCAGCAAAGGAGGCAGTGAGGAAGAGGTCGCTGGGAAGGTTCCAGTGGTCTTCCCTCCACCTCAGATCCCACCTCCTCCAAGGCGAGACCCTCCCTCTGGAGAGTGTTTCCCCCAGGAAGGAAGAGCCACACAATCTGAGTCTGCACCAGATTGCCAAATTGCCTGCTCCCAGGGTGTTTGAGGAAAACCCACTGAGCTCCAAGATCCCTCTCTAGGAACCCTTCATGTCTGTGTACTACACACTACCCTTCCTGGGGCTGTTACAAGTCCCAGTCATGAGGCAGAAAGGCCACCTCATAAACACAGGAACCTGCAGGTCTTGGTGCAGGGGAAGGGCACACTCAGCTTTACCACAGCCGGAAGGAACTGACTCAATAGCAGATGGAGAGACTAGAGAGCCAGGAGGCCTCCCTGCTGCCTGCACTGGGGGAGAAATGCTCCCAGGCTCTTGGTCAGAACCCATTTCCCCCAGTTCGGCTCTGGCTCAGCTGGATTGGTTTTGCTGTGGGCCCTGGGCAGTGGAAAGGATGCTCAGGCACTCCTGCAGGAGAGCTCAGTTCCTCCAGTACTCAAACAGGCTTTTCCCTTCCCTGATGGTGGGCACACAGACCCATGGCTTTAGTAAGTGACAAAGCATCAACATCCCCAGCCTCTGGCAGGACATACTACCCCTGCTTCACATGCTGCTGAGCAGAGTTTTGGGACGAGTGGAAGCACCCACATGGCTTGTCCTGGGAGAAGAATGGAGCAGGTTCCAGGCTCAGCCACCAGGCAGACAGCTGTTGCCATGGCACAGAGTGAGTCAGTACAGCACATTCCCAGTGTAAAGTTTCCCCAGGTGCTCTTGAAGTACAACCTTCACCCCACCTCACCTGTCTTCAACCCCTCCTCATCTCAGCTGACAACCAGAGCAGAAGGGAGGCCTTAACAGGCAGGTTTTTACTTCTCAGTTAACACCTTGGTGACAGCGTGGGTGTTGCAGGAGTCATTGCCTGCTTCCTCAGCCCAGGAAATCACATCAGTTCCATCAAATCTAAACTTGCAGTTGGTGGGGAAAGAGCCAAAGGACACCAATGCCTTGTCTCAGACCAAGTGCTCTCCAGATCTAGAGAGGGAGGGGCAGAGCTTGGAGTAGGCTGGGGATGGAAAGGTTGTTCGTGTTCCTTTCCCAGGCTGCAAGCAGGAATACAAGTGGTTACACTGAAACATCCTGAGCAGCGGTTGCTGCTTGTGACACACGTGCAGGTGATAAATGTCAACAACACTTGGGGGTGCAGCTTCCCCTTGGTGCTCTGGGCCTGGAATACAGTGGGTAAATATCCCACAGAAGAGCCTGTTTCCTCAAACTCCTGTTTTTTTCATGAAATCGGAGAATGGTTTGGTTTGGACGGGACCTCAAAGCTCATCCAGTTCCAACTCCCTGCCATGGGCAGGGACACCTTCCACTAGACCAGGTTGCTGAAAGATCCATCCAACCTGGCCTTGGACACATCCAGGGATGAGGCAGCAGCAGCTTCTCTGGGCAACCTGTGCCAGAGTCTCCCCACCCTCACAGGGAAGAATTTCTTCCCAATATTCCATCTAACCCTGCCCTTTGTCAGTGTGAAGCCATTCCTTGTCCTGTCACTCCAGGCCCTTGTCAAGTCTCCTTTTTGACCCTCTCCCTTTCTGCAGACATGACACAAACCTATGATCAAACAACAGCAGGATGTTCTCTGCCAGCAGCCACAGTCAGAACCACAGGCACAGCTCTCATCTGAAGGCTGGTACACAGGAGAACAAGTAACAGCCAAAATTTTTACTATTATTAAAATAGAAACTTTACAATTGGTTCTGCTCACTGCAACAGTCTCCAAACAGTATCTGCAGGCAAACAGATGCCCTGCAGCCAACACAAACTAGAGCAGAGGCAGGAAATGCCCCATCTCACCAAAACACCATCTACCCGCACTTCCCACAGGGCTGAACCCAGTCCCAGACATGCAGGGAACCATCACTTGCTGCTGACAACAAAGTTCTGGGTTTCTGCAGATGCCACGTGTGCACAGTGACCAGGGGAGGGTCCCCGCTGCCACCTGCTCCACCAAATGCATGGCCTTTGTGAACGAAGACGGGCTCTGCTTCCCTGCCAGAGCTGTCCCAGCTCTGTGTGTCATACACATGCACGGTGCCATCAAAACCTTGGATAAAACGGAATTAGAGAGTGCAGAAATTAATTGCTTTGCTCTAGTTCAGCTGGGCTCAGGATCATCTCCCAGCAGGAACAAGGAAAAATGGCCCCACTAGAAGCCTGAGAGAAGAGAGCAGGTCTGCCTCCAAGGAGCATGTCTCAAGGAAACAGCTGCTGGGGAGAGCCCGGACCAGATCCCCAAAGTTTGTGGATTCATGAGTGTGAACATGCAAGGCTCTGGTCAAGAGGCAGCCTAGCTGCCCAGCTGGTGTTACCAATGCTGTAGCCTGCAGCCAGGCTGCCACTGGCACTATCAGGTCAGCGCTTATGGTCAGCTTGGGGCCTTTGATCTCACAGAAGGGCAGCAGGCATCTCTCAGAACCCACCCAGGCCCCTTCCGGAGCTGCTGGAAAGAGGCAGCTGTGGAGGATGATTAGCTGGCATCTCCGCTGGCTCCAGGGGCAGCTCTGAAAAGCCACCCTGTCATGGGGGTTTTAGGTGGAATGAACTGGGCCTTAACAAAAACAGAAATCAAAAAAGCACCCAGAAAAGGAGATCTCTGCCCTAAGCACCTACCTGAAATAGCAAGGCAGCCTTCCAGAGCAGGAGCCCAGGAGATGCACAGGAACTCTGCACCTGAGCCAGGAGAGGGGACTCTGACCGTTGCCAAGGCCAAGAACTCAGACGTTTTCCTGAGGTCTGTCAGGGTTAGGAGCCCCCTGCTTGAGAGGCGAGCCACGGGCTGAGAGCTTGGCTCCAAGCCCTGAGCTCCATGCCTGGTGCCCATGCACCACTGCTCGCTGCATGGCGCTGAGGGCACTGACACGGCCTCCACGAGACTCTGCGGCTGCCGGATGTCGGCCAGGCACAGCCGGCCTGTGGCGCAGCACAGAAGCAGTGTGTTGCAGTCCAGGAAGGCCAGGCTGCTGAGCTCCTCGCTGCCTCCGGAAGCTGGAAAAGAGAGGCAGGTCTCAGGTCCACTGAGGAGCATTTTCAGGACTTCTCTGCTGCAGTATTGCCCAAGAAAGAAAGCAGGATGTATGCTCAGGAGTAATGTGTCCAGCTCCAGGGCCCCCAGCATCAGAAGGACATGGAGCTGCTGAAATGAGTCCTGAGGAGGCCCTGGAGAAGCTCTGAAGGCTACAGCCCCTCTACCCTGGTCACAGACTGGGAGAGCTTGGGGTGTTCATCCTGGAGAAGAGAAGGCTCCAGAGAGAAGAGAAGAAGCCCCTTCCAGTGCCTAACAGGGCTCCAAGAGAGCTAGAGAGGGACTTTGGACAAGGGCCTGGAGTGACAGGATGTGGAGGTATGGGTTCACACTGACAGAGGACAGGGTTAAATGGGATATTGGGCAGAAATTCTTGGCTGTGAGGGTGGTGAGGCCCTGACACAGGTTGTCCAGAGAAGCTGTGGCTGCCCCAGGCCTGCAAGTTGGTTGGGGCTTGGAGTAACCTCATCTAGTGGAATATGTCTCTGCTCATGACAGTGGGTTGGAATGACACGACTTTAAGTGTCTCTTCCAAGTCAAACCACTCCCAAGATTCTGTGAGTCCCTGTGGCACAGGGACAATGACAAACAGACCTTCCTTTTCATCAGCACTGTGATACTGCCACTGGACACACATCCCCCTCCTTCCCTCCCCAGGGATGAGCTCTGTGGGGACTGAGTCCCACTGTGTAGGTGAAGGTAGAGAGTCCTCGGATCCCCAAGGAAACCAGACCTACACCCACCACCTGTTGTAACCAGGCTGTCACCCCCCTTGTCTGGGATAGCACACACAGCAGCCCTCTGTGAACCCAGTTTTCCACACTGAAACTATCCGCAGCACTCTGGTAGTGCCAAGATTTGGGGCAGAATCCTGAGAAATCAGTGTAATGCAAGTGGTAAGCAGGTGGAGATGGACCTGACCATTGTCACCTCTTTCCTCAAGACAATATACTTGTGGCAAATATCTTTATAACCACTTGCACATGTCTGAAAGTACCTGCTCAGTGAAATGTTTGCTACTCAAGCAGTTAGCATTGCTTTACCCAAACCAAACATTTCCAAAAACTGGACATTAGGCTTGCCTCAAATACCTGCTGTGTAGATATTTTTCCTTGATTCAACCTCTGTAATTTGGACTCCGTCAAGTCTTGAGCCGTGAAGGACCCATGGGGCTCTGGCTGAAATGGTGGCAATTTTAGCCCAGGATTGCCCAGTGCCATTTTCTGTTGCTATGGGGCTTACAGATTTGATAACATCTACTAGGAAGAGACAGAAACAGCTGTAAAACACATTGAGAGCCAAGCAATCCATCAGATTAAGCTGTTTCACAACAATGCCTCACAAAGCTAAAACTGACCTACAAAACCAGTAAGAAATCTAATTATGCCTAACCCCCTCTCCAGGATAAAACCCCTTTCCAACCCATTCAGCAAGGACTCACAAAAAGCCGAGTAAAATGCATGAAAATTTGTGAATCAAGATGCTTATGTTCAATGAAGAAGTTTTCTTCTTCTAATGACTTCCTTTCTGGTGGTTTACAAGTATTTTCCAGTAGCAGCCTCAACAATGGTGATCCTTTTTGAAAGAAGTAAGGTGGATCATGGTCTATCCTAAAAAGCAATGGATGGAGCTCCTTTATTTCTAACCATTGGCATTACTAGGGGGACACTGTGCCAACTACATGCAGTACAAGGCTGCTGTGACAGGCCTAAACATACTGGTTCCCTGACGAGGTTTGTGCTGTTAAGTCCAAACCACCAAAACTGGTGTAGACCCTTGTCTTGTACCCTTCTTCAGCCTGTGCCACACAAGGGTGGTCAATCAGGACATGGAAGTGGCACTCCTCTCCCCACTTGACACAAAGGTAGAAGGGGAAGCTAGAGATGTGTGATGCAACAACTACATTGAGAAACCACTTGAGCTCAGAAACCCTTACCAGAGTCCTCTGCTGACACCTGCCAGACCTGGAGGGAGCTGTCAGGTGGGCCACTCGTTACCAGCAAGCTGAGGAAAGAGAAGAGTCTCATAAAACTCCTCAGGAGCAGACAACACCCTTGTTTTCCCCTGCCTGGGACAAACTGGTCTACTGCTTCTGTAAGCAGGAGCTCCTGCCTCTGCTTGGAGCAGAGTGGTGGCTGGAAGAACCATAATCTCAGAACTCCTCATGCAGGGATGCTCCACACAGCCCATGCAAACACAGTCCAAGGCAACGGCATTTATGATGATATTTTATGAGGATCTGATGAGGAGTGGCTGAGCGAGCTGGGGGGGCTCAGCCTGAAGAAAAGAGGCTCAGGGGGCACCTTTTTGCTCTCTACAACTGCCTGACAGGAGGGTGCATCCAGGTGGGGATTGGGCTCTGCTACCAAAGAACAAGGGACAGGACAAGAGGAAATGGCCTCAAGTTGCATCAGGGGATGTTTAGGTTGGATGTTGGGAAAATTCGTTCCCTGAAAGTGTTGTCCAGCCTTGGCACAGGCTGCCCAGGGCAGGAGTGGAGTCACCATCCCTGAAGGGATTTAGAAATCCTGTGTGGTACTTGGGGACATGGGTTAGTGGTGGGCTTGGCAGTGCTAGGGGAATGGCTAGAATCAGTGGTCTCAGAGGGCTTCTCCAACCTAAATGATTCCATGATTCTGCGATTCAGTTATCACGTTTTCCAGAAGGACCAGACTAAGAATGACGCAGACAGCCCCAAAGTAGTCAATGGGGACTTGTGTAGGAGAGACTGAACAAGGGATGTAAATCAGCCAGAAGTGTTTGTTTGGTCTAAATGCAGAGCAGAAAAAAAAACCTTCTGAACCTGCGTACATAGAGTCTTGCAGAGCAGTGGCACCAGCCACCAGTGTCCTGCCCTGCTGCTGAGCACCTCCATACAGTGCCGAGTGCAGAAGGAAGGGAAGGTAGAGCAGGAAAACTCTACCAGCCCCTGCTGCTCAGAAGTGGGGTAGGGAGGGATCACTGGTGAGGCAGCAGCAACATCAGCAGCTCTTGGTGTGTCACTGGCCTAGACTCACATTGGTCTCAGAACTGGCAGGATTGACCAGCTGGGTTGGGAAGCGGACATGGAAAAGGAGTTTGCTCTCAGTGGGTAAGTCCCCTTTCCATCTCCAATACACCCTGGGAAGGGCCTTGTGGTCATACCTGGTGTCCGGCACATATTTCAAGCTGTATACTGGGCGCTCTGAAAATCCACCACATTCTACCTTGAAATCTCTCTCTGGACACAGGCCCTAGAAATCAGAGGCAAAGTCATTTCTTCACACAATGGTGCACAACTTGTGCTGTTATCACAAAAAATGACAGACACAAGGCACACTCTTGCTTGGTATAGCTCTTCCCCGTCCAGTGTTGCCTTTTTCAACAGGAGATACAGGACTGAAGGATCCCAAAATAGTCAGAACAAAAATCTGGAGAAAGCTGCTGCCAAGAGCTCTGCCTGTGTTTGTTGCCATCTGAGCACTTCTGGCTCAGGAGCTTTCTGCTTACCCAGTGACCAAACACCACCTTCTACTCTATGGTCACCCATCCAAGGGTCAACCTTGGTGCTCTGCAGAGTGGTCCCCCAGGCCTGGAAAGCTTAGCAAGTCCCTTCTTCACTTGCCTTGCTGTCCTCATGTGTCATCTTTCCCCATGAAATGCTTTCATTCACACACCTGGAAATGAAGTGTCCACAACCCAAGCTGTCTGCAGAGCAGCTGCAAGATAACATGACTGGACAGCAAGCAGCTGACTTATGTGCTTTACCTTTCAACCATAGCTGCTCAGTCCCTGGCCATGCCCTTGTCATAACAACAGGTAACACCTTATGAAGGCCACCAAGCTCTGTCTTGGTCTCTGAAAATATCAGGCCAAGGAGGTCAGAGAGGTCTGGTACCATCGTGGCTGCAACACCCACCTGGGTCTCCTTTGTCAGCAGCGTTGGTGGTGGGATCAGCTGCAGGATCTCGTTCCCGTCAGACTGTCCATAGCCGGCTACACAGACACCTTGAGGGGGTGGGCGTGAAGAGCCAGGAACACGGTGAGGGCTGTCCCCCTGCCCAGCTCACCGTCCCTGGGGCAAACCCGAGTTACCGCACAGTCCATGGACTCCCAGACCCAGAGCTCGAGCCCAGGCTGAACCCGGTACAGCTCCAGCCACTTAGCCCCATTTTTGGGGTCCTGGCCCTGCACCTTGGCCTCCCTTCCGGGACCCCTGCCTGGCCCAACCACACAGCCTCTTTTCCCCCTTCTCCCTCTACACGGGCCCCGGCCCGGCCCCTGGGCATCCTTCTTTCCTCCGGCCACGCACAACCACCCCTCCCCGACAGACGCCAGCCCAGTCCCTTTCCTCCCCTCAGCACTCCCCGCCTCGCACTCACGGCTCCCGCGGGCCCATTCGATGAGGCGGGTGGGCGCCTGCAACTCGAAGGTGTGCAGGTGGCGGTACCTGTGGGGAAAGGGCGGGTATGAGGTCGGCGGTGCCCGGGTCAGTGCCGGGTGCCGGGGGTCCGGGGGTCCCTCACAGTCGCAGCGACTGCAGCAGCCACTCGTCCGCGGCCTCCATAGCAACGCCCGCCCGCCCGGCGCGCTCGTGACGTCACCTTCCAACGCGCGGCAGTGACGTCACTGGGGCAGAGGCGCCGCCATGAGGGAAAAGGGCAGTGTGTGGCAGTGTGGGGACCCCGCGTGGTCAGGTGGACTGGGATGGCAGGGACCTCGAAGCTTATCCAGTTCCATTCCTTTGCTGTGGGAAGGGACATCTTCCACTAGACCAGGTTTCTCCAAGCCTCATCCAACCTGGCCTTGAACACTTCCAGGGATGCGGCAGCCACAGCTTCTCTGGGCAGCCTGTGCAGGGCCTCCCCACCCTCACAGCCAAGAATTTCGTCCCAGTATCCTACCCTCTGTCAGTGGGAAGCCATTCCCCTTTTCCTGTCCTTCCAGGCTCTTGCCCAAAGTCCCTCTCCTGCTCTCTTGGAGTCCTGTTAGGCACTGGAAGGGGCTCCTTCTCTCTGGAAGCTTCCCTTCTCCAGGCTGAACACCCCAGCTCTTCCAGTCTGTCTCCAGAGTAGAGGGGCTCCAGCCCTTGGAGCACCTCCATGGCTTCCCCTGGACTTGCTGCACCAGGTCCATGTCCTGATGTTTGGGGTCCCAGAGCTGGATGTGTTATTCCCAAGCATAAAACCTGCTTTCCCTGCTTGCCTTGTCACTCCAGGCCGTTGTGAAGCCTCTCTCCTTTCTGTTCCTCTTCCTTTTGGTCTGTTTTCTTTTGCAGACATGACACAAACCTATGATCAAACAACTGCAGCATGTTCTCTGTCAGCAGCCACAGCCAGAACCACAGGTACAGTTGAATCTCTCATTTGCTAGATCATATCCAGCTTTTCATCCAGTAGAATCTGCAATGCTTCGTGTTTGAATTTCCTTGCCCCCTCCACGGCAGGGGTTTGGAATGAGATAAACTTTAAGGTCCCTTCCAACCCAAACCATTCTGTGGTTCTGTGACTGTGTGGCAATGGCATCTTTCAAAAACCAAATATTAGGTACCTTCAACTAAATGCACATGAGTCATGTGTTCTCTGACATAAATATGGAAAATTACAAGAAAATAAAAGTATAAAGTAAGTTAAATCCTGTCTCTTAGTTGAGATCCCATGGATCACTGTGTTAAGGGGAAAGCATGATTATATCCATTCTGAAGACTATCACATAGGGTAAAGAGATCTAAATTAGAGAGAGAAATATTCAGAAAGAGCAGGAAACATGCACAGATTTCCCGGAGAAGCTGTGGCTGCTCCACCCCTGGAAGGGGCTTGGAACAACCTGGTCTAGTGGAAGGTGCCCCTTCCCATGGCAGGGGGGTTGGAATGAGATGTCCTTGCAGGGAGTAGGATGAGCCATCTGCAAATAGAGCTGTATCTGGGTAATGTGAGGGAACATCAGTTAAGTCAGTCTGTGGTTTATTTGAAATGTGCATCACTTGCTCACACTGGGATGTTCTCCATCATCAGGTAGAGGCAATAGGCTCACTGGATTCAGGGTGATGCATCTTCTTTAGTCATCTTATGCTTATTGTGGTGTTAGAGCTTGAGTTGCTACTGCTGCCACCAACTTAATGAGTCTGGTGCTCCCGCTGCACCTGGGTCCAGTTGTGGCCAGTTCTTCTCTGTCTCTTCATTCTTAGTTGCTTTAGGCAGAGACCTAGTCAATTCCCCTAACTTTGGAATCCACAGCCAACAAAACCCCACACCTTTGAGAAAACCTTGTACCTGCTTTTTGTGACTGGCCATGGGAGCTCAGTTATTGCCTCTGTTCTTTCTGGATTTATCATTTGTTGCCCCTTCCCCAAAATAAAGTCTAAATATTTCACCTTCCTTTGGCACAGCTGAAGTTTGGTTGGACATACTGTTACCATTTTGCTAGAACAATATGTAATGTACAGTGTCTGCTACACAAGCAGATAAATTTTATATCTTAATTGCAGTGCATTAAGTGCCAGAATTCTCTGCAGATACAACAGGACTGTGAGATGGATAAGGAATTGGTTGCATGGTCACATTCAGAGGGTGGTAATCAGTGGCTCAGTCCCGATGGATATCAGTGACCAGTGGTGTCCCTCAGGGGCCTGTATTGGGACCAGTGTTATTTCATACCTTCATTAATGACACAGATAAAGGGATTGAGTGGACCCTCGGCCAGTTTGCAGATGACACCAAACTGACTGGTGCAGGTGACCCACATGAAGGATGGGATGTCATCCAAAGGGACCTGGACATCTTGAGAACTAACTCTTGAGAATCTCATGAGGTTTAACAAGACCAAGTGCAAGGTGCTGCATCTGGGTTGAGGCAAGTCCACGCACAAATCCAGACTGAGTGGAGAATGGTTTTGGGAGCAACCCTGCTGAGAAGGACTTGAGGGTGCTGGTGGATGAGAGGCTGAACATGCCCCAGCTGTGTGTGCTGGGAGCCCAGAAAACTCCTGTGTGCTGGGCTGCAACCAAAGCCCCATGGGCATAAGGGAAGGGGGGAATTCTCCCCCTCTACCCCACTCAGGTAAGACCCAGCTGCAGAGCTTCATCCAGCTCTGGGGTCCCAGCGCAGGAAGGACATGGACCTGTTGGAGCAAGTCCAGAGGAGGTCATGGAGATGATTAGAGGAGTGGAGCACCTCTGCTGTGAGTAAAGGCTGAGAGAATTTGGAGTATTCAGCCTGGAGATGAGAAGGCTCCAGGGAAACCTTAGACCCCCTTTCAGTACCTAGAGGGAACCTACACGAAAGATGGAGAGAGACTATATACAAGGTCATGTAGTGACAGGGTAAGGGGTAACAGCTTCACACTACCAGAGAGCAGGGTTAGATGGGATATTGAGACGAAATTCTTGGTTGTGAGGATGGGGAGGCACTGAAACAGGTTGCCCAGAGAAGCTGTGGCTGCCCCATCCCTGGAAGTGTTCAAGACCAGGTTGGATGAGGCTTGGAGCAACCTGGTCTAGTGGAAGGTGTCCGTGCCCATGGCAGGGAGTTTGGAATGAGATAATCTATAAGGTCTGTTCCAACCCAAGCCATCCTGTGATTCTGTGATTCTTCCTGAAGATCGCAACAGAACTTTAAAGCATTTTCTCACTTACTTTTTTTTAATAGCAAAAGTATTTTCCATCCTATGTGTGGTAGTCTGGGGTCTTCCTTTGGAGTCATTTGATCCTGGTGTGTTTCTGAGTGGCTGCTCACCTGCCTCTGGCCTCAGGCTCCTGCTGTTTCCCACCACGTAGAACTCAACCTGCAGCCTGCACACTGAGCTACCTGTGCTACATGTGTTCCTTAACAGTTAATTTCCTAGTCCGGGATTTTGAACATTCTCCCTGTCTACAGCCACACTTCTATATTCTTTCAGTTATGTTTGTAAACCCATTTGACCTGCAAAAATGCATAGAACGGTAAGAGGATAAGAGAGAATTTATCCTTCATGCGCAATTTGAAAGTATTTTTTTTCAACATTTGTTTACATTTTTCAGTGAGTGATAGAGTGAAAATCAAAGGAATGCCGCCTGGGTGAAATGTCACCATGGGTTGATATTTGAAGAATGGTTGATTTGATCTATAAACTGTTACCTGCCCAAAACAGTTGTCGTTCTGCAGTGCCAGGGGACCTGTTCCTGTCTGAGCAACTGGCCATTTGCCTGGCCAAATAAACAGCAGAAAGGTCTAATAGTTTTTTGTCAGTAGACAAATTAATGAGCAGAGGGTTGAAGAAGAGGAGGAAGGATGTCAGCTGTCGTGTGCAATGGGTTTGTGGAGCACTGACGAGTGACTTACAACACCTAATGTATAGGAAGGCAGCAATATATCTCTGTATGTCCTGTCCTCTCAGGATTGGAGCTCAGCCGGATATCCATGTTAAGAGAAGAGGAGGATTTTCCCAAGAGGGTTTTGATGAGCTCAGAACAACATTCCTCATAAACTATCTTAATGAACTGTGTGCTGGCTGTTTGGCCTCTGTGCTTAATGGAATTGATCTGCAGCTGGGAGAGTAGTCTGATAGTCAGGGAAGAAAAGCACAACTGGAATGATAAAAAAGACAAGAGAAGAGGAAATAAATAACCTGACGTGGCCAAACAGCAAGGGACAAAGAGATGCCTAAACAAAGCCTAAAGTGGTCCAAAAGTATAGATGGAGAACTTGTTGGAAAAATGAAGCTGAGATAGGCAGTGTGATGTGCAGAGAGGTCCCACCAAACTGTGCTGACTCTACAAAGGAGGAGGTGCTTCACTGTCAGCACTACCTCCAAATTCTTCCAGCTTGCGGTCCAGAGGGGCCCATCCAAAAGCGCAGTGACAATCCTTATGGTCACACACCTAAAAGAAAACACGCACTTCACGGTGTGAAAAATAAATCGTGAGGTGGCCCTGTGTTCCTCTGCGGAATAGCACAGCAGACACAGGCTGGATGAAATCCATCTCCTAATATAAATTTGTTACTCTGCTTTAGCTGCCACTCTAGTAATGTTCAACCTGTTGGGTGCAAAGGTGACAGTCTGATGCCTGTGGTCATGGGCTGCCGTGGGCTATGTGACTTGTACTGATCCATTGGTGTTTGCTATGTTGGTGAGGGGAGGGACAGCGGGAGTTCCCAATCCATCACTAAGGTCATGGTCATGTTGGAAGCAGTGCTACAAAGGCAGCAGGTAAGAGAGGACAGCACGTAGAAGGTGAAATGCGGTTATAGCTGTGTTTTTGCAACTTAATAGGAGTGCTTTTTGCATTTCTCAAGCCATTTTCACCTCGAAGTTGAAAAACACTTTTGTACTCTCTATTAATAGCAGAGCAACCGTGCTCTTGTAAATGTTCTGCCGTGACAACATTCACAAATATGTTCAAAATGAATTTGTCACCTTCATACAGTTTCCAAAGTACAGGTTTTCCTGCAAGATAGACTCATGACTCCTTCAGTTGCACATTTATTTTCCCTGTCCAGGCTGGACTAGTCAGCTCCTGCATTCCTCAATTTTCACTCATGGTCTGTAACAGCTAAAAACTTCTTATGGGATGCAGTGAGGGTATGGCCCATAAAACCAGTCACTCACTCCCCTCCCCAGAGGGATAGGGGAGACAAAATCTACCGAAAGGCTTATGGATCAAATAAGGGCAGAGATCACTCACTCATTACCATTTCAGGCAAAACAGACTTGATTTGGGGAAATTGGTATAATTTATTATCAATCAAATCAGAGTAGGATAATAAGGAATAAAACCCAAATCTTAAAGCACTTTCCCTGTACTCCTCTTTTTCCACTCTTCTTGAGTTCAGTTAAGGCTCAACTTGATTGGCGTGGAGTCCTCCAGCTGCTGCAGGTGGATCTGTGCTCCCCCATGCAGAAGGAAAGCAGATCTCAGATCCTTCCAATTACAGCTTGACAGACTGCCAGTAACTTTCTTGCTGTGGGAAAGAACATGGAAAAAACGATTAAGAGGGTTCCTACAAACGTATCAAGGAGACTGTACTAGGGCTCATTTGACAGCCGAGCATCTGAGCGGAGAAGGTGACTTTGAGCACCCCCAGGACCAGGCCCAAATCATCCCTGAGGCTGTCCTAAGAGACATCAAAAGGCTAGCACAGGCAGTGCTGCTCCAGGTCCCAGATGATGCCACTCCCACCCTGAACTTTTCACATGTTAGGGCACAGAAGAGTCTTTTATTAAATTTATTGATGGTCTAAAGAGTTCTGTTGACAGGCAGGTTGAGAATGTGGAAGCCCACAAAGAGATTTTACGTAGTTTGCCAATGACCAACTCAAATCCAGAGTGTAAGAAAATTTTAAGGGCCCTCCCTCTTGACCCTAAGCCTACAATAGACCAAACGATCGAAGCCTGCACCAAACTGACATCCACTGAAGACATAATAGCAACAGTGGTCTCAAAAGGGGTGGCTGAAGCCTTAGTGGCAT
>VWZQ01012238.1:16341-26537 GCA_013397015.1 Myiagra hebetior | reverse complement strand
CCCCCCAGCCCAGAAACAAGCTGATAGGTCTTAAAAAAGCAAGTGAGTGAAATAAGTGATTGAACATAGAATCATGGAAAGGTTTAGGTTGGAAGAGACTTTAACGATCATCTCATTCCATCCCTGCTGCCATGGGCAGGGACACCTTCCACTAGACTTGGTTGTTCCAAGCCCCATCCAACCTGGCCTCATCCGGTCAAAAACGTTTAATAGAAATCTCAAGTTGTAAACCACATAATATAAATTATTATATCTTGAAAACAAACAAACAAACAAACAACCCCAGTGGCTTGTATACATGAAAATTAATAAAAGCCAAAAATGAGATGGAAATTATTCTGTTACAAGCAGCTGTATCAAAATCAGAAATAAACTGTGCCCTCTGTATGTATTCATGAGTGGAAAAATACAAGAGATGACTCTGAAAGGGAAAAATGAATTCTTGTAAGAATTTACATGACAAATATGTACTGATTAGTACGGGAACTAATTAAATTGTTACATTTTTTTGCCACACAAGATATCACTGGGACAAAAGACTTATCAGCATATACATGTAAAAATTAGTAAAAGAAGCAGATGAAAATATTCTTGCTCCATGTTTATCTCCCCAGAGGCAGTGTGTGAGCTGAGCGATTAACATGCAGGACTCTTACAGCAGGAAGTGGACCTGCTCACAATTAATGTGACTGACAGCATTATTGCACCTGATGGCCAAGGCCTGCAGGGTCCAGGCTGGGCGGGGAGTAGATGACATCTGCCCTGTCCTGGTCCTTGTCTTGCTATGCTGACCATGGTCTGCAGCTTCCTGCACTTGCACACCTGGAAGACCCCACCTTGCAGAGTTGCCTCCAGCTCCAGGGCCCGCAGCATCAGAAGGACATGGAGCTGCTGGAGTGAGTCCAGAGGAGGCTACAGATATGCTCCGAGTGCTGGAGCCCCTCTGCTCTGGAGCCAGGCTAGAAGAGCTGGGGGTGTTCAGCCTGGAGAAGTGAAGGCTCCCAGGAGACCTTGGAGCCCCTGTCAGTGCCTGAAGAGGCTCCAAGAAAGCTGGAGAGGGACTTTGGGCAAGGGCCTGGAGTGACAGGACAAGGGGATTGGCTTCACATTGCCAGAGGGCAGGGTTAGATGGGATATTGGGGAAAAAAATTCTTTGCTGTGACGGTGGGGAGGCACTGGCACAGGTTATCCAGAGAAGCTGTGGCTGTCCCATGCCTGGAAGTGTTTGAGGCCAGGTTGGTCAGAGCTTGGAGCAACCAGATGTAGTGGTAGGTGTCCCTGTCCATGGCAGGGGGATGGAACTGGATAAGGTTTAAGGTCCCTTCCAACCCAAACCCTTCTGTTATTCTATGATTTTATGAAGACAGTGAGCACTGGCATCCCTGGTAGCCCATGGTGTGTGCAGCGACCCTGGGGTCCATGCTTATCCCTGCTTTGTTCGTGCAAGAAACAGTTTCTTACTCAAGCTGAAAGAGCTGGGCATGCCATTTATTTTCATGCATTCCAGTAATTTAATTGAGCTTTCTGTGTCAGTAATTTTTTAGTACTTTGTGGCTGATGCACCAGCACCTTGTTGGTGCATTTACTCAGAAACAACAGAAGATGGAAAGTAATGTGCTGCTTTGGAGGACTCAGAACAAGAGGGAGGTGAAGAGACAGGTCAGTCACAATTAGCTACCAGGAAGCATTTAGTAACAATAATATGTACTCCCAAGCAAGTGTTTTAAAGGTATGCTGTCAAAATTATCTTTACACTTACTTCAGTCATATTTGAAGCAATTGAACAGTTTGAAGTGTGTGTTATAGCTTTGAGGAACACATTGGTTCCTGGTGGAGTGGCTTCAATCAGGCGCAGATCATTCCTCCTTTTCCCAGGGCAGTGGCTTGGACAGGCTGTTAATGGTGCAGAATAGTGATTTTTATTACCACGTCATTAAAACTCACTGTGTTGAGGAGGTTTTTTATGGACATGATGTGGTGTACCAGCGCGCAAAGCACAGTCCCCAGACAGTGATAAGGCCAGAAACATTTATTAGAAAAGCATACAGTTTTTATAATATTTTTACCATCAGATTAAAATAACATGCCTCTAGACAGCCAATAGAATAAATGATTCGAGCATCAGACCGTTTCTTTCAGACCAAGCATTTTGTTATAGCCTATTGCAAACTGCTGGGGTTCTAGCTGTTACATTTTAGGAACTTTGTTACATCTTCTCCCTGGCTCAGCAGAATGAGCTGCTTTTCTTTAACCGAGGGGTCTTTGTTCTTCTTTTACTAAGCCTCCTTTGTTTTCTCACCCCACCAACTCCCCCTTTTTTATTTATTAAGCGTTGCAAAGCCGTTACAGTGTGTGTATGCATTAGCATTACTTGCTTTACGTTTTGATTGATAAGCCATTGAATATGAGAAAAGATACATGGCAAACAGAATGATCATCAAAAGCACTACAAGTCCCATTATTGCTATGGCAACTACATCTTTGACCCAAGGTCCAAAATTGAAACTTCCCAGCTAAGAAAACAAGCCGAAAGGATCCCATCCCTGGTTTTGCTGCAGTTCTCCAGACAGCTCCTTCAGTTCCTGGATGCTTTTGTGAATGGACTTGGAGCAGACACTCAGGTTCATACAGCACATTCCCTTGAAGTCTTCACATCTGTGTTCCTGGGCTAACAATAAAAAGTCTGTTGCTGCTCTGTTTTGCAGTGTTGTATGATGTACAGAATTGACATCTGTTAACAATCCTGTTAAAGCATTACTAGTAGCATTACTCTGTTTTGTAAGCCAACAGCCTAGTTTATTGATTGCGTTCAAGGCACACGCAGTACCAATAGAGGCAACTAAAGAACTAAAAAAATCTTTTTGTAGTATTCTGGAATTTGGCCTCAGAGTCACAGTCAGGGCCAAATGACTCAGCTTTACGTTTGTTTTGCTTATGTCATACTGTTCAGTTAGTTAATGTTTTGAGACTGGGATGAAACATGGTTAAACGGCCCAAAAGTGCATGGATCTCCCACTACTTTTCCTGGAATGCCTTTCCATGCGCTGTTGCCACATATTAGAAATATGTTAACAGGCAGACTTATTGCATTGATGTTTGTGGTGACTTGTGAGAGAGTAGTAAGATTACATCAGGCAGAGACATTATGGTAAATGCCAGTGCCACTTACGTCAACTCCTGTGTTGTCTGCTTTTGGATCATTAAAGTAAAAACAGACAGGCGCTTTTATAGAACCTTTTATGTCCAGCTCTTGGGTCTGCAGTGAGAGAGCAGGAAAGCACTTACTTTTCTCATGCCTCCATTAGCACTGCCCAGGTACCATCCCACCGATTGGTCAGCATTAGATTGCCATGATCTCAAACACCATGACGATCTATGTTTATCTGGAGTTGTACAATCACGTGTAACTGTTTGATTGTATAACTTGTTCCATTCATCCTTCATCAAAGGAATGCCAACCAGACATGTTTGAAATGGATCGCTAGGGTTGGTCATGGATATACAAAGGGTAGATTGGTTAATTGTTTTAGCTAATGTGAGCCAAACATTGGTCTTTGGTTGTGGGACCCATGCTTCATTCACCATCCTCAAGAATCTGCTGAGGATGACAAAAAAGGCTACATGTGTTGTGCCTAAACCCACTGTAACTGGTTGCCAAACCAAAATTGTGATGCCTTCAAGCCTTCGTTCCCTCTGCAGCAGGTTTGATGTTCTTCACAGGTAGCCAATGAACTCCCATGGACAGAGAAACACAACCATAACCACGCACCCATGTTAGCAAAGGCACAGGGCCTAGCCACTCTCTACTCTGCAAATTTTTATACAAGTGGTTGAGAATCTGTCAAAGCGTCATGGGAAAACCTTCTTTCAATTGCTGTTCTGTTATCAAATCTGGAAATATTTAAGAAATTTAAAACAAATGTTGCTTTGTCCAGTTGTTCCTGAGGTGATATACCAAGGGGATTCCCCCTTTTATGTTTAAGAAGCATATTCTTTAAAAGGGCATGTGTGCGTTCTGCAATAACTTGACCTGTTGAGGAATGAGGTATGCCAGTTAAGTGACATATACCTCAAGACTGAAAAAAGGTTTTCATTGATTGTGAGACATATGGTGAACCTTTATCAGTTTCCACTACTTTAGGAACTCCTAAAGTAGCAATAGTTCATAACATGTGTTTAATGACATCTCTTGCCTTTTCTCCTTTATGAGCAGATGATGGTGGCCAAAAGACTGATGCAGAATATGGTGGCAGGCAGTGGCAGGCATCCACCCTTTATTACCCCACAGCACAACCTTTTATACCTTTCTCCTGTATCACTCACATGCTTCTTATTGCAGGAATCAACACACACCTGCAGGGATACAGCTGTAATTTATCAAAGTTGAGGCTGCCTGCAGCCCACACCTGTTCTCCTACAAGTGGAGGTAACAAAAAATTTGGAATATGTGTCAACTGATATATGCACATATTTTAAGGTGTTAAAAGAGGAAATGTGTGTAACATCTATTTATTAAATTTCATTGACAGCTAATCTTCTTGGGTTTGTACCTACTGTAGGTAAAGGTGTTAAGCGTGCGCAATCAGGGCAAGAATGAACAATTTGTCTAGTTTGAGAAAGAGTAAGATTAAATTGTTTGCTCAAAGCTTTTGTATTCTCATGATAAAATTCATGTGACAACTTTGCCTGTGTAATCTGATGTGGAACTGTTGCCATCATAGTTAGGGTGTCCAACAACTGCATTGCTTTCCACCAGAGGTCTAGGTAAAAATGTATGAGACTTAAGATGTATAACATAAAAACAATGAGACTTGCATCGAACATAATCATACAAAGTAGATAACAATATATAAAAATATTTGTTGTGTACTTCTTTTAGAAAGGAATGTTCAATTCTGTTTAAAATACTAATTACACACAAGGAATGTGATATTAAGTTAAAGGGCTCATTTTTGAGCAATCGAAAGGCCTCTAAAAAGGCTGCTAATTCGACTAGCTGTGTTGATTTTGGCTGAAAAATCACCGAGTTCTCTTAATCCCCTGCTGAATTTTTCCAGGCAATAACAGCCTTCTGGGTTTTCCCAGAGCTATTGATGAAAATTGTCTTTGCTCCAGGCAGGGGCTGTGATGAGTTTAGAAAACGTGGCTGTAAAGAAAGATCTTTTAAACATTGCAAGAGTTTATTTTTAGGCAAAGAATTAACAATGTTTCTTAAGAAATCTGTCAGGGCAGCCTGTGAAGATAACGATTCTTGGAACATATCCTGAAAAGGGTCTGCAGACAAAGGAATGTGAACGTGAGAAGGATCTTCCTCACTTAGGATTTGGCTTTTTTTTCGTCTTGTGGAAACAAGTCTAACAATCATGTTAACTAATGTGGTTATTGTTTTTGAAAATGTGTGAGGTAAAAATATCCATTCTAGCATCCACAACTGTTGCTTATCATCAGACCACTGTGCTATTAGTGTATATGGTTGGAATTCAGCCAGGATAAGAAAAAGCCTCCATGGTAATTCTGCTTGTCGTCTGGATACAAAAGAGGTCTGAATTTTATCTGTTACATGTTGCAATGCTTCACGGGCTTCTGCATCTAGCTAGCGAGGAGATGTTAAATCTGTGTCTTCTTTAAGTAAATTAAACAAGGGCAACAATTCCTCAGTGGAGATATTAAGGGTAGGTCTGAGCCAATTAATAGTTCCTAATAATTTTTGCAAATCATTTAGTGTTTTAATAGAGGTCTTCAGCACAATGGGCTGAGGAACAATTTTTTTGTTTAAATAATAAAAACCCTAGGTATTTCCAAGGTGGTACAGTTTGAATCTTGTCTGCTGCAATACAAAGACCAAATTTGTCAAGAGAAAGGTGCAAAACAGTTTTGCAATACTACAGGGTCATCTGCTGCTAGTAGTATATCATCTATATAATGATACAACAAAGCCTTGGAAAACTGTCACTGCACCGGTTGTAAAACACTTGCTACCACAAACTGGCATATTGTAAGACTGTTTTTCATTCCTTGTGGTCATACAATCCAGTGATACCTTTGCATAGATTCACTGTTGTTCAAGGATGATAATGAAAAAGCAAAACGAGGTGCATCATCAGGGTGTAATGCAATTGTGAAAAAACAATCTTTTAAGTCAATAATTAACAATTCCCAATTTTCAGGGATCATTGCTGGTTTAGAAATTTCAGGTTGTTGTGCGCCCATTGGGGTCATTACATTTTGGAATCACAAATATTGGGGTTTTCCATGGGCTAGTAGAAGGAACTGTATTTCCCAGATCCAATTGTTCTTTGATTAATTTTTGTGCTTGTTGCAGCTTGTCTTTTTTGAGGGGCTACTGAGGGACCTACACAGGAGTATTCATCTTCCATGTGAGTTTAAGTCTTGGCTGCATATTAGTGGCCCCCTTTAAAAATTTGCTGTCAAAATCAGTCCCCACTGTGACAACAGACCTCTTCCCCACAGTGTACATGGAGTAGAAAGTACATATGGTTTGAGCTGTGCTTGTTTCCCTTCTGGCCCATGTACCGTGAGTTCTTCTGCTGACTGCTGTGGCATTTGCTGACCTCCAACGCCTGTGACGATTGCTGTTGGAGCTGTCAAGGGCCATGTGGGTGGCCATTCACATTTGCTGATGATGGTTATGTCTGCTCCAGTATCTATTAGTCCTGTAAAAGACTTGCCATCTACAACACAGGTTAGAAAAGGTTGTTGCATTGAAATAAGTTTAGACCAATAAATGTTAGGAGTACCTGTACTCCAAAAACCGCCAGTGCCCCTGTCAGCATTGACAGATGGTATTGATTTTGTATCTGGCAATATAGGAAGTGGGATTAGTTGAGCAATTCACAATCCTGCTGGAATAGTAAAAGGTGGGTTAGGAGTCTAAGCCATGATTTTTATTTCACCTCTAGAATCAGAGTTGATTATTTCTGGTAAAATAAAAAGTCTACCTATAGATGATGATCTCTCAAGCAGTAATGCATGACATTTAAAAGGAAGGGCTCTAGTTAAACCTGTAGGTATAAGGTGAACTGATGTGTCATTTATTGTGGTTGTAGTGGCAACTGCCAAGTCCAAGCCGGCACTGCCTGGGGTTCCCCTGATATAGCTGGAGCTCTGGGGATTAGCTGTGGCTGGATCCTGTTTTGTTGAGGGGCACTGGCAGGGGTCTTTAATTTTGGTCAAATTTAGAACGGTATTGGCTACTCCAGTGATAGCCTTTTTTGCATCTGGGGCACGGCCTGCTAGGTTTTTTATTCCTTTGCTCGTTCTTTGGGCACTGCTTTCTCACATTACCTTCCACTTCACAGTCAAAGCATTTAATTGTTGCCTGAGTTACTTGTAGCTCAGAAACTAAAGCAGTTGCTTTAGTTAAATCTGCTCTGTATTATTCTTTACCAGTATGTGCACAGGTTTTAATAAAGTCACTTACAGTAATATCAGGTTTGTTTCTGATTGGATCAATTGCTTTTCAACAGTCAGGATTAGCATTTTCATAGGCTAAGGATTCCAATAAATCTTCTGCTGCAGCTGGTAATTCAATATGCCTATTCACAGCTGCTGGCAAACGATAAATAAAGGTGATGTAAGGCTCTCGGGGTTCTTGCCTTAGGGTGGAAAAGCCAGGCTCAGTCTTATTAACATCCGGTACTCTTCTCAGAGCTTTCATAACCAGCACCCTCGCTTGGTGAAATATTTCTGGGGTCATTCTTAATTGATCCCTTATAGATGCCTGAGCTCCCATCCCTGACAGATGATCCCTTGTTATTTCAGGATTACTAGAGTTTATGTTTGCCAGTGCCTGCTCTTGACATAAATCTTGGTATTCAGACCACCAACTTGAATACTGTCCTGGTGTCGTAACCAATTTAAATAAAGCTTTCCAATCAGCAGGCAACATTATATAGCGTTTTGCAATAGACTCTGTAAGTCCCATCATATAGGAAGATTGCAGCCCTTTTCCACTCATAGACTTTCTTAACTCCTTAGCTATATCATAAGAAATTTGCTCATGATGAGGATTTCTGTTATGATAAATTATGGGCATAGCTTTGAGCAATTCAACAACTCCTTGATCTACTGCTTGTTTTTGGCAAGTGTCTAAAAAGTGTTTTAGCTCAGAGGGCAGCAAGCTTCATTATCAGTCACATAGGATGGAGGATTTAATTGCTGTTTTTAACAGCTTTGCATTACTAGATGGTGCTGCAGCCATAGCTTTCATTGGTTGTGGTTTCACAGTAGGATGTAAATTTCAGTCTTTTGAATTTATGGGATTGCCCTCTGGTTCCTCCTCATTAATTCCCTCTCCTTTTGCAAAACTACTGGATCATGATGCCAAAGTGCTGGTGTTGATTCGGAAGAAGTACCTGCCGACAGATCTACTGCGGGCTGATCAATTTCGTCCAAATCATGAAAAGATCGTAGTGCAGAATAAACAATTCGCCATGTAATAAATTAATCAGCATTAACTGCTTGGTTCTCTGATTGTTAAGTCTTTAAAGCATCACTCACTCTCTTCCAGTTTTCAAGGTTATACAATTCCTTTGCTTCATACAATAGACAGTTAGCCTTCACCCACATAAGGAGTTCTATAAGCTTTCTTTCTTGGGTTCTATAACCTTGCTCCCTTGTGATACATAATAAACAGTTTTTATGAAAGGTTTCTAATTTACTTATATTATTCCCCATCACATATATATTTCTGGGGGTTTTTGGTTTTCTGTTTGCTTGTTGGGGGGTTTTGTTTGTTTGTTTTTTGTCTATAAAATTTAATTTTTTCCCCAGCTGCTCACAAGGCTGACCTGTAATCACTCCTTAGCCCACGATGAGAAGGATGTCCTTGACGATTCTTGAAATGCACCCTTTGGTACAGTTGGGAATACACCGCTGGTCCAGAATCGTCCCAGAGATTTCATGTCCTTGTTAATCAGATGCCATTTGTGGCGTATCGGCGCACAAAGCACAGTCCCCAGACAGTGATAAGGCCAGAAACATTTATTAGAAAAGCATACAGTTTTTATAATATTTTTACCATCAGATTAAAATAGCATGCCTCTAGACAGCCAATAGAATAAATGATTCGAGCATCATTCACACCAAGCGTTTTGTTACAGCATATTGCAAACTACTGGGGTTCTAGCTGTTACATTTTAGGAACTTTGTTACATCTTCTCCCTGGCTCAGCAGAATGAGATGTTTTTATTTAACCAAGTGGTCTTTGTTCTTCTTTTATTAAGCCTCCTTTGATGTCTCTCCCCACAACATGAACTGATGTAGCATCATGGTTTTGTTGCAGGTATTATCTTTAAAATAAAAGGGGGTAGGGCTACTTTTGGATTGTGTCTGGTGGGCACAAGCAGGACCCGAAGACCAGAAACCTCCCGGAAGCGAACGAATGATTCTGCAGTTATTGACGTAGGTTCAGGATCTTTAAAGCTTACAACACATTGCAAAAGTCCAAAGTGGTGTTACTCAAACTAATCCAGAGTTTCCCTTAAGTACAAGAACACGGAGCAATTATACATTAGAGAAGGATTAATGAATATAATGGGTAATCAGGGTGAAAGCAGAGAGATCCAGAGACAGAGCACAGTTGTAGGTGGAGTTTTCTTGGCAGCCAGGGGATTACCTGGTACTGCCTGTGCTAAATCAGCTCACTGATGCAAGCTCTTGCATGTGCTTAGACCATTTTTTAATTACTACATTTGACACCACAAAAACTGCGTTAAAGGGAGAATTGAGTGGGACCAAACACTTCTTGTTTGTGCCCTTTGCCCATTTATCTGTTCATGGGCAGCTCCATGGTTAAAATTTGCTCTAAGTGTGACAGGCCTGGGCTGGGTAGAGCTCATTGACTTCTACAGTTTGTACATCCAGCCTGTTAATTGCTGGTAGCAATTGGTTGGTTAATGGGTAATCTGGGGAGGGTATTCCCAAAATCACAGAATTACAGAAGAGTTTATGTTGCGGTGAGCCATGGCCAGAGACATGGTCAGCTGAACCAAGCAGACCAAAAGGCCCATTAGCTTGATGCCTCCATAGCACAAGGGCTTGAAGGCACAGTAAGCACCCAAAAGGCTGTGTGAAGCAGGCAGGGACCATTGGCTGCTCCCTCCCCCCTCCCTGTTATGGTTCATATTTGGTTATGTTTCTGGAAAGTTCTGTGTTCCTCAGTTGGTGATTAGCTC
>VWZQ01012238.1:0-16011 GCA_013397015.1 Myiagra hebetior | reverse complement strand
CTCCAGGCCCTTGTCCAAAGTCCCTCTCCAGCTCTCTTGAAGCCCCTTTAGGCCCTGGCAGGCACTCTAAGGTCTCCCTGGAGACATCTCTTCTCCAGGCTGAACACCCCCAGGTCTCTCCCAGCCTGTCTCCAGAGCAAAGGGGCTACAGCCCTTAAAGCATCTGTGTGGCCTCCTCTGGACTCGCTCCTGCAGCTCCATGTCCTTCTTGTGTTCCAGGCCCTGGAGCTGGATGCATTCTTTTCCTCCCATCATGGTGTTGTTCAGTGGCAGCACTGCTCCTTTCTGATACAGGGTGAGTGTACAGTAAGACTGTCCAGGTTGCATTTGTGATCTGCAGATTTCGTCAAGAAACGAGGAGAACAAGAAGCTGACCCTACACAACTGTGGGTGGCTTCTTTGGCACAAGGTGGGAGATGGAAATGAGGAAGACATGTTAGCATTCCCCTTGAATAGTTCCTAGGTGCTCTGGTGGTAGAAGAGAGGAGGAGGGGTTGCTGTCTCTTAGAAAGACAACTTTCTAAATGCTTTGGCTTTTGCAGACCTATGCATGGCTAAAAAGATGCTATTGCTGAAGTAATTTTAAGCATGGGGACTCACCTCTCTGCCAAACAAATAGCACAACATTATTATAATTATATATTTATTATTATTATTATTATTATTATTATTATTAATGTTATAAATTAACTCCTTGTCATGGTAGGTTATCAGTAAATTCAGTGAAACTGTAGCAATTTATAAAACTGCGTGAGTGCTGATAAGTAATATTTTCATCTGAATGCTTCATACTATTATCAGGAGGCAGCATCTCTTAATGTCACTCTGTGTTTTGTTCATCCAATGTAATCACAGTGCACTGGCATCGGCCAGGCTGTCACTATAAATAATCCACACTCAAAGGTACAAAAGTAACATTTTATCTCAGCTATGTTGAAAGCAGGAACAGCAATGACAAAAGTCTTCACAAGCTTCAAAAGCAATCATATAAATCAAAGCAAATATACTGGGTTTTTTTTAACCAAGGTGTTTCAGAAAACAACCATATCAGTCATATCCAATATCAAATTATGTCAGAGCAAACTATTTTCCTTTGAAAACATGGAAACAGAGTTTCTCAACAGAAAAGAAACAGCAGAGGTGTGCATTTTGGCATTGCTAAAGCTTTTTCTTTGGTGTGTTATTTAAGCAAACTGTGGCGGTAGAATTTAGATTTGCCATAGAATTTAGATTCACTATAAGGTGAATTCTAAACACAGACAGAAAGAGCAGTTGTTGATCTTTATTGCCAAGATGCAAAGATGCATTAAATGAAGTCCCAAGTGAGTCAGACCCAGAGCAGGACAGTGCAATATCTATCCAAGCAGTCTGCAGCTAACAGAGCCTGCTGGTAGATTTGCAGGGAACTCCATCAGAGAAGTATGATGAGTGGAAAGGAGACTTGAAATTCTTCTGCTATTCAATGAGGGAAAAGAAAAGCAAAGGAATGGGACGTAGAAGCAGGAGTCACTGATGTCAGTAAGAGAAGTGATGTAACCTTCCCCCATACTAATTGATCATAGGACTTCAGGGCAGAGGCACCTGGCCGTAGTCCCAAAGACTGGCACCTCCCAGCTGCTTTGGGAGACAAGGGAAAGGCAGAGCACTGGAAGGTGTTCAGAAGTTTCACTAAATGAGGGGAATTACATCCTCAGGACATCTATTTCTGACATAGATGTCCTGAGGAAGGATATCTATGTCAGAAAGATGAGGAAGATTCAGCTCATTGCAGGAAGTTTCCCTGAGGTATTGTCTCCATCCTTGGAGGTCTTCAAGATCCAGATGGATAAAGCACTGAGTAATCTGGTTTGACCAGGCCAGACTGACTTTGTGTGGATGAGGAGGCTGAACCTGACACCTCCTGAGATCCCTTCCACCTGGGTCATCCTATAATCCTATGAGCTGGAGGTCAAAACCATTGTCCCGTTTCAAGCTGCCACCACCCCTCCCCCATCTGCCACCCATTCTCTCCCATCTTGTCTTGTTCTATTCCACCTCTGCTTACCACCCGGGCCCTCTCCTCTGAACTCCCACTGGTATCCAGCTGCCCCCAGACTTCAGCTTGTGCCTTTCCCATCGGCACATAACTGAACTCCAGAAATCAGGGCTCTGTTAATGCTGAAATTATCATTCTTCCCACTACAGCATTTAAATGGAAACCGCTGTATCACATGTGCTTGCCATGTCTCCTCGTGCCCAGGGGCGTGGTGCTGGGCAATAGCCAAGCTCAGCCCATCTTCTGCCCATGGCATGAGACTTCTGTCCTGAACAGACCACCTAGAAAGAAGGCTCCCAGCTTCCTAGGTCACTTGTGACTCGGCAGGTAACAGCCTTGAAGGAATGGTGTTGAGAGCATGGCTGCAAAGCAGAGGGAAGACAAAAATTGCAGGGTGACATCAGCCTTTTGAGAACCCTTCAGTGACACCCAGCAGAAAAGACAAAGCACAATCGACGTGAGGCTGCAGGAGCAAAATTGGAGCAACATGTGAAGGGTCAGAGCCAGCCAGGGCCAGAGAAAAGCTTCTGTGGGTGGGTTTGTGGCAGGGGGAACACCAAATAATCACTTTTGAGGTGGACAAAGTGATAAAAGCACTGGTGCAGTATTTGGGGATTCAGGGCACCGTGTGAGATAGATGCTTTTGCTTTGGCTCTGTTTGCTTCCCAGTGCTGGTGATAGCCCTGCTCCATTTCGGGGGCAGTTAATGGTGCTGGCCAGATGTTTTCAGAGACCTCCCATGGTGATCTTCATGCCTTTTCCCGAGTGTTAACACCTAATTTCCAACTTGTTAGTGCATGCCCTGTGTAAATAAAAGCCAACACATGACTGCTCTATTGTGCAGGATCACAGCAGCTCTTCCCAAATAAATTTTTTTACCCTTCATATTTGTGTCATGGGACATCTTGACACTTGCTCCTTTTCCTTCTCTGTCAGAAGCATGGAAAACTACATGGGATTCAAACCAGACGCTGCTGTCGTCCATTTACTTTCTATCCTTGTGAACAATGTCTCTATTAATCTAGGTACTGAGAGGAGACTTTTTTAACCCATGGTAGCTTTGTTCCCTTTTGGGTTTTTTTGTGTGGGTAAGAGACAGAAAGTAAAGATTATTCAAGGAGGAATTGCATACAGAGATGTCTGAAGCAGATGGAGTAATGTTGACAGACTTCTGTATACTCTGTCTTGGTTTAAAAGACAGTTGTCTGCCAAGGAAGGGACGAACCTTCCTGGAATNGGCTCCCGCAAGCAGCCGGGAGAGGCTCCCTCAGAGTGGGGAGTGGGGAAGAGTCCCGGGTTTTCCCCCTTGAGCACCCAAGTAGATGGTGAGAGTCCTTTTCCAGTGAGGTCGGCTGTTAATAAGGTCCCAGTTCAACACCCGCGCTTATGAGCAAAGGCTCACCCATGGTAGGAGAAGCAGTGGGAGGACAAAAGCTCCGCAGTGTCAGCGATTGATTCCTGAGGGTAGCAATGTTCCGGCACCAAACACCACCTGTCTCCACTCCAGCCCCGAGAGAGAGAGAGAAGCCGAGCCCCGCCCCTCATCCTCCAGCCAAAATCTCGCAGTATCTCTGCCCCTCCCCAGGGAATGCCCCTCAGCTACGATAATGCAGCCAGCTACACCCCTTCTNTCCCTTTGCAAACTCACGGGGGTCGGCCTGTCTCGGTGTCCCTCTGGGTGGCGAAATGACCTGTAGCAGGAATCTCGCAGCAGCAGGCTGGAACGGCAGAGGTGAGCAGACCTTGGGGTGGCAAACAAAATCTAGCAGAAACTCCACAGCTGTAGCAGGAACTGCGGAGGGTTGCACAGACATGGGGTATCGGATTAAAGTGTAGCGAAAAACCCAAAACAGTGGCAGAAGATAGCAAGGCTGGGCAGCGGCAGCTGGGCTCCCGCAAGCAGCCGGGAGAGGCTCCCTCAGAGTGGGGAGTGGGGAAGAGTCCCGGGTTTTCCCCCTTGAGCACCCAAGTAGATGGTGAGAGTCCTTTTCCAGTGAGGTCGGCTGTTAATAAGGTCCCAGTTCAACACCCGCGCTTATGAGCAAAGGCTCACCCATGGTAGGAGAAGCAGTGGGAGGACAAAAGCTCCGCAGTGTCAGCGATTGATTCCTGAGGGAAGGAATGT
Organism: Myiagra hebetior; assembly: GCA_013397015.1. Classification (NCBI taxonomy): domain Eukaryota; kingdom Metazoa; phylum Chordata; class Aves; order Passeriformes; family Monarchidae; genus Myiagra; species Myiagra hebetior. The sequence continues at coordinate 11,851 of VWZQ01012238.1, read as the reverse complement.
TCCGNCCTGAGGGTAGCAATGTTCCGGCACCAAACACCACCTGTCTCCACTCCAGCCCCGAGAGAGAGAGAGAAGCCGAGCCCCGCCCCTCATCCTCCAGCCAAAATCTCGCAGTATCTCTGCCCCTCCCCAGGGAATGCCCCTCAGCTACGATAATGCAGCCAGCTACACCCCTTCTCCTCCTCCTTGGCTACATCTTTTGTCCTTTAAGTACTGTCATTATCATCTCTTAGGCAACAGATGGGATAAAAATTCCCCGAGAGAAAAAGAAAAAAAAAAGAAAGAAAAATCCTAACCTCCAGCTTGTTATAATGTCTTAAAACAATCTGACCTTTGCTTCACAACCATGTATACATAATTTGCATGATGTGGAAGCTTGTGACACTGGAAGGGAATCTCAGGCATGAAGAAGCAGCAGCAAGCTGAGGGGGAAATGGCGCTCATGATGGAAGGGGAGACCTTCAGATGAATGCAGACACTGATAAGCCCCTTGGGGTACAATTATTTTTATATGGATGCAAAACTAGGCATACATTAATTTGATTTTTGGATTTTCTTTCATTTTGAAAAATAATCAAAAATATTTTAAAAAATCAAACCATTATTTTCCTGCAAGGTAATAATAAAATTACAGAATCACAGAATGGTTTGGGTTGTCAGGCTACCTTCAAGATCATGAAGTCCATCCCCGTGCCACGGGCAGGGACACCTTCCACAGCACCAGGTTGCTCCAAGCCCCGTCCAACCTGGCCTTGAACACTTCTAGGAATGGGCCAGCCACAGCTTCTTTGGGCAACCTGTGCCAGGGCTTCCCCACCCTCACAGGGAAGAATTCCTTTCCAATATCCTATCTAACCCTATCCTATGGCAGTGTGAAGCCGTTTACCCTTGTTCTGTCACTGCAGGCCCTTGTAAATTGTCTCTCTTCATTTTTTTGTAGGCTCCATTGAAGGAGCCTGAGCTGCTGGGATGGGGAGGGGCTGCAGAAGAGGGGCTGACATCCCCAAAGATGAGGCAGAGTAATTTAAGGGCAGTAAGGAGTAATAGGTAAGAAAATTTAGTGCTTGGATAGAAAATAAGGTATTTTGCAATGCTGTTCTGGCTAACACAGTAGTTGGGCATTTTAAAGATTTGGGGGTTTGTATTCATCAGCAGAGTGCCTCTCGTGGTTCAGTTATGCCTGGAAAACCAGTGCTCAGAGCTTGCAGCTTCTTCTGCTTGATGTAATTCTTATTTATTTTTTGTTTCATTTATAACCGAGATGAAGGTGTGGAGCAGAAATGCATTATGAGAATGCAATATCTTGTACAAGGCAGCTGCGTGACCCTATGGATATTAGGATGCTATTGCTACAGATAACAAATAATATTAGTTGGAAATGGTTTCTAGCTGTTAGGCAAAGTTATTATATTGTCAGATGTGATGAATGAGGGAAGTAGAAAAGGATTTAGCATCCCATCTTGGCAGTTATATTCTGTGATAGTGTTCTGCATTGGTTGCAGGCCTCTCAGCCCTCCCTGCTCTAACCTTCCGCTTGCACACAGGTGTAAGGAGCCAAGTAAGGTCTTTGTTTCCCTTTTGAACAGCCAACAGCACTTCCAGGTGAAAAAGTCCAGTTCCTCAAAGTGAAGGAACAGGTCACACTGCAAAAGGGGAAGACTCTTTCAAAACTATGTAAAATCCTCTGGGTGGATTTTCTTCTTTTACATAATGTGGCGGTTGAAAACCAGCTGGGGATTAAACTCCAAATAAGCCATTCCTCCTCTCCCCTGCCCCCCTCCAGTTAGAGAAAGGCAAAGGCAGAGACTGTGGGTAGAGATAACAATTTACTGAAAGCAAACAGCAATGGCATGAGAAATGAACAGTAACAGCAATATTGCTAACATGAGTATATAAGAGAGAAGGTGCTTTACACATCAAAGATGTTCACTGCCTTGACTCAGTTCCATGTGGCCGCCAAGACACAGACAAGGTGGTGGGTGTTTCCACAGCCTGGCAGGAACATGCAGTTTTTCCTGAGACAATGACAAGAATATTGTGTGCAGTTTTGGGCACCACAATATAAGAAAGACATTAATGATTAGAAAGAATCCAAAGGAGGGTAACAAAGATGGTGAAGGAGCCTTGAGGGGAAGCTGTATGAGGAGCGGCTGAGGTCCCTTGGTCTGTTCAGCCTGGAGAAGAGGAGACTGAGGGGAGAGCTCATTGCAGTTACAACTTCTTTGTGAGGGGAGGAGGAGTGGCAGACACTGATCTCTGTTCTCTGGTGACCAGTGCCATTCCCGAGGGAATGGCATGAAGTTGTGTCAGGGGAAGATTAGGTTCAATGTTAGGAAAAGGTTCTTCACCCAGAGGGTGGTCAGGCACTGGAACAGAGTCCCCAGGGAAGTGGTCCAGGCTGCCAGGGCTCAAGCAGCATTTTGACAATGCTCTCAGGCACGTGGTGTGACTCTTGGGGATGGTGCTGTGCAGAGCCAGGAGTCAGACTCGATGATCCTTGTGGCTTCTGTGCAACTCAGAATGTTTTGTGATTCTGTGAAGATGGCAGTTGTTTCCACAGTTGGCCACAGCTCCCCTTCCCCAAGCCAGAGACAAAGAAAAGCAATGATGGACAAACCCCCTAAGCCATCTTGTCTGGGCTGTGCTGCTCTGACTGATGCACAGGGCTTGGCTGTGTGTGGCAGTATTCAGCTGAGCTCGGCTCAGCTCTGTTTGCTGCTGCTCTGTTCCCCATGGCTGCTTCCAGCACTGGTACCCATGGCACATGCACTCTGCTGGACCTGGCTGTGTTTGCTGCTTGGAGCTGCGTTCTCCTGAGGGATGAGAAGGGACAGGCAGCAGTGGGAGAGGGGCAGAGTCCACAGTGGGAACTGTGGCAACTTCTCCGAAGAATAAAACGAGGAGAATGGCACCACTTCTGGTGTGCGTTCACCTTTTCCTTCCCCCCGAAGCTGTCCTCTGGTCATGATGTAGTAATACAGAATAGCAACCTTGCCATGCCCACATTGCTCTAGGCTTCTAGAACGTTCTTCAAGAACATCCATTCTCCACCCCTGTGGGAAAAACTAGGACATTAGCCACCCCTGATTCTGTACCATCCACTCATGCCCAGATCCTACACCTTTCAGCTATATACATAGACATATATATAAAAATATACACAAGCACAGGTATCATTTCCATAGTCATGACCATCCCTCCCAGATGTCTGCTGAGTTCATTCAGTCCATTACTGTGGGTTCTGTTCCTCCTAGATGTCTTCTGGGCAGGAGGGCTGGTGTGCTGTTGGCTGGTTGCTGCATCAGGAGCTCCCAGCTGGTGTATCTGGAGCAATCCATCCTCATTGGCCACAGCAGTTGTGACATAGAGTCATTCAACAACCAGTATTATAGAATTCAACATTGCAGACTGTTTTGAAAAATCAGATTCCCCTCCAGGTACACATTGTGCTTCCCCATCCCTCTGCCTTACCCACCAAGTGCACCCAGGCCCTTGGGCAAAAATAATCCCAAGGATGGGTTTGTCTTTACTTGAGGCAGGATTAATCCAGTCTATCTTCCCTAACGCATTTCTTATATGCACCACGGGGACTTTATCCCTGTCTGTGGTTCGTGGGGGTTTTGATTGGGCAGGGCCATCTCGATTGGTGAAGTGTCAGTTGTTAGCTAACCACATGGCCTTCTCTAAATATAGATCCCAGTGTTTGAAGGGATCCCACTCCCACTACCCATTGCTTTCAATGTGGTTTTTAATAGACCATTGTACCACTCAATTTTCCCAGAGACTGATGCATGACAGGGAATATGACACATCCACTTAATCTCGTGGTCTCTGGCCCAGGTCTCTGCAAGGCTGCTTTTGAAATGAGTCCTGTTGTCCAACTCAGTTCCTTCTGATGTGCCATGTCTTGCTTTTCAAGGCCCAGGATGGTGTTGCAGGCAGTGGTGTGAGGCACAGGGTAAATCTCCAGCCTTCCAGTGGTTGCTTCTAAAACTGTAAGCACCAGAAACCCCTTCCTTGGTGGATTTACATGAGTGTGATGTAACCAATCTGCCACGTAGTCATACTGGCAATGAGCGGCTGCACTCAGGCTCTTCCCTTCACTTCAGGCCACTCTCCTTCTCAGGAAGTCCTAGGAAGGTCCCCTGCTTCTCGAGGCTAAGTCCTGGTGATTCTGCAATGTGCAAGGGGGAACAGAAGTCCCAGCCATGGCTTTATATTAATAATTTCAAGAGAAGAATGTACTGGAATGATGCCTCCTGGTGTAGCTCCTATAGACAGTCCCTGTGAGGCACCCAGAGGGGACATCTGTGGTTTGGGGGAGGTTTATTCCCTTATAATCACAGAATCACAGAATCCGTAAGGTTGGAAAAGCCCTCTGAGAGACCATTGAATCCAACCATTCCCCCAGTACTGCCAAGTCAACCACTGTCCCATGTCCCCAAGTGCCACACCCACATGGCTTTTAAAATCCTTCAAGAATGGGGACTTCACCACCACCGTGGGCAACCTTCTAAGATGTGCTGGGTCAATGTTAATGTTTTTTGGGTGTCATTTATTTTTTGTTTTGTTTTTGTCTTTGTTGTTGTTGTTTTGGGTTTTTTTCTAATTTTTTCACCCTATTTTGCCCATGGGTGTTGGAAGGGGAGGAGTAGTGCTGCTGAGGTGTCTTAGCATCTCATTCCTGTGGCTTCAGTGGCTGATTCCCCATTGTGCTTCATGGTTCTGAGCCTTCCCCCAAGACCACCATGGGACTTTTATGGCAGCTGGTAACTCCCTACTGGCACTGGGGGAAACCCAAAGGTGTCCTTTCTCCTTGGCTTAGTTTTTCTTTCCTGGTGACTAGCCATGGGAAGAGCACAGCACTCCCCATTTCCTCACAGGCCATGTTCTCTCTCCTGGATTACAATGAATTTTTAATCCTTTTCCAGCATCCTGTCCCAGAGTTTTGGGTGGAGTTTTCAAGCTGTGGGTGAAAAAGGCATGCAAGCAAGATTGGATACTAGGGAAAATTTCTTTTCTGAAGGGGTTGTTGGGTCCCGGGACAGGCTGCCCAGGGCAGTGGTAAAGTCCCTATCCCTGAAGGGATTTAATAGATGTGTGGATGTGACACTTGGGAACACAGTTTAGTGGTGGCTTGGCAGTGCTGAGGGAATGTTTGGTCTCAGTGGTCTCAGAGGGTTTCCCAATCTGAGTGGTCCTATGAATCTATGCCCTGAAGGCTTGGGGGACACCCCTCTGGGATGAGCACCTCCACGATGCTGGACTTCGCACAGGACACCCTGTTTGATGTGCTGGCTGTTTCCTGTCCTTGGGGCACTTGGAAACATCCATGCAATCCAAATAGTAGCTGAAATTTATATATTTAGGGCTTTTTCCTCAGGAACACTTGTGTCTGAGAAATGACGTGTTGAGAAGAGTCAAACAATCCTGTATGTATCAGGAGGAGAGAGCTGGAAGCACTGGGTAAAGATAATCCCTGTTTTATGATGCCGCAACTAATATAGGATTATTATGCTGAGTTTTTATGGTTATCCTTTTAAAATGATGTTAAAACATAAAGAGGGGTGGAAGAAAAATCCAGAGAATTGTTAAAAGTTTGGAAAGCATATTTTACAGTCTGAGCCTCTGGGCACTCATTTCATATGGAAGAGTTGGATCACCATGTGTGAATTTACATGGGCCACAGGGATCTGGTGTCAGACAAAAAATAGAAAAAGATCTTATGGTGGGAAATGAATTACACCGAAGTGGTAATAAGGCTTAAGTTTTTAACAGTGAGAGTAACACAAAAAGAACATTTTGCTGGTCATTATGAACCATCCTTTATTGGTAAACACTTCGTTAGGGGAAGGATTTCAACTAAAACCTGAAAACAATCGAACTAGATTGAACTATGTTGTTGTGCTGCAAGAAGATGTCAGCTCTTCCAGACCCACAGGCCACAGTCTTCAAAAGCTGGGACCAAGGGAGAATTTATGGTACATGGCACCTCTAACTCAGGCTAATTCTGGAATTCCTCAAAGCTCATTAGAGACCTCCTTGTACCATGGAAGCCTTTCAGGCACCTGAACATGGTGTGGTTGTTAGTGTGTCAGCAGGGTCCCTGGTAGAAACCTGCTCTTTGACATTTGTGCAGGTCTCGACCTCTTGCAAACAGGGGATTAGTGCTGAGTTTTCATGTGCTAACTAATACATGGGCATTCTTTGGTTCCCTGACTGGATCCCATGGTGCCTCCTCATGTGGAAGAAGAGCCTCTGCCTGAGCATGGTGGCCACTTTTAGACAATTAAGATGATGCCATGCAATTGCCTTTGGTGACTCTTACACAGCTCCTTCTCACGTGCTTGTGATAGAGAAGACGCTCTGCACATTGGGGACTCAACAGGAAACAGTGAAAGTCTATAGACATTTTAAAACCAACATCTTCCACCCAAATCAACCACTATGTTTAGATTAATTCTTTCTTATCCCTTTTTTCAATGAATTCCAATCTATGTATACATTTTTGGTAATGGACAGTGCAGGAGAGTCCATGTCATAGCACATCTGGCTGTTTTCTTCTCCAGCACCCTTGGCTGGAGGTCCACTGCTTGGAGGCAGCTAAGACTATTGATGATTGATCACAGGAGGGTGATATTACTGCATGGGGAACAGAGACCCTTCTAGGTTTACACAGGCTGTTTAAGCAATGGATTGAATCTGGGCTGAATCATAATCTCGAGTTAAAAATATTAATGAATGAGTGAGGAGATAGTACAAGGCGTACCATGTCTCTGTTGCACACCCCAACACCTTTATTGATCTTTGAAAGGTTCTGTTAAACAGATCCTGTGGGAAAGACATAAATTTCAGCCTGCTAATCTCAGAAAAATCCAGACATGTCTCAAAAAGGCAGAGATTTGCACTACACTAATGGTCTGCTCTGGAGGAAAAAGGAATTGATTAAACTAGATGAACAATCCCACTTTCTGATGCTTGATAGCGTTGACAGTTGGTGGTCCATGGTGGTTTATTGTCTTTTGCTTCATGTTGGCTTCTCTAGTCCAGAAGCCCGTGAATCACACTGTTGTGTATAAGAAGTGGTTCATAGCATTGTATTGCACACAGACGTGGTTTCATACAGCTGTGCCTGCTCCCTTTTTAATTATCCTTTACTTTCCCCACAGTTCTGCAGTACTGTGAAGTGATTCTGTAGTTTCCTTACCTGGGAACAATGAGGTCCAGGGTCACCTCTGTCATTTGTAGAGAAAAGAACTTCAGTCACCGCAGGAAGTCTTAAATGGAGGAATTAAAACAGTGCATACTTCATGGTGGAGGAAAGTGTAACGAAGCATGGTAATGCTCTAGTTCAGCTTTATTTAGTGCATTCATGGCTTTACTTAGTATTTTTTCAGCTTTTTTTTAGTGCATTAGTGGCTTTATTTAGTGGATTGGTGATTTAGTAATGAAAGGATAGAGGACAAACTAGAAAATGATAAATATTATATCAAGTCTGCTAAAAAAATTATGGAAATAGGCTGAAATATATTAACAGGATATACCCTAGTTCAGGGAAGCCACGCAGAATGCCAAAGGTGATAATGCCTTAATTAATCAGAGGAGTGATATAATAAATAAAATAAAGGTTTCATTCCTCCTTTGGAGTTGATCTGTAGTATTGAGGGGATGATGTGGACAAATGACAGTGTGATGAGGCCAGGGAGATGAACAACACTGTCACAACGATAGGGAACCCCAATGTCTGGAAATGGGCACTGAAGTCCAAGCTTATGGGTTGTCCAGCGGCCAGGTGGTCACAAAAGCAGTGGTGACCCATGTTTTTGTGTCTGTAAGCTAGTGAAGAGGTCGATGTGATGATGGGCACAGGTATTAGCAATGCAGGGACCCAGGTGCTCACTGCTAGCTGGATGTTCACTCTTCTTGTCATCTTTGCTGGGTAACGGGGGAGGTTCCAGGTGGCAGAGTAATGGTCATAAGCCTTCCAGTGCCTAAAGGGGCTCTGAGAGAGCTGGAAACGGACTTTGGTCAAGGGCCTGGAGTGACCGGATGAGGGGAATGGTTTTATTGTGACAGAGAGCAGGGTTAGACTGGATACTGCTAAGAAATTTTTTCCTGTGAGGGTGGTGAGGCCCTGGAGCAGGCTGCCCAGAGAAACTGTGGCTGTCCCATCCCTGGAAGTGTTCAAGGCCATGTTGGATGGGTCTTGGAGCAACTTAGTCTAGTGGAAGGTGTCCCTGTCCATGGCAGGGGTGTGGAATTGGATGATCTTAAACCTCCCTCCCAAACTAAATTGTTCTGTGATTCAACGATGATTTCATAAAACAGGCTGATGTTCAAGATACTTCCCTAAGGAAATTTGCAGAGCTTCTGTGAAGAAAACACTTTTTGGATCATGTCTCTGAGTGCTTTGCAAGACGCAGCTCAGCTCCTCTTGTCTCTAACTCATAATGAAGATGATTTGGATTCTCTGTTGGAGATGTGGAGTTTTTCTGTAGATAGTACATTCTTCAGCTTTGGGCACAAAAGTCAAGGATTTGACCCACCTTGCTTTGGGTGTTCTCCATTCAGTCTCCCAATAGGGACTGGTCATTTGGGATCCCTTTTCTGGTCTGTGGGAAAAAGGCGCATCTGGGGCCATGCAGGTCCTTTGCCTCATTCTGCACCGAGGAGGAGATGAGCCATGTTATAGAAATTCCCACCTCTCTTCTCTAAGGGAATTCAGGGAATTGGCTCAAGAGCAGTCCATCAGCCTTTTTTTTTTTTTTTTTTTTTTGCTAGATTACAGTCTTTGCTACCCAAAGTCCTCCTCACTGTTTTTCATATTCAAGCTTCTGCTGGTTGGATACTTGCAGCTCACTGCATTTCCCACGGCCATTGCATTTGTGTTCTGCTGTTGTTGCTGAATTTCTGATGAAAATGTAGAATTTCTTTTGACTTCCAAGTTGTTTCCTGGTACATAAATACTAATGATAATAATTTTCACTGTAATTCTTTTGGCTGATGGAGGTCATCATCATGTCTTTTACCATAGTAAGAAATATTTCATGACATTCAACACAAAAAAGTAGAAATGAGCTATTGACTTCAGCTCAGATGGAGAGGGACACACTGTGTGGCAGCTTATAGCCCTTACATGTCTTTGTTTTATGTAATGTCTCTCTACAGTTGTATTATTCGTATAAGCTTGTGATACCTTTTGGATTTGTCCAGGATGGTTAAAACAGCATGTGCCATACTTTCCCATTTATTTTACATTATGAGCTTTTAAAATTCCTGAGGTACAAAGATTTTCTTCCTTCTCAACAGAAATAGTTTCTTTGTTGCTCATAAAGATTTAATGCAGAAAGGACTATTCTCCCAAAACCTATGGAATATGCTTACGTGCTGCAGAAAAATATAGCAGCATTTTGGAAACTTCCAACAACTTCAAGCCACCAAAGAGCTGCTGGCCTTTCATGGGCACAAATTCCCTGGGAGTTTATCTATTTTCTCTAACAGTGTGTAAATCATAACTAAGATAATGTTTGTAAGAAAAAAACACCCTTGTATTTGTTAGGTTTAAGCTAAATAAAGGAGGAGAAATTAGGCTTAATTAAGGTTTTATGCCTTTCCTTGGTTTCCTTATCCCACTTTAAGAGAGGGGAAATAAAGCTCACTTGGAAATGTTTTGTGCATTGTCACGAGTAGTTTAGAGTAATGGTTGATCTCATGCAATTTCCGAACTTTATTAAATCTCTGGTGAATTTCAGATAGTTTTACCTTTCACCTAGAAACTCCTCTCCATAACCATATGGGAGGGATCCATTTAATGTTACAAATAAATAGATTTTCTGCCACCCGAGATTTAAATGCAATTGATGTTTTGTTTACTCTCTACCTCTCATCTAATCTAACCTTCTCCATTTCTCATCCTTATTATTACTTTTCAAAACTGGTAAGCTTTGAGGATGTAATTTATACAAAAAATTCTGTGCTATTAAAAAACCCAAGATAATTTATTGTGCTGAAATGAAATTCCCAGCATGTAAAGTCCTTAAAATTAGCATAGATTTGAAGATGTTTTCAGACATATTAGGTCAAATTCTCATCCCTTGGAGCCTGTTGACATGGATTACAATAATATTTTTCCATCCTGAACCCCAATAGAAAAAATTAAAATGAAACACTTAATTAGTGTGAAAAATATTTTCCTGTTAACTGAATGTACTTTGGAGTTAACATGGATTTCCTCTTCTTCAGTGTTATCCTTAGTGGGAAGTATATAACTCCTGCAATAAATCAACGGGCACAGCTACTGCTGATCCCAATCACATTTGAGTGTGCTGCCCTGCTCCCCGGAGATGCTCTCTGGGAGGTTTTCTTGGCTGAGCCCACACATTTATTTAACCCACATGTTATTTTCCCAAAGGAGCATCTCAGCAGTTTTGAATGCCCCTCACAGCAGATGGAGATGGTACAACCATATACTCAGGAGCAGCAGAAGAGGAATTTCCACTACCCAGCATTTGTCATGTGGTGGAAGTGGGCTGTTTTGTCAAGGCCAGTGGAGAAACTCTGAAGGAAGATTGGTTGTTTCTTCCCACCTGGTATCGTTGATGGAAACCTGCCCTCTGGCAGTGGGAAGCCATTAATTTAAAATTAAAGGTTGTGGGGGTTATAGGGCTCACAGAGGTGGCCACTTGTTCCCCAAAGTGCCTTGTGAGAGGGGCACCCCAGGTACAGCCTAAGCTGTTGCAGCCCCTCGTTTGCCCTATGCAGCTGGAAGCGCTGGTGGTATTCAACCCCACACCTAATGCTGGATAGCTCAGTACTACCAGAGACAAGGAGTCAGGGGGGCTCAATGCTGCCCAGGAATTCCACGGAGCTGCTTTAGTTCATCCACTGAAGTGGAGAGGCGGAGGGAGGACGGCTAAGAGGAGGAGGCCGCGTGGCCAAACCCCTTTTACAGAGTGATCTGAGGGCATAGGGGTCTGAGGGTACAAGAGGCAGGGCCGAGGAATGGAGCCAATGGACAGAGGGAAGGGGCAGGGAGAGGACCAGGGCAGGAAGCAGCCACACAGGCTGCTGGGAGAGGTAGTTTTACATTCACAGGGTCTGGGGGTAAGGTTACATTTCAACTGTGAGGGCTTGTGGGAGAGGCTTTTCCTTTCGAGGTCAGAAGATACATTGTCAAATGCCTAGGTTTTTCCCCCAGCTGGTCTCAGCCCTTTTCCCTGGCTGACCAGCTGGCCCAGTGACCCCAACAGGAAGCCATTAACCCTTGTCCTGTCACTGTAGGCCCTTGTCTAAAATCCCTCTCCAGCTCTTTTGGAGCCCCTTTAGGCACTGGAAGAGGCTCTAAGGTCTCCCTGAAGCCTTCTGTTCTCCAGGCTGAACACCTCCAGCTCTCCCAGCCCACCTCTGGAGCAGAGGTGCTCCAGCCCTCAAAATATCTTAGTGACCTCCTCTGCACTTGATCCAATAGGTCCATGTCCTTCTGATGTTGTAGCCAGGTGGGGATCAGTCTTTTCTCCCAGGTAACAAGCAACAGGATAAGAGGAAAGAACCTCAAGTTGTGCCAAGGCTTGGGTGGGATATTGGGGAAAATTTCTTCTTGGAAAGGGCTGTTCAACCCTGGCACAGTCTACCCAGAGTACTGGGGGAGTCCTCATCCCTGGGGGGATTTAAAAGCTGCATGGACGTGGCACTTGGGGACATGGGTTAGTGGTGGGCTTTGCAGTGCTGGGGGAACAGTTGGATTTGATGATCTCAGAGGGCTTTTCCAATCCAGACAATTCTGTGATTTTATATCCTATTGTCATTGTTTGACACTGGCCCAACACCACTGCAGTGGGTTGAACCTGAATTG
>VWZQ01012237.1:158597-221306 GCA_013397015.1 Myiagra hebetior | reverse complement strand
CCATCCCTTCCTGGGACTTCGCGCCGCCATTGCCGGTGCTGCCCGAGCTCGCTCCGGAGCGCCCCCTGCAGCCGCGGGGGAACCATCGCACCCGCCCTGCTCACCGGGAGCTGCCCCGGGGGAACTGCACCCAGGGGAAAGTGCCCGAGGGCGGCACTGGGTTTGGGCTGCTGTTTGCTGTGACTGCCACAGCTATTGCTGTTTGTTTGTGTTGTTATACATATATATTTATAAGTAAAGAACTGTTATTCCTATCCCTCATATCTTTGCCTGAAAGCCCCTTATTTTCAAAGTTATAATAATTCGGAGGGAAGGGGGTTGCATTTTCCATTTCAGGGAAGGCTCCTGCCTTTCTTATCTGACACCTGTCTTTCAAACCAAGACAATCTGTATATTTATGCATAAAGATCAGTCCAAATCCCAATGAAATAAAGTAGATACTCAACTTAATAAAAAAAAATTAAAACTTCTGCTATTAAATTTCAGACATAACTGCACTTCAGCTTTTACAATTAGCACCATGGCATATAAATTTATTAATGATTATTTCTTTTATTTTTAGTCTTCTTGTACTAGACCAGACTCTTTCTACATATCTTAACTATACTCTGATATGTTTAATATTGTAGAAGATCAAGGAGCAATGTATGCAGAAACTTTAAGAAGTCAGAGGATAGCTTCAAACATGAAAATACAGAAGTTCTTACGATAAAACTGCTAGTTAAATCACTGAGAGCTTTACCTGAACATGGGATGAATGAAGTAAACCTAGTCTGGAATATTGGTTTATTTGCCAAGCCTTACTTCGTATGTGCTTGATTTCTGCAGTTTCAGTCCCCTACATTTTTCTTGTGGAATTTATATTAATTTATTGAAAATCATCATATATATGTGAAGATAATACCCAAAAAAGTCATAAATATAAAATTAATATTACAAATGTGAATCTTTTCATTGGGATTTGCTTAATTGAACCTGTTGCCAAGTTCTGTATTTCTGTGATATGTATAATAAAACTCTTCTGATTATTCCATCATTTATTTGGATAAATAAATTAATAACCCCAAATTAAGAACAATGGCAAATATATTTAATGAAAAAAATCTAAAGAGAAATCTATATCAGTTATTACTCATCTGAATACAGAATACAGCCTGGTGTGCAAAAAATAATGTTTTGGCTTTATTGGCTGAAAGATGAATTGCAAGAGCTGAAACAGAATAGCTGGAAAAGCCACAAAACCTAACATTTTAATGTTCTTCCCTTTACAAAATCTTTGATTGCATGATGTAGAGAATCTGGGATAAAATGGTGTCACAGCACTTTTAGAAAATCTTATAGTAGCTGATCAAAAATAGGAGGCTGTTCTAAAGTCAGTCTTGAGCAAGACAGTGTAATTAATTCAGATGATTCTCATGGAATCACATTATAGAATCATGTTATGTCCAAAAATATTAAAATATACATAGTAATTTTTTAAAACAGCCATTGTTTAGAAGGTCTTGAAGGAATTTCAAGTATTTTCTGCATATTTATTTTATAAAAGGTTTAATAGCTGGATCAAAGAATCATAACTCAGTAAGACATATACTGGGCAGTCTGGATTAAGAGATATTTAAAATCACTGCAATAGAAAATGAGGAAATGACAAGAATTAAGCAGCATGACTTCTTAAAAAGAAAATTGAGTTTCTTTTCAAAATTTGTTTTTTCTTTTAGAAAAAATAGATATTTTAGAAATTATTTACTTTACCACTCCTTCCATTTATGCATATGCAATAAAAAATAGGATAATGATAGCTTTCAACTGAGATTAATAAAAATATTTACATTTATTGTTTCTTCTGCTGGAATTCCGTGTTTAGTTGGCAATGTTTAGTTGATGAGGCATCAACTTGTAAACATTAAAAATTTCTTCTCCCTGAAATGAACACAGACTGTTACTTTTCTATGATGTCCTGGATCACAAACAAAATACAAAAAATGGAGAACTGGAGTAAAAGATCAGTCTTTATCATATCTAGAAGTTAATGACAGCACTTCAGAATTTCTTACTAAGTCTTTTGTTCGACATATTTATTGATCTTCAAAGGTCAAAAAGGAAGGAAGTAAAAAAGCTTGTGATAACACAAAGTTTTGAAGGTGTTTCTCTAATTATGTGATAGAGACCATTATCTTCATGGCTGTCCAGTCTTGGTTATCAACTGATGTTTTTTTAAGCATGAATACTTGTGTCGATATAGTTCAAACTCTGATAGTCAAAATATTTGCAGGAAAATGATATAAACAAACATCTAAATAACTGATTGAGAAGGTTATGTAATTGTTGTATTGCCTATGTTAATGGTAACGTTTCCTCCTTTTCTGCATTTCCTGACCTTAGGGATTTGATTGCTACTGCATTTGCTTAGTTATACATTTAGCAAAATGAGCAAATGATGCCAAAATTAGATGGCAAGATATAGCACGTGTATATACAGAAAGGTTATCATGAAAAGGTAAAAGGTAGCATTTTTATTTGGCACATATGAAAGAGAAGAATGTACAGGAAAGAAACCCCTTGATCCTTGTCAATGATAGTCAGAAAAACCAAATCAAATTGCAGATAAGTTGTACTATGATCTCTCTTGGAGCTAATGGCATCAACAAAAAATTTACCTGACACCAGTTTCAGTTTTTTATTGGGTTTTCTGGCTCTCCTTAAGTCTACCAGTTCACCAGCTGATTCTCTCATTCTTAAAGCTTTTCTGGGGGATTTATCTTAACTGTTTTGAAGACTGGGAAGTTCTAACTTAAATTTCTATTACGTGTCCAGCAATGGAAAATAATTAGATCGTTTATTTGCTTCTTTCATCAGTAGGAACACGGTGCAGAAGAATGGGGTAGTTACCATAAATTTTTCAGGAAGTGCTTCTGCTGTTGGCCCAAAATGTAAAAAACTTTGAAAACATACTGGTTTTCCTCAAGGATTTGGAGTTCTGGCTGAATTTGTTAATGGAGAGTTCTTTTCTGGGATACCTGGTATATATCTGAAAATTGGGAAGATGTTGATCAAAATGACTTGAAATATTCCTAGCACATATTGAACTGTATGTTTGTTTTGACAGAATGAGCAGTTGTAATTGAAAAATGTATTTCAAATCAAGGAAAGTTATTTTGAGTTACTTCTCACAATATTGCACGTTTTTGATGATTTTTTAGCTCAACTACTGTATTTCTAGGTATGAATTCTAATTTTTAAAGATTACATATTTTTGTATTAATCCTGTGCTTGATGACATGAAACAGCTCTTATCAGGAAGCACTCAGGAGCTCTATAGAAAAGACTCTTCTTTAATTTCTATTTTTCTTCCAATTTTAAGAGTGATAAAGTGGTAGTATTCAATCTGTATTATTTTGAATCTGTATTATTTTTGTCCATTAAGTTATTCCCAGTTTGGTGATATACTAGAAGTAATATTATTTTTTTAATTGTAATCCTGGATGTATTAAGCGAGAACAGACATAGTTTGTGTGTAAGAAAAACCCAGAGAAATGGGTTACTGTGACCAAAAGACCTCACCAGGAAACCAGAAAGCAAGATAGATGCAAGCAAAAAAAGCACTGACTTGCAGAGAAGACATTTT
Source organism: Myiagra hebetior (assembly GCA_013397015.1). Taxonomy (NCBI): domain Eukaryota; kingdom Metazoa; phylum Chordata; class Aves; order Passeriformes; family Monarchidae; genus Myiagra; species Myiagra hebetior. Next base: position 217,681 of record VWZQ01012237.1, on the reverse strand, counting down.
CCATGCTGGGATTGATGATGATTCACAGACAGTTAAGAAAGCCTCGAAGCACCTCTGTAAGTCAGGTCTGTCTTTCTACATCAGTTTTGTATGCGGAAAATCCAAGTTTCTCGTCCAAATTGGCAGAATGGGCATTGGCCACAGGGGCAGTAGCACGCCAAAGTCCTGTGTTGCCAGAAATCCCTAAACCCAGTAAAGATCTTGACTTACGTATTAGGCTAACTGCTAGTATGCTGTTTTTAAATACTACATATTCTGTTTTCTGAGGGATTTGCTGCCTTGTTCATACATGAGGAAACAAAAGCTCAGTAAAAGGATTGCTTTGTGTATATAGCTATGCAAGACAGGGAGAGGACTAAATCCTGGTCTTAGTTTGATTATTATGTTTGCCGTGGTTGTTGCTAGTATCTTTTAGTTACTCTTAATTGTGGAAGTTACTCAGAGGAAAACAAACATGTACTAGTCTTCCTTTTCTAAATAAAAAAATATATTAACATTATGACAATTTTTTTTCTGCTTCTCTGTAAAAGCATCAAGAGTACAAACAGTCACATCTTTCTCGGTTGCACTCTCTCTCTCTTCCCCCTGCTTTCCCTGCACTATTGTTGTGCAATTTGCAGTACCTTGGGGAAACTATGTATTTTCCTGCCTCTTTTGATTATATCTAATAAGCATTCATTTTAGAGCCATTTTACAAGGAAAAAAAAAAAAAAAAGATTGGAAGATGGAGGGAGAAGAACTGGAAGGAAAAACTTGGGTAAATATTATCTTTTAAGCCCCATGTCAAAGACCATTCTAATAATATGTACCAAAAACCTCTACATCACTCATATCACTGAATATGATGAAGTTTGGATCGCATTTCAGTTTTAGAATTGTAGGGAATTTGCAAACACACAAAACAGTGTGAATGACATGTTGAAATTTTGTCTCAAAGCACTGATCTATGTGCCAAAATGCGTCTTAAGAAATGTTATTGCTGTGATAATCTAAAGATATATCAAACATGAGAAGTTTTATGGGGAAGGAAATACATGTTTTATTGATCTAATTTATATAGAGGAGAAAACTATGAGATTTGGCAGAAATAAATGGCTTTTTTAGTTATAAGCAGTAGAAGATTAACAGTAAAGATGCAGACCAAACACAGCGGAATAATTCACAATTCGCTCAAGGCCTTTAATGTAAGAGCTATTAAGAAAGAGGTAATAGATGCAAGAGAATAAATGTCCGTTAAGTTAAACAATGAAAAACCTGTTCCATGAAATTCTCATGTCCAACCTAATTCACAAAATTGTACAAATATATGGTTAATTTTAAGGTTAGATTTTCATTAGTGGAGCACATATTTAAGTATTTGGTTTCCTAAATATGTATTTTAAAGTTACGTTTTTAAAGTTGTAGAGGGGCAGAACCAGAAATGAGAGCTTCATTAAGAACTTTCTTTGCTTTCTGCATTCAAGAACTGAGGGGGGAGAAGTGAATTTTTGGCCCTTCATATATCCTTAACATTTAAAACAAATTATGTGACATCTTAAAAATACTAATTAAAAAAAAAATCATTTGAATGAGCAGCCCATAGAAGATGGTTTCTCATATAGTGTCCTGATGCTTGTACTTGCATTATAAAAGAGTAGGAGAGGAGTGAAAGGAAATAGTGACTCATCCAGATTGGTAGGATCTTAGATAAAGGTAATGAAATAAAATCTCTGGTAGCCTCGTTTTCTGTTGTACTTAAAATGAATCACCAGTCTATTTTTAAACTGGTGTGTACTGTTCCTAACACTGAAGAAAACGCAGCAACAAAAAAAGTTAAAAGAAACTTACACTGATGCAATGATGATTTTTTGCCTTTTCTTTTAAACCCCTTTTATACCTTTTACAAGTTCTGTATTCTTAATGCTTTTTGCCTGCAGTCTTGAACTTGTTTATCAAGCCGAGAGACTAAACATTTTAGAAGCTTTGTAGTTAGGGATCAGTGTGCCCCAGACCCCAAGGTCCCCTCCAGAACACATTTTGTAAACTGAGATAGAACCATCCAGGGGAAGGTTCCTTGGGGAGGGGGGCTCATTCGAGCCTCTCATTGGGGAATTTTTGATAAGTATGCTAATTAGTAAGACCTATAATGTTAGACCAGATGTTTTGGGGGTGTGCAATGCGGTGTGCATGGAGGTGCATTCGACCTGACATAGTGCACCTAAGTATCCTTAAAATAAATACCAAGATAAAATCCCTTTTTTCCTTCTAACTGTGTTTGACTCTTGATTTTAAGACCAGGAAAAGGCATCAACACAAAATACTTTTCTTTCCAGAATAATCTGCCGCAGGTAACACAGTATTTCAATTTGGACCATGTAGTTCATAGCAGAAAACAAATAGGACAACAGCAATACCTGATTAAATAACAAAAGAAATTAAAAGAGAATCTTTGATAAGTTCTTTAATACAAACATAGGGTCTCAGTATTGCTGTCATAAGGATATGATAAAAGAAAAAGCAAAACTATACAAAAAAATCTAGTGTTCCTTATCCTTAATTAAGCTCTTGAAAAGATACAAATCTTGTACTGGAAAGAGTGACAGTTTCTGTCAAGAAGCAACCTTTGACTTCAGAAAACAAATCGTAGAAACTGTGTCAGTGGGTTATTTCAAACCAGCGAGAGACCATCCAGAGATGCTTTTCTCTCCTTTGACTATTGAGAAAGCCTCTAGATAATTTTATCTTAAAAGACTGTTAAATTCTAAGATGACTGAAATTGGGAGTAATTAATACATTCTTTTTTTCTTCATATATGTGAAGGAAGTCTGATGTCTATGGTGAGCTCAGAGGAAAGATTGGCTAGGAGGAATTAAGTGAACAGTTTGTATATAACTGCGCTGTAATATTAACACAAACTTCCATTGATTAAGGCACATTTTCGTGAAGTGAAACCTGGAAGAAATACTTGTGATTTTTTGTACTGATGCTTTGTTCCCATATCAGTCTCAGCAAAACAGATTAAACTATGGGTTTGTAAAATAAATCTAAAAGTTTTGCTTTTTTATCTTTCTTCAATCTCCATGTGCCAGCACCCATTTTCTGCTTTACCATTTTCACTATCAGTAGTATANAGGAAGGAAGGAAGGAAGGAAGGAAGGAAGGAAGGAAGGAAGGAAGGAAGGAAGGAAGGAATATGAATGAATGGCATCCATCCTGAATGAAAGTAAATCTCATGAGATTGTTTTGCCTATGGTAACAAAACAGGTTACAGAAGGTGGGGGTAGCAGGAGCCAATTTAGAAACTCCCCACAGGAAAACAATGCAATTTCTTTCCCTTTCACAAAGTAAAATGCTGCCATGTAGATGAAGGGCAGCCCCTGTTGCTGTGAATCACAGTTAGTACTAAGCTTCAATAGGGCTGTCACTACTACTACAATAGAGTAGTGCCACTCAAGGCTCTCAGGAGCACAGCACAATGTGGGTGTTTTGTTTGTTTTCGGGGCAGATACAGAATTTTATCCTGGTAATACTTTTTAAGCTTTCTTATATTCATCCTTATTTTTTCATTTCTACTTTATGATTTTGCCCAACAATTCCCCCTCTATGTAGACCTGCTTGTTAGACATTAATCTTTTTGTGCGGGTGTTTTCAGGCTGTAGACAATACATGCAGGCATCAATAGCGGTTTGAGAATCCCTTTCACCTGAGTCCTGTGTCTTTGATTACGTGACAAATCCTGGTTTAAGGTTTGCTGCTTTTAGAAGCTCACAAATTCAAAACAATAAAAGCAGAAGAGAATTGGATAGGAAGAAGTAAAAGTAACTAGAAGTGGATGAGAAATGCAGATGTCTCAGCAACCCATGTACACGTCACTGCAGCACTTAAATAGAATTTATATTTTCATTATGGTATTCGTATGCTTTCTCAATATGTTGTTACACACCCTTGCTCTTGCCTCAGCTCTAAAGATGATAGGCATCCTTCTGATTTTGACTCTAAAGACATGTATCAGTGTCTACTTAAACATGTGAAAATTTTTACTCAAAATTTATCTAAACCTAAGAAATTAGAAATGCAGTGCAAGGCTCTTCCTTATTTGTAACATTATATATTCCACCTATTCTTGTGGGATACAGACTTTAAAGTACTAGGTACATGCAATGGAAAAATAACCCTTTCCTTCAGTATTATGTATCCATCTAGTATTTTGTACTGTCATACACACAACAATATTTTTTCCTGCATGACAGAGTGAACTTAATGTAAGAGTGATGCAGTATATATCTAAATTTTGTTTCCTTTGCTTTTCTTGTAATTTAATTCAAGATATTGTGAGGCCATATCCAGTTGACCTGCAAACCTCCCTTTAAGTCATTTCAGTGGAAAATGTCTTTAGTGCCTGGTATCATATTACTGCATACATATACTATAGCAGGGGGTGTGTGTGTGTGTGTATACACTATATATAGCTGTCATTTAGAAATGAGGCTAGAATGCTGTTCTTATAATTCTGGCAGAGTACACAAATCTTCTGAATGGGAACGTGAACTACATCTGGTGGTCATACTATGTCTTACAGAAGCCAATATCAATTCTGTAAGAAACAGAAACAACCATTCTTAATAAAGGCCAACTTCTGTGGGCTGACTCCTCTAAAGAACATTGTGTTACAATCTGATTCCTTTACAGACTATAGTACACTGAAAATTACCCCAATAACAATTCAGATCTAGTGGATTTCCTCTGACTTGCAGTGGAGATGGGNATGAAATTATTTATGAAGAGTAGACACACCATGCTAGAACATGATCAGACAGACTGTGCTGCAGTCCTAGCTCAACAGGAGGCTCAAACCACAGTGGAAAGCAGTTGGTAGCAAAAACAACTCTTAATTGTCAGGCTTGCTCTTCCCAAAATTGGCAGATTGTGAGCTGTTCTGTCACTATCATTGTTTGCTTAAGTTCTATGCATTTTCCATTCTCTCATTGTGCAGGAAAGACAACCTGAACAGGAACGACACTTTCTCCATTTCTTCCCTGAAAAGGTCTTCGTNGGTAATACTTTTTAAGCTTTCTTATATTCATCCTTATTTTTTCATTTCTACTTTATGATTTTGCCCAACAATTCCCCCTCTATGTAGACCTGCTTGTTAGACATTAATCTTTTTGTGCGGGTGTTTTCAGGCTGTAGACAATACATGCAGGCATCAATAGCGGTTTGAGAATCCCTTTCACCTGAGTCCTGTGTCTTTGATTACGTGACAAATCCTGGTTTAAGGTTTGCTGCTTTTAGAAGCTCACAAATTCAAAACAATAAAAGCAGAAGAGAATTGGATAGGAAGAAGTAAAAGTAACTAGAAGTGGATGAGAAATGCAGATGTCTCAGCAACCCATGTACACGTCACTGCAGCACTTAAATAGAATTTATATTTTCATTATGGTATTCGTATGCTTTCTCAATATGTTGTTACACACCCTTGCTCTTGCCTCAGCTCTAAAGATGATAGGCATCCTTCTGATTTTGACTCTAAAGACATGTATCAGTGTCTACTTAAACATGTGAAAATTTTTACTCAAAATTTATCTAAACCTAAGAAATTAGAAATGCAGTGCAAGGCTCTTCCTTATTTGTAACATTATATATTCCACCTATTCTTGTGGGATACAGACTTTAAAGTACTAGGTACATGCAATGGAAAAATAACCCTTTCCTTCAGTATTATGTATCCATCTAGTATTTTGTACTGTCATACACACAACAATATTTTTTCCTGCATGACAGAGTGAACTTAATGTAAGAGTGATGCAGTATATATCTAAATTTTGTTTCCTTTGCTTTTCTTGTAATTTAATTCAAGATATTGTGAGGCCATATCCAGTTGACCTGCAAACCTCCCTTTAAGTCATTTCAGTGGAAAATGTCTTTAGTGCCTGGTATCATATTACTGCATACATATACTATAGCAGGGGGTGTGTGTGTGTGTGTATACACTATATATAGCTGTCATTTAGAAATGAGGCTAGAATGCTGTTCTTATAATTCTGGCAGAGTACACAAATCTTCTGAATGGGAACGTGAACTACATCTGGTGGTCATACTATGTCTTACAGAAGCCAATATCAATTCTGTAAGAAACAGAAACAACCATTCTTAATAAAGGCCAACTTCTGTGGGCTGACTCCTCTAAAGAACATTGTGTTACAATCTGATTCCTTTACAGACTATAGTACACTGAAAATTACCCCAATAACAATTCAGATCTAGTGGATTTCCTCTGACTTGCAGTGGAGATGGGATTAATCTGATTTCGTTCAATATGTTCACCAAAACAAAGAGGAAAAAGGATAACTTTTCCTATTTAGGAGAAAGCTTTTATAAGGAAAACTGCCATGAACTGCCACTGTTGTGCCTGTTCATGATGAGAATTGCCATAGCATTCATAACACAGACTCTTGACTAGCTATGGAACTGTGGGTTGTGACAAATACTAGGCCCTTCATCCATAACAACATGAATTTTAATGGCATGGGTTTCCTATGCCTGGTTGCCAAATAATATGTTATATGCAAAAAAAAAAAAAAAAAACAAAACAACACAACCAAAAAAAAAACCCCCAAAAAAAACACCTTAAAAAACCCAGTGCAGAACAGCTGCAGTTATTTGGCCGAGCTGTGTGCTCTTTGCAGTACCCTACTTCCATCATTTCAATGGCACTGTCAGAAAAATAACAGTAAAGCCTTCATAACCTCTACTGATTTACTCTTATTTAATGGCCAACTGAATAGGTGCTCTAGCCTTGCAGCTCCTGATAATGTCATTATGAACCACAGGTGCTCAGAGCCCCTTCCCACTGCACCATTAATCCTTATTTGTGGTGTTTGCTTTAACATGAAGTTGTCAAGATTGTTTGCACAGAAAGTTTTGACATAAACTCTTTTCCTTTTGTTGAAAGTAAGTGTCTATTTCATAGCTTTAGCTTGTAAGCCCTCCATTGTGGAGTCTGTCTTGATTTTTGTGCCCTGGGCAATGCCAGTAATGTTGTTAGGTTGATATAGTAAACTAGAAGGATAAGCCTTTTACAGCTTCCTACAGGCACTGCAGAAATTCCTAATCATGCCTCAGCAAGAGAGATCAGCACTAATGCTTAGCAAAGAAGCAGAAGTAGTCACCAGACAAACTACTTTCCATAACAACTCTAAACTGGGAAGGAGGCAAGGTACAGCCAGATTGAATCCAGTCTCTTTACACTTGTAATCATATGTACAGAGGAACAACAATCTGGGACAATTAAAATACCTGCATTCTGCTTTCTGATTACAGTTTAGAGAGGTCTGAAACCTTCTTAGAACAACTAGATGCTGCTCTGGATTATGAAACTTTAATGACATTAAACACAACATTTGAGACTTTCCCTGCATATATCTAAGGATGCTTTTTTAGTGTATCTGGTTTAGAACCCAAATGTCAGCAGTGAATCACCTTTAAATCTGAACTCACACTTTATCTGGTCTCTGTGATTGTCATCTTTGCCTTTCTCTGATAATTGTTGAAAGCTTTCATCTAGCTGAAGAGATTCTTTTGCTTGATTTATCTGTCTTGAAATTACACAGATGACTTTCAGTTTTAAACAAGAGTCTGGGGCCAGAATCTCTCAGAGATTCAGATGACAAAAGGCAAGAGTGATATTTTCCCCAAACCACTAAAGGAAAGAAGACAATTCAAATCTAATGGAGCAATACAGACCCAGAAAACAATCTTTCAAGTGAACTAAACATAACCACAGGGATCCAAAAGAAAGAAGCTGAATTTGAAGGGCTTAATGTTAAATACAGCCACGCAGGTGCACATATTGCACTGGGACGGTGAGATCTCTTCTCAGTAGAAATGTATAAAACTCAATAAAATCTTTCTGAGACTTAGTTCCCTCCTGTGTTAAGTGGTGCACATGCCACAACCAAGTCCAGCATTATAGCAGAATAGAAGATACCATGTCTGCACAGTAGAAACTTATTTCAGTTTGGACAGACATATTTTACATTCAAACTGATTTTTCAATTCTGGCTTTGCTTCTGTCAACAGCTTGTTTCTCCAAAGAGTTAGGGAGCGGGAAGTTCATCCCCATGCAGATAACAATTGCTAGGGCTGTGCTGCAGGCACGACTTAACACCACAGGAGTTGAGTGATTCAAAGAAATGTGCTGACTCTGCTGAGATTTTCATTCAAGCAAGGAGAACCTTGTCCTTTAGCAGTTGTAATATTGCATGGGAAATGTCAGAGTGACATCAGGCAGTTTCTTGGTGCTTTAAAAGAGATTAATTGAAGAGAAATTTCATTTTCCCTTGAAAAAGAATGGAAAATTATCTACCTATCATTCATGGAAGGATGATTTATTTTTTTCCAGCTCTGTCAGTCAGAGGACCTTTGATACAAGTAGATTAATCAAAGACGGTTTATCATCAATCACAACTAAACAGTTTTAAAAGTGTTTTTCCCCTTGTCTCCAAACAAAAGACATTGTATCATTGTAATAGAAAGGACCAAACTACAACTTCAAAAGGAAAACAGAGTACAACTTCATCTATGCATGTTTCATTGAAAAGAGAGGCAAAAATCAACTTGGTTACCAAATTATTGAAGTTGTATTCACCTAGCTCATTTTTTGGTGTTAAACTCTCTTCAGGTATCAGAGATCATCGTGGAACTTTAATTAAATGTAATTTGAAATCTACAGTACACTGCTGAAGGCCTGGTCAGGATGGACAGCCTTTTGGACAATGGACATAAAGGGAAACAGACCTGTGGTTTTTATGTACTTCCTCATGAAATTAAGCAGTCTGCCAGTGGGTAATGCATTTATCCGCCAATCCTGACCCCCACAGATACACATGCAAAATTGCTTTAAGTTTAAAATAAAAATGCTTATTTCTGAAACTCCATAGCCCAATTTAGTGGAATGCATATTCATATCAGTATTTTGAATCTCGGTCTGCACTTCAACTGTCTCAACTGGAGCAGATTTAATGATGTAAATCCATTAATTTCTACACTCAACTCTCTGCTCAGGAGTGCAGTTTTGTATCATTTTACTCAGCTGTAGGACAGGGTTTTTCTCTTGTTCCTAAGTTGTAAACAATTAGAGGTAGATATTGACTTGGTGTTTTTTCTCATGTGTCAATGTAGCTGTTTGCACAATGGAGTCAAGACCGAAGCTTGGGGCTGCTGTGGCATTGCAATGGTAACATCCTTCTGGCTTTGTAGCACAGTGCTTTTTCCCGATTACTCCAGTATATCACCTCATCAGTTTTTTAGCACTGTCTGCTTCTTTACACTAGTCTGCCAAAGAATTTTTAGACTGAAGAGCCAGCACTTGAAATACTCCAGCTTACCGACTAGCTTGCTGTCCTTTAGAGGTGAAAAGGTCTCTCGATGTTTTCCCACTTTGAGGACAAATGATTTGCAAATTGTACTTCAAAGAGTCACCTATCTAGACATCGTCACTTGCTTTTTAAATGGTAAGCTAGGGAAGGAATTCTGCTTATGGTGGAGTACCTTTATTCCTATTGTGTGCTATTAACCACATTTCTACATACCAGTAAAACTGAAGAATGGGATGTGCCTACCCATAAGTAGTTTCAATACTTCGAAGTTACATAAGCCTGCATTGTGTCACACAATTCTGAAACATTTCCACATAAACAGTTGTCTGTACATATCCAGAAATTGCATGAAAGTTTTATGAAACTTTTTCTACTATTTGGCCTTCCTGTATTCCTGTTCTAATTACATCATTAAAAGGACAATAGATTAAATTAATTCCATACACATATATACCTCCAGGCTCTGTGAAAAGAGCTCCTGCTCCTGAATTTGATGGACTAGACTCTGACTGCCAGCCTTTGATAGGGCAGTGTGTGGAGGTTCTGCACAGCATGTGGTTAAAATGAGCAAACTTCGGCGTTTATATTTGGTTATATGCCTTTTGTGCTTTGTCGCCAAACATTGTGGAAGATCTCTCTGCATCATTCTTTTTGTCTGTGGCCAGAGGAGAACAGGGACTGTTCATGGCGTGTCGGGTTACTTTTATTGTGTCATCATTCCTCACCTAGGATCCTTTCAGAGAGAGTCATTGACATCAGCCAGGCATCTCTGTTTTATTGCCTGCCTGTTGGATATGTTTCCAATCTGCTTTGCTTAGTGCATCCTTGTCTGCACAGTATCAGCCCAGGGATGAGGAAGGTTGTAGCAATGTCTTCAACATCCCTGATTCTCATGATCTGCTGCCTTAAGATTTGTGGACATACAATTCCCACAAGAATGAAAGATGTCTGGTGAAATGTTTTCCTATCCTTTTTGGAACTCTATCTCAAAAAAAATGTTCATCTTTTTTACCAGGCATACATGAGGTTGAAGTTTCCAGTAGTTTCCATGGTTTCAGCTTTAAAGGGCTGGTGCACAGAGTGTGTATTGAGGAATCCTTTCATTTTGGGTTCAGGTTTTAATGTAATTTAAAGATAAGATAGGCTGGCAGGTGGGAGATGAGTATTTCCTTTCTGGTCTACATACTTTGCTAGTGAATTGAGTCGCAGGTGAGGACAGAAAATGCTACTAGAAAAATAATAGAATCAATGTTTTGTAGCAATAAGGTAGTTTATTTGCTTGCACTGTAAATGGCCGTCAGCCACAAAATTTGTTACAAACCATTCCATGACAATGAGCAAAGGAAAAACATAGAATTGCATGATTCATGGACAACATGGAAATCAACAGTTCCACGTTCATACTCTGAATTTTGGACTGTGCTGACAAATTTTCCGGATGATCATGTCGCACAGAGAATATTTTAGGACTGAAAAAAAGGGATTTTGAACATTGGAAGTCTTCTTTCCTATGCTTCTCAGACTATCAAAGTGACAATGAGTCACTTAGTATTTAAACAACCAATGACAATACATTAGCTAACTGAAAGCATAAAATATGGAATAGAGATTTATAAACTGCAGTTTCTGCTATTTGCTAAAGATAATTTTGAAATCAAATCAGAGAATCAGAGAATGGTCTGTGTCAGAAGGAGCCTTAAAGGTCATTTTGATCCACCTCCCCTGCCATGGACAGGGACGCCTTCCACTATACCAGTTTGCTCACAGCTCCAGTCTGACCTTGAACACTTCCAGGCAGGAAGCATCCACATCTTCCCTGAACAACCTGTGCCAGTGACTCACTACCCTCACAGTAAAGGATTTCTTCCTTATACATCATATAAACCTTCCCTCTTCCGATTTAAAGCTATTACTTTTTGTCCAATCACTGCATGTTCTTGTAAATAGCCACATTCTACATCTCTGTTGTGGGCTCCCTTCATGTTCTGGAAAGCTGCAATTAGGTCACCCCAAAGCCTTCTTTTCTCCACTCTAAACAATCACAATTCTCTTATCGTTTTCTCACATGAGAGGTGCTCTATCCTTCTAATGATCTTGGTGTTCCTTCCCTGGACTTGCTCCAAGAGGCCCATGTCCTTCCTGTGCTGAGGACCCCAAGGCTGGATGCAACAATCCAGGTGGGATCCTATGAGAGTGAAATAGATGGGTAAACAGGCTCAAGCTGACAGAAATTGGAAGAGCTTCAATTCCAGGCTGTTTCATGAATGGTGAAAGGTAAATTTAAGGGACACAAGCTCCAGGATTCCCTTAAGCTTTACAGTGATTGTACAGAGTTTATCAGAAGTCTTCTGGTGTGTGGGGAGCAGTCTGACAATGGGGATGTTATTCCCAACCCATATTTGCAGATGAGAGACTTGATGATTCCCCATTCCTGGACATTTTCAGTGCCAGGCTGGATGGGANACCAGTTTGCTCACAGCTCCAGTCTGACCTTGAACACTTCCAGGCAGGAAGCATCCACATCTTCCCTGAACAACCTGTGCCAGTGACTCACTACCCTCACAGTAAAGGATTTCTTCCTTATACATCATATAAACCTTCCCTCTTCCGATTTAAAGCTATTACTTTTTGTCCAATCACTGCATGTTCTTGTAAATAGCCACATTCTACATCTCTGTTGTGGGCTCCCTTCATGTTCTGGAAAGCTGCAATTAGGTCACCCCAAAGCCTTCTTTTCTCCACTCTAAACAATCACAATTCTCTTATCGTTTTCTCACATGAGAGGTGCTCTATCCTTCTAATGATCTTGGTGTTCCTTCCCTGGACTTGCTCCAAGAGGCCCATGTCCTTCCTGTGCTGAGGACCCCAAGGCTGGATGCAATGTTCCAGGTGTGGTCTCACTGGAGCAGAGTAGAGGGGAAAAATCACCTCCTGCATGTAATTATATCTCTAACACTTATGTGTAATAGGATCCACCTTGGAGGAGTATTAATGAAATTAATTAGTTTATGTTTGTGCACCCCAATGTGAAGTGATATATGAACAAAAGCTGTTGTTATTAACTGGTTTATGAAATTTGCTGTTTACACATACCTGGTACTATGAACTTTTCCAGGTCAATACTTCAACATTTTAGGAGCAAAATGACTGAATTTCAGCTATGGACTCTGGTTCACAATACAATATGGGTGCCTACATTTTGTTTTCGCATAAACACCAACAAATTCTTTGGGGCTTATTTTTGTTCCTCCCACCTGCTCTTCTCTCTGCAGCAGTTTTGATTTAGCTGTGAAACTGGAGGTTTGGGTCTTCATTTCATTACTATTCAGAAACTAGAAAGAAATTTTTAAAAGAGAAAAAAATTTACAGTGTGAGAAAGAATGGATTGATTCTCAGCACGGGCATGAGGAAATAAAAATGTAGATTCTCTTTCAATATTTTGGTCAAATACTTTACATTAATTTCTGGGCACCCATCCAAATATGAAATTTTAACATTATATTTAAGAGATACTTTGAAAGGGTAACAGGATACAGAGATATCCAATTACCTTTATTTGAAAATATTATATTCAGTACTCCCTCAGAACCCCCTTTCAATGCCTTTGGGAGAAAACAAGTAGAGGTTATACACTAAAAAAAGAACACATAAAGTAAAATCGTTGTTGAAACTTTCACCCTTATTCAATGTAATATTGCAAATGGTAGTTATTGGTTAAAGGTAACTACACAAAGCTATTACCTGAATGGGAAGAAATCAGGGTGCAACTTGGTATAAAAATTTATACTATCATATTCCTTGAGACTGCAGGGAACACAGATATACTCTGTAGAATATATTTTGTTTCCTCTTTTAAAAATCAGTAGCCAGTGAACTTGAGAGTCAGGAGCATTTTTTTCTCCTTTTTCTACATATTTAAAAAATTTCTAAATATTAGGCATTGAAACTTATCTCTGTGACTTGGCTTGCTCTGGTTTTCTGTTTTCTGATATGACATGGGCAGAGTAAAGCTCTAATCAACATGGCAATGAAATACCAACTTTCATCCAAACACCTCAAAGAGTTTAAACAATTAGTGAGAGGCCACAATTTTCTGTGAAGTTCTATATAAATGGCCATTTTTCATAGAGTATATGTAAAACATAAACGGCTTACATGGCTTGTTTAGCAACATAAATATTCTCTCTGAAGAAGCTGGAGTAGATTTGAAAATTTTTTTGTGGTCTTTTTTTCATGCTAACTACTCTCTTTCCTATAGACAAACACAAAAATACAAAATTGAACCAAACAAAAAAACTCCCCAAAAACCCCAAATGCAAATAAACAGATGAAAACCCCACAAGACCCCCCCATATCCAATGGATAACACTGATGACATTGGAAAAGTCACAGTCTGCAGTTCATTTAGTGTTTTTTGTCAGTTAGACTGTGCCTTTTTTAAGCAAAACTGACTTTCTAAAGTGCTATACATCACCCCTGCCTTCTGTTTTTCTTAATACCTCTCCTTTTCTCTCAGCTATGAATCCTAATATTTTATGCTAAATGGTGAAAAGTAGTTGTTCTGCTCTTGCGGCTTTGCTTCTGAATTTGTAGTGTCATTATACGTCAGTAAGTCAACATGAAAAATAACTTGAAGTCACTTTGTACATTGTGCTTAGTGTTTTGTCATTACTGAAGAAAACAACAACTTCGGCTATTTTCTTCATCTGTAAAATCTATTTGCATTTCTATTTTCTGTATCAGTGTGTTTCCTGCATCATCTGAAGTGATTTATACAGGTGTTTGCAGAAATTACATCTTCATCTCAACATGTTTATGCAAAGTAGGCTCAATGCTAAACCTTATACAACTGATAAACTGTATCCGTGCTCAACTCAAATTTAATGAAGATGAGAAAGATGAATGTTTAAAATCATGAAGTCTTTCTTTCTGTATGATTTGACCAGCTGGTCTGGAAATTTTTCTTAGGGTTTTCAGTCTGTTTTACTGTATTTGATCAGAACCATTAGTTTTTTGGGGTTTTTTGGGTTTGGGTTTTTTTTTTGGTAGTTTGTTTTTTGTTTTGCAGCATGGTCTATATTATATTTTGTTAATCAAACTTTCTGTTGTCATTTTCACTGTAGGTATTGATAGCTTGTACTGAAAATGTTGGGCAGGGCATATTAAACTTGAAACACTTTGTTGGTCAGCCTTGTTCAGAGTTAGCTTATGTGGCATCAATAAGTTTTTAGGTATTTAATTTCATTGTCTGTGTTTACTTTTATAGATATACCTTGCCAGTGTGAATTGGTAAAATTGGACAGAAAAGTAAACAAAATTATCCTAAGTCTTTCATTAGACATAAAAAAAGAGTGTGGTATTGTCGCAGTGTCGGACACGAACACGCAGATTCAAACAGCAGGTTAGCAGCAGGTCAGACCACCGAGCAGAGTGAAAGGACTCTGCCCACCTTTATTATCACTCTTTTATACCTCTTTTAGAACAATCATACATTGGTAGATGAGGTTAACACCTCTAGCATTTTACAGGATAGGAACAGAGTCTATCACCTTTCTTCGCCTTGGAGAAAGGAATGAACAACAATCTAAAAGTTCAGTAAACATTCTGAGCCGTTTAGAAAACAAGAGCTATGTTTATAGAAAATGCATGAGAACTTCTACTACAAAAGTAAAAACATGGAACACTGTGAAAACCAGGGCGACATGGTATGACTCAAAGTCATTGAAAATTTCGGGTTTGGGAATGTCAGGGTAGAATTGTTGTTTCTTGAAATTTCCAGGTTTTGTTTTCAGCGAAAGTTGATATGTGCATGTTAGTCAGGAAGGTAAAATAATCTTTCTTAAGGTATCAGGCATAGAATAAGACAAGAAAATGAACTTTTAATTTGATACCTTTGGTATTTCTGGATTTTAAAGTTGATTTTAAAGTTGATTTTATTTCTGGATTTTAAAGTCCCCAAATGGTCCAAATCTTAGGCTTTCAGAACTGAGTCTAGTGAACTCACCTTCATCTTCTGCCTCCTTCTGCATTTTATGTGATCTTGCCTTTGCAGAAAATAGATATACAGCCCTCCTTCCTGTATTAGAACTGGTTTGGAAAGTGGGTACCTTAGAAAAAAATGTGACTGAAGAGTGTCTAGGGAAAGAATGTACCTTAGCTAGACCTCTGATTGAAATCAGTAAAGAATATTAATAATTCATCAGTTGCTGAATTCCGTCTGGTTTTTGGCCCTTGCTGAAGCAAAATAAAAAAAGGGTTATGTCTAATTGTGATGGCTTTTTGTAGTGACATAGTAATGTCATTTGTTGCTCAGCTGGCCTCCTTTTTGCTATGACTAATTAGCAAGGTAATCAATGTTAAAGATGACTTTATCATTTACAATAACTCACTGCTTATTTTAGGGCTAATTAGTGCTAACCTTATTAGAGAAAACGCTAATAATTGGCAGTTAATAATTTTCAGGCTCTTCAGTAGATCTAACAGCACATAATCTAGCAGAAGTTAATCATGCAAGGGCAAAAGGGTCAAAACAACTTAAAGAGAAACTGTAACTGGTTGATGAGCTCAGAGGGGTGCAAAAAGATCAGCATACATTGGTATACACTAGTATACATTGGTAAAATACAGAAAGAAATTAACTTGCAATTAAGTTTTGAATTGGGTTAAAGGTACTTGAACCAAATTCTTGGGTTGGTGAAAAATGTACATTAATGAGTAAAGTTAATATTTCCAGGTGGCTAAGACATTATTTGGGTGAGATGATATAGCTTTATTTCCACCAAAATACGCAGGTAATTAATGCATAGGGATACACAAAAACTAGAGTGATGCAACTAATGTCCCAAGCCATTTAACCTCACCAAGACCTTCCCTTGGGTGTGTTATGCTTGGAGGGACCACTGTGTAACACAGGGGCTTCATTTGTGTTTAGGGCTTTCTGGATTGCTAAGGAGGTTACAATATTCAAGTAGTAAGCTCCTGTGGCTCCTGCAAGCCATTTATCTATGATTAATGCAGACTGAAGGATTCAAGAGAGGTTGAACAAACACGCATATGGATTGGGCAGCATAAGAATGTGTGGAATATGCTATGGAAAAATGAAAACTGAAACACATGGTTAGACACTTTCCTACATGTTGCAGAATTCACTGTTCCGTTCAGTATCTGTGCATGGTGTAGAATAGATTCAGTCCTGTAGAGGTTTAGATGTAATACCTGGGAAGTTCATGGACAGTTTCCAAGGCAGAAAGCAGTCCTTAACAGTTCTTCCATTAGTTTAGCATTTCCCTCCAGTAATTTTGATCTTTGCCCCTGTAGTGCAAGCTAGTGACAACTCTGATGCAGGTGATGTCATGAGAGTACAGAGAGGAGTTCCTAACATATGAGACCAGGCTGGGGCCCTGCATTTTTAAATATTTAGTTTTGCAACCAAGATTCCAAAATCAGGAGCATTTTTAAAAGGTAGTGTGGGAAACAGTCTAATTGTGTTGTAATTGTCCCAATGTTTTCTGAGGAAATCAGAATGGTCTTATTAAAATATTTCTGATGGCTGTCACCGACATATAGCTTCAACTCTGAGTTGTATTTGAATGATCAGGGTAGTTGGGAATGATGCCTGATAACTGGAAGAGAGCAGATATCTCTCCCATCTTGGAAAAAGTAAGAAGGGTGTAGATAATTACAGATCAGTTTACCTTACCTTGATTATTAGGAAGATGATGGAGTAAATAATCTGGAAAAAATTTCCAGGCACATGATGGAAAAGAAGGTAATCAGTTATGACTAGTCAGTAGTTAGCATGGATTCATAGAGGGGAAGTCTTCCTTGACCAAATCTATAATCCTCTGGCCTGGTAGATGAGGGATATTCACTGTAATTTGCATGACAAAGCAATGTAAAAACCCAAACCCACCTAACTAATTTTAAACCTCCGTAGTTGCTATTGATTCCTACAGCAAATTTTTGTCATAGGTTCTGTGTGCAAACACAGGGTAGTCTCTTATCTGCAACTATTGATCAGAAGTGTTTCACTACAAGCATTGGAACTTTAAGAGCAGAAACTTTTGAGTACCTTCTTTCGAGAAGTTACTGGTTGATATCAGCCATTTGCTTCATAAAGCAATTCAATCATTCACCTTTTCACCATTCGTTTTGCATTTTGCAAAGGAGCGAAAATGCATCCCACAGCAGTTATTGCACATAAGTCAAGAACCTTGACATCAACTCTGCCGCATTTTAATTTTCTAACAGTATGTGTGGACTCCTATGGAACAGTTACAAATGGGTAGGTAAAAAATCCTACAATGATCAAGATGATTTGTATAGATTCATAATCCTATTAGGAGGATGAACATTCCCTCTTGTTTAGAGAGATGATGGGAAAAGTTACTCTCTGTCCTGCAGGCCTACTGCTTTCTGGTGCAGTCCATATCCAGGCAAAGAGATGCAATCCCACAGTCAGTGTAAATTGCATGAGTAGTTTATATATGGGCATAAATTGTTATTCTGAATTAAGAGTACATTTTGTAATGCTTAGTGTTTCCAGTCAATATTCTCTGAATGTGTTCTGGGAATCATATTTAACTGCAGAAGCTAATTATCACAGTGACAGTTAGCTGGCCAAAGTCTCTCACCTGTTTTCTGGAGGCTGATGAGGATATTGTTGGTTTGCCTACAGAAAGCAGAAAAAACTTTTCTGCTGCTTCTAATTATTTGTTAGAAAGGTTAATACATGTAACTGCTTCAAGTGGTGGGATTCAAAGCATATAAAGAAATTCAGAGCTTTATTTACAAATAAGACCTACTAGAAGAACAGTGGAAGGGAAAAGCAAGATAAATTTCTTTTTGTTGTTGTTTTGGTACTGACTGTCTTCTCTGCAGCATAATATAAACTTATCATGTAAGAACAGAAAGGAAGTAAAATTAATGTTTCTTCCTGTAACACAGAGGATTACCTGGTGACCCACACCATTTCTGATGAACTACACAAATTCAGGCCTTCATGGTTTACAAGTAATTTAGTGCATCTTTGCCTGAAAGAAAAGGTTAGAGGTTTTCAAGTGCACAAAAAATTTTGCAAGACTGATTAAACAGTAATTGACATCCCAATTCATGCACAGTTCAGAGTGGATTAAAGAGCCTTGATATGCCAAGTTCTTGCCTGAGGAAAGGCAAGTTTGATATTCTTGTCAACGCAAGAAAGGGGACTATTATTATTTATGTTCTGAGACATCTTTGTGCAGTGTGTCCATTCTGTAGATGACAGATACTGGTGGATATAATGCTGATAGATACCCTGATTTACCTTGGTGTAGAGCATTTTACCTATTAGCCTTTACAATTTTTTTCAGCTGTTATTCAAATTTGTGCAAAAAAATAAAGGCAATTGTAAAATTTTAATTTTTATTTTACTCTTGAGAATCACTGCAGAAATCTGGAGAGTAGGGCAATGTTTCAGTGATGACATTTGGTGCTGGGGAGACACTCCTTGCCCACCCATGCTTTCAGAATTAACATACATCCAGATTTTTACAGCCAGAAATGTCTCGATTGGGTTTTTTTGCTTCAAAAAGAGCTTGTCTCTGTGTTGAATTCAGTCCTGTAACTTAAGTTCTCAGAATAATATGCAAATGGAACCTTAATGGTGTTCTGTGAAGCTTATACTGGCCTGATGATTAAAAATGGTTCTTTTTTCTACAAGCAGAAATGTCCTAGTATTTATTTTCTCAGGAACAGAGAATGGACATCTGCTATTTTTTATAATTTCCAATTTATACTCCAGAATTTTGCTAGCATCACTGCATGTCCTTCTGAGATGTTTTGCAGACAATGCACAAAAAAGACATTTCTACTACGTGTCTGGTAAGTACATACCTGAGAACACCTGTGCTTTGCTGTAACAGGAAAATTTTTAAAAAGAGGAGTCAGTAAATGCTGATATGTATCAGAGTTTTTTTATGGCCAAAAGAGACTATTCTCAAACACCTTGACAAGGTAAGGGCTTGTTTCTGATTTCTCCAGCATGGCTGAGTCCCTGGAAAGAGAATGGACAATTTTCAGCTTTGTTTAAGTGATGTGGATCTGCTATAGCTCACTGAGTAATCCTGGGTAATGTACAATTTATTGACCATTTGGAGGCTCCTGGGGTCTTGAAACCTGTTTAATAGGCATCTCAAAGCAGCAGCTCTCCCATAATAATATTACTGTAATACATCTGCAATACTGCAGAGTGCTTTTGCTGTAATGATGTATTATGGAAAATGTGGTGCAGGCCTGAAAATCACCAAGGGAACTCATAAAATATTATTTAACCTTTTGTTAATTTAAAGGCTCCAATATTATCTAATTTATTTATTATGTGAGGAAAGTAGCTGAAGTCAATTACACCAAGGATTGTGAGATCTGTACATGAGCTTCAACTCTGCTATAAATTATGGATATTAAAAGGCTGAGATGTAAGCTTTTAAACCTGCCCCTAAAAGCTGACATGGTATAGCTTAATTTGTATTAGGGCCAGGTATTGCAGTTCAAATGAAAAGGTAAAAATAATTTGAAGCTGTGGTCAATCCCACTGCAGAGTCTATTTAGAAATCATGAGTCTAAGTCTTTGGTCTTTCGTTAGCAAATCCCAGAGTAGTCTACTGGAGTTTTTACATAAATAATTATGACTAGTCTTTTTAAAGCATTTTAAAACAACTGATGTCAAAAGGCGTAGCCTTTTGCACATTTTATCAGAATATTACATTAAGTGCAAGCTTCAATAGCAAGCATGAACTGTGTAAATCTGTCAAAGTTAGGTACTCCAGAGAACATGAGGATCAGATTTAGAATGGCTGAAGAGAAGAAGGGCTCCTTGGGCAGGAGCTCTCCAAGGTGCAGAGAGGTACAGTGGATAGCCTTTTGCATAAGAAATCAGTAGCAGCATTCAAGAGCTCAGGAAATGTTTGAGTGATGCAGAATTTCAGTACCTGGCCCATCCCTACCAGGTATTATTAGCTGCTGCAGAGCACTGAAATGCCAAGCCCATTTGTTTCACTAGCATATAAGCTGTGTGTGATCTGTAGTCCAGAGGGGAAAGTTTCCTGCTGGTCATAGCAGATTTACTTACAGTAAAGTGAATGGAATAAACACAGTTGTTTTGCTTGTTCGTTTTTATGTTTCATGGAGTACAGGGTTCTTGTTTTGGCTGTAATTAACTCTTGTACAAGTAAGTATTTAAATTGCACACGGTAGTTACCAGACTGATGATAGAAATCTTTTATGCAAAAGAAAAACTCATGCATTTCCATCCTTGCTGTGAACGTGTAAGAGACTTAAAGATTACAAGTGCCTTAAACCCTGTTTTAAATTTAAGTGTAACTTTTAAAATTGCCTTAAAATCTGTTAAGATCACAAAAGGACTTTGCACAAGGACTGTGGCAAACTGTATAGAGAAGCAACTGGTCATCCTTGGTTCCTTCAAGGTATGAGATTCCCTGCTCAGGTAGCTGGAGTAAGTTCCAAAATCAGGCATAGAATATCCAAGGGAAAACTGAGGTGGCAGATAATGCTAAATCATTTGAGTGCTGATAACTGAGGTATATATGCATCTTATGCATAGGTATGCATTTTTGTAAGCTCAGATGTCATGCAAAAAAATGGTATTTCTGCAGACAAAATACTTCAGAGTTTTTCAGAATGTTAGTGGTGTTTTGAAATTCAAGGGCTGTATATTTATTACTGGAAGGATATGAAGTATCATTTCTTCCTTGCTGTCATTGTACCAAGGTAAATCTAATCTTTTTTTGCTGTGTCTAAGAGTCTACTCTGTGATAGATCTTAATTTCCATCCTTTTTACCCCAGTCACCTGAAGTGGGAAGTGTGTTGGCATACATCACAGATCCCTCCCTCCTCACTCTCCTGGATTTCCTTCCTGCAGAAGCTGTGATGAACACCAGGGATATCGACTATGTAGAATTTATTCTAGCGTGAGACCTTCATGTCTGGTCTCAGAGCTGGGAATTGCAAAGTGCCCTCAGGTATCACAGTTTAGATGAAGCCTTTGCTTATCAAATTAATGGATGCTGTGCACCTAGCAACTGTACACAGGCAGCTGTGTTGCAGTAAAAATAGTAATAAGTACACTCATTTTCCTTGGAACCAGTGCCCCTGGCAACTAATGTAATTAATTGGGAATTATTTAATACATTGTATTTGACCTGATACATTGGCAGTTAGTAGGAGACAGATTCTGACACCGCCAGCATGCCAGTTAGGGGCTGTAGTCAAAACAGGATTGCTGTCTTTATGTCAGCTTCTCTGGAAGCAGCAGCTAAGATTTCAGTAAGGATAGGTTCCTGCAGTCCCTTAGGATTTTCACATGGCTGGTATCCGGTGCACAAAAGGAGCCTGACTATTCGGGACATGGCTTTATACCACATTCACTTCCATTTCAGAGCCAGTACTGAGGCTAGAATAAGAAAGCCTTTATTCCCTCAGTTCCTCAGAAAGCATTCTGCCTGCTTGTGTTGTCAATATCCAGAATTCTGCTGGAAACTCCCTGGGGTAAAGTGTCACTCTGAACCCCTCTGCAGTTCCCATATAGACCTGAGACTTCGGGGTAATGATAGCCCTGCAGCTGGAAAGTATATTCAGTGACACAGTATTACACCTTGCAGACTCCTGAGCTGCTGCACTAATGCTTCTCTGTTTCTGTCTCTATTCATACCCTAAAAATATCTATCTATGTTTATTGGAAGTAGTAGATACCAATCCTTCTTGGCTCAGCTGTTTCATCTTTCCAGAGGAAAAGCAATCACCCAATTATACACAGTCATAAATTAACTTGACAGCCCACATACTGGAATTACCATGCCTTCCTGAGCCATTTAAATTTTTCATGAGTTCTGAGTCGTCGCAAATAGGGGCCAGAAACGAAAATTACAAGCCCCTACAGAAATTGTTTCTTTTTTATTTTTCTGGCTTACTGGCAGCACACTCAGAGAGGTGATCATTATGAGCTTCTCTTTCTCAGTGGAGTCATTATGCTAAAGAGGCCTCCTGTGTCCTCTCATATAAACATATTCTTAGTAAGACAGTTGGGATCACTGCTGGATCATTCATCATGTTCACAAAAGTAAAAAAATGCTGGATATACAGGTTTGAAGGCTGCTGAAGTTTAAAGCTAAAAATATGAAGCACATTTTCCCAGAACATCCTTGCTTCCTGGCATCTAAATTGTGAAAAGAGAATTATGTGGGTAAATTAGGACCACTGATTACTCCTACAAATACAAAGTGTAATCTTCATGGTCTGCTGAAACAGTGAAAGGAAATGCAGGATAGTTAACATCTTGTCCAGCTTGGGTTGCCTGATTCTAGTCTGCTCCAAACACCATCTTCATCCCCTGGAAACAGAAAATCGTTTCAGAAATATCAAAGTAACAGTATGTGTTTTCTGTTCTTGCTGTCATTGATATGTACTATGAGTTCCCATTTTTCTCTGTTTTGTGTCCGGATAGTCTCCCTTTTAGAAGCTTTTAATTAGGGCCTTATTTGGACTGCTCATTTCTGAAAAGCTGAATAGATGGAGAGGGCAGCATGTCATTTTAGCTCTGATTCCAGAGGACATACAGGTGGGCTGAGTTATATTTTGCTAAATTCAGATACTGTGGTTATCTCATTGGTCGTGCTATTACAGCTGTCTTACTAGAGAACCTGTGGTAGTCGTACATGTTGAAGAAATCAGATGTAGAAAATCCCCTTAGTGTTTTTGTCAATGGACTATTTACCCTGTATTTTACCACTTGTAGACAGTCCCTGTGCAGTCTTCCTACTGCAGTTTCCCAGTTTTAGAAGTCAGTGCAACCATTACATGGTTAACTCACCATTTCATGCTTAACTCACCATGGTGCCAAGGGTAATATTCACCAGTGCAGATTTAGTCAAGGCTGAAACCAGGACAAGTCCTGAGGGGCTGAAAACACCCCAGGAAACTCCTCCACGTAGGATGTACTCACAGCACAGTTTTAGTCCATGGGGCTACACCGACACTGTGCTATGCAAGACACCAGACATCAGTGTTGTGTTTGGATTCATGGAGGTGGCTCACAGGCTGGTGACATGGCTTGTTCATCCATGCATGTTGGCTGCAGTAACAACTGTTGCTTTCCCTTATATCATACAGGAACAATAATTACTCCTTCACTCTGCAGAATGATCAGATCTGGGGTTTTTTTCCAGCATCGTATATACACTTTGAAATATCTGGAGGTTTTTTCCTAAATGCCTAAAAATGTTGTTCAAAACCCACAGTCCTCTGCGGTTCATACATAGAGCATTTCTGATTTTTATATGAGTTTGGTTTTTTAACATGGTCACTGAAAGAGATAACCATTGCTTGGTGTGAAGTTGCTGAATCAACAGACATGGTAAACAAAAGGGAGAGGGAAGTACAGCTGAAAAAAGCTGTAATTGTCTGACATATATAGAAAAAATCTTGATAAATAATCCTTTGATTTAGTCAAGGTGTGAATTCTGGTGTTAAAAAATAGTGCAGCATCTGTTAATTTTTCTTTGAAAGAATGCCCTGTAAGAAATTTCTGCTATTCTTTTCTCTGTTTGCCTTTGTCCCTGTGTTAACCTCTTAAGAAAATTAACAGGAATGGCACAATGTAATGGCTGCTTTCAGTTCTACTTTGAAAATCTCCGCTCCGAATTAATTCTGAGGAATGGTAAAATAATAACTTGAAAGAATGCTGGCACCATATGTATGAAAATCAGACATTTGTTTTCAGGGTAATGCTTGGGGCTTCATAAATTGGAAGCCCGTAGTCTATATACATTGACATTTATAGCGAAACTTTTTTTTAATATCAGTGTTACCCCAAGCCCTGACCACGCCTGTTTAGGAGAAAGGGCAAATCTCCTGCTGTTACTTCATAGTAGCAGATTTAGGAAATCAAACAGCTGTAAGGGAGAAGCAGAAACATAGGTAGATAGATAGATAGATAGATAGATAGATAGATAGATAGATAGATAGATAGATAGATAGATAGATAGATAGATAGATAGATTAGATCAGTTAAATCAATCAGCAATTAGATCAGTTGCTAAGAAAATAACACATCATCTTTCCTTATTCCTGGGAAGTACATACGCTGCTTCACAATTGCCACAATTTGAGCTGTAAAATTGAGAACTTGGCTTGAAAGCTATTATAGTGTCATTATGACTTCATTGAAAAAAACTTGACTTGAATTGCTTGCTTCATATCAGTGGTAGCTCTAAATCATAATGATCAAAAATTAGTTTTCTTTTTCAGCTACTGTGCCCTTAATTTGCCTTTGAGCTTGCTTTCAGATTGCAGTTCCTCCATCGTCAGCTGACTCTGAAAAGGACACTGGGTCTGCTGACAGATCTCACTGTTTACACATCCCAATGAACTGAAACTGAGGGATCACATTGGCTAGGGATTTTCAGAGCTACACCCCCAATATTGCTGGAAGCTGAGCCAGTCAGTAGACAATTAAAAATGCTTCCTAAGAAGCATTCTTAGTTCTGTGGTTTTAGCAAAAGCCAAGTGATGGATGTGATCCCATAAAACTTGTGGGAGCAGCTGTTGTGAATACAGCATTCACAGTATGCTGACATTCTCTTACCCTGACACAGAGAAGAGCCAAAATTTCTTCCAGGTTAGGAAATTAGGTCCAAAATGTAACAAAACATTTCATTAATTAATAATTTGCTACAGGGAGAATTCAGTAAAATGCTACAACATAGTTTGCAAAACATAGCAAACAGCATTATATTTTGAATGTGTTTCTTACTTGTAGTATTTGAAATACACAATTATCTGTTTAATTGCTAATATGATCAAGATGGGTAAGTGTATTTAGTGCAATCCTCCCTCTATATAGTACTGCTACTGGGAGTTGAAGCCACATACCAGAAGGAAGGTTGCAAGCAAGATCTGAAATGTTTTTGTTTGCAACCTAAGTTACGCCTGAGGTGAAACTGTGGTGTTAAAGCAATGATAATTGGCTCCCCCTGGCTTTCCCCACTAAAAGAAATTGAAATTCAATTGGCTTTCAGTGGAAATAGTTGTGGAGCGGCAATTGTCATTGCTGTGACATTGTGTATTTCTGTGGCAGGAAATTTTCAGAAGCCAAGAGAAAGTGTTGTTGTAAATTAGAAAATTATCTAAGAATGCACTTCATGGAGGCAGGACAGCACATGTGATGAATTTCATATGCTCAAGTAGCAGGCTTATGCTGAATGGTGTTGCACAGGCTGTGAGTCTACAGCACAAAGGACACAGGAGTGTATAACTCTCTCAGGTGCAGTGATACTTGGATGATAACTTCCTTTTTCACAGAATAATAACAGTATCTTCAGCAGTAAATCAGAGGCTGAGGCATTTATTGTGTAAAAAGATGGATATTTAAAAGGTATCTGGAGATTCTAGGGGTGCATTTTCTGGGCTGATTTTAAATTATTGAGAGCTCATTAGCTCAAAATAGATTATATTAAAATCTCCTTAGTAAAGCCATTTCAGCTGTTAGATATGCTCACTGTTAGAAATCTTTTCTCTGTCTCTAGTTTAAATACTTGCATTATAACTCTAGTCCATTCCCAGGAGATAAAATGAAGAAGTTATTCTTTTATTTCTGGCTTAACATTCTTCAAATATTTTTTTAATATTTAAAGTTTTTTTGTCACTTCAGTCTGCTCTTCTGTAAAGATCCCAGTGAGTTAAATATTTCTCCATTTCATAGATTTATTTGTTTCTCCAACAGCTCTGTAATTTTATTGATTCAGAATACCTGAAACTGTCAGGGCCCAGATTTGGTACCAGTAATACAGACCAGAATGGGAATACTCAGGTATTCATTTGCCTTTCTGATAATATTCCTGTATATATTTCCCTCTGTGTTGAAAGTGTTTTCCTTAGGAATTACGTCCTGAAGTTGTTTTCTACTGGATCTTTTTCTACAGACCTACCTCTCCATGCCCTCATGTCCCACCCCGGCTCCAGACATATTAGTCCTCACTACAAGATTGCATACTTTGCACATTTCCTTGTTGAATTAAATATTATTATTCAAAGTGTTTCTCCAGTTTCTAAATTGTGGTGGCCAGTGAGCACATACGGCGTTGGGGTGACTAGAGGGGCTCCCCCCGAGCTGCATTGCCCTTTGGGATGGACTGTCCTGGTTTGAATTCCGCAGTTGTCTGTCAGCCTGGTCACTCCCCCAGAGCTCTCCCATTAGTCCCCACTCCCTGGTCCAACCTTTCGCCTGGCCTGAGTTAGCCACGCTGTTTGTATTTGCCTCTGCCCCCTCTGACAGTGAAGATGCAATAAAATCCTCCTGCCGGAATTGCAAGCAAATAATCTTCCTGCCTCTTTGTCACTGACTGAATACTGATTTACAGTATTACTAAATCAGCTTTGTCTTCCAGTATGTGTGAACTCACATCACCCTGACAAACTTCATGTCCAGTTTTTCATGATCAGAGTTATGCTGATAAAACAACAGTTTTTAGCATGGGATGTGTGGTACTCTTATTTGCTGAGCCCTTGCTGATAGCACTTTTAACAATTGTATATGGTTTTTAACAGGGCCAACTTTGTAGTAGTTTTGTACAGGCCATGTTTCCCTGGCTTGCTTGGAAGCATCTTATAAATGCCAAAAGCTGGCCTAAAGCTAAGATATATGACATAGTCACAAACGTCTCCATTTACAAGACGTGTTACTATGTCATAAAAAGAAATTATTTAATGTGATGCCACATGTTCTTTATTAATTAATTTCCTGCTACTTAATTATTATTTAATTATTTTATCTGTGCTTAATTTCTTTCAGTGTTCTCTGTCAATGAAAGTTAAGTAGATCATCTAAGGCTTCCTGACCCTTCTTCCTGGCTTTTAAGGGCAGAAAAAACAACCAGGATACTCAAGTCTACTGGACTACCTCTTGTTTCCAAAACAAGGGAAAGGGAACTGCCATTAACTCCTGCATCACCCAGCAGTTATTTGTTTAACTTTTCTTCTGTACTCAAAGACTAGTTTCGGCTGATAACTAGTGCCTCTTTCCTGTCACAGTCTGCAGATATTTTATGGAAGATGAAAGTTAAAAAATATACCAAACTTCTGCCTTTCAGTGTCATGTTGGTAAATCTCATTCTTCAGCAAGAAGCAAACTCTTCGGTCTGCTTAGTATTAATGGACCTGAGAAATTGAGGTTTTGGGCGGTTTTGGCGCTGCTTAATTTCCTCTGGGAGCTCTGTGCCCTGTATGCTGTCCTTGCTAACAGCATATTGTAGCTTTATTTTTCTGAACTGCTGGGAAAGTTGTCTTTGAGTATGGCAGCACATGTACCTTCACCCTAGGAATATCTCCTGCTGTTAAATAATGAATGGCTTATTTCAACTACTATAATATTCTCACTGTAACATGCAATGCAGTTAATTTTGTTTCCCTCATGGTGACAAGTGACATCCTTTGGTCTGCTGCCAGAGGACTTTTTGCCTCTCTTTCTACAGCCAGAGACTCCAGGTGTTTATAATGCTGCAAGAAATTTTGACTGACAATTGTCCTGAGCTGACAATTTTTCTGGTGTCTGGGAATGCCACCTTTTCTATTCAATAAAGCCAGGACTACTGGGATCAGACTGAGGTGAATTTAATGGAGGACACTTAATTCTGTAGTGTGCTTTAATCTCAGTTAACCGGTGCAGCTTCCCTTACAAGACAGTTTAGCATTCATCATAGCAGCTGAAAATTCTTGGCTATTCCTGTGACACTTAGCCAGCTTCAAACAGTACCTAGGTAGGAGCAACAGCAGGAGGCATCAGCATCTTTAATGAGGGACCTAGTTTTCCAAGTTACTCAACTTTTGGTGTGTTATTTCAATGAATAGAAGGAAGGAAAATCCTGTTCCTGCTCAAATTGTAATGAACAGGACATTATCTAGAAGGTAGACTTCATGTGTTCAACTCTTCCAAGCTGGGAAAGTTTTCTCTCAAACTTGATGAGACAATGGAATATCACAGAAATTACCCAGCTTGACTCCATGAGGGGGAAAAAAAAAAAAAAAAGGCATTTTCAAGTGAAGCTTTTAGGAACTTTTTTCAACTATTTTAACAATATTTTTCATATGTTTCACATAAGAATTCTGTGAGTGTACCAGTCAAGCTGTTCAGTTTGCTTCTTGGGAAGCAAGAACCCTTGGGAAGATGCAGCTACAAAACCTTTGTTAAGCATACCTTCATTGCAAGAAAAATGTTTTTCTTCTCTGAAACGTGGTTCTTCAGGCAGAAAGCAGAGGATGTCTTCAGGAACTCGGTTTTTTTACTGCTTCTCACCATTAAATCTCTTA
Source organism: Myiagra hebetior (assembly GCA_013397015.1). NCBI lineage: Eukaryota > Metazoa > Chordata > Aves > Passeriformes > Monarchidae > Myiagra > Myiagra hebetior. The sequence continues at coordinate 188,968 of VWZQ01012237.1, read as the reverse complement.
AACTCTGGCATTATTTACATTTTTGGAAACAAACTTATAAGCCCTTGCTTTTGGTAATTTATTCTGGCAAATTTAGGGGGAAATGTAGCAGAATAGCACACAGGCCTTGCAGCTTCTTCAGTGGTTGTTCTCTTTTCCTTATTCCTCCTGGAGGACTGTAAATCAGTGAGAGAGATATATTTCCTTCTTATAAGGAGGCTAAGTATGAACTTTGATGGAAGCACGTTTTAGAAGTTTTTTCCTCCCACCCTTAAACTGGTGAACAGGCTCACACTATGTACTAGCATTTCTGTACAGCTCAGGGTCAGCCTTCAATCAGCTTGTTCTTTGGAATGAGCTTGAAGCATTTGTTCTATATTTTATATTGACCTTGTACTTCTGTCCGCTGCTGAAAAATGGCCTGTTAACATATTGCTTCTGAAGTACAACTTGCATTTCTGTGAACCAGGGATTAAGCACTATGTGTAGATTAGGAATAATTTATATCTAGTTAATAATAGATAGGGTTTTTTTCTACTGCCTCAAATTTTGTTTTGCATGAGAACAGCAGAATACTCCCTGGTGATGATGAAGCAGAGTATTTCTTAAGTGCAAATAACATGAAATCATTTAAATTGGAAGAAGCAATTTTTGTTTTAGACACTCATTTACTGACCAGAAAATTAGTTCTGACCATGAACGCACCCACTTTTTTAGACTTGAACATAGCTGGGTGTTATGTTTAGTTCATTTAAATGGATAAGCTTCCAAGCCTATGCAAAGGAGCTTAGCTTAGCAGAAGAACATTGCTATGGTAAACATTTAGCTATATGTAATGATAGAAATTTTATTTTAAAATGTTAATAATAATCTGATGCATTTTAATGACAATCTTACATTTACAAAAAAAAAAATCTGTTTCATCCTTAACTTTAACAATGCATACAAAAAGGAAGAAATGTACAATAGGACTACTAGTTCATTTTTGTTTCTAAGCATTTAATTATGCTTTTCTTCATTGTTTGACTGCTTTGTAGCTGTAGGCAGAAATAGTCCTTTCTGTTGTGGATGGTTAATTTAGGTTGGTGATCTTTATTGGGTGGGCTGACGGAGTGCTTTGCTGTAAATAATTTCAATCATTTTAATGGTAACTTTGCAATCAGGGACAAGCCAAGAACAAATAATATGCATTTGATGACATAGATCTTCTCTGAAATAAATATTCTTTCTCCCGTTCATTAAGGAAGAAATGGATTATGAAGTGAGTTAATTAAGAAAACCTCCCAACAGACTAAGTCTGCTTTTCTGAAAAGACCCACTATTTAAATGAGTTGTTAAACCTAGGTCACTTATGCCCACCAGCAGCATCTGTGTAGAGAATCCCTTTGTCTTCATAAACCCATCTTTCCCCATAAAAATGCTTTTCACTGTCCAGGCTGTGTGAATTGCTTATGAGCATCAGAAGCAAAATCCAGTGCCTACTAAACTCAAGGAAGTAATCCCCCTGGCTTGAGCAATCAAGGAGCTGTCACCACACAGGATTTCATCATGGCTGCACAATGCAAAGGCAATGGGAACCGAGTATGCAAAGCCCAAGCAGTTCACTGCTGTAACAAACCAAGTGTTTGCTGCACAAAAGAGCATCTGTGTGTGATGCTGCTGAAGGAGGGCGTGCCATGAGAAAGGAAAAGATGTGGGTCTGCTGTTTCTGTATCTGCAAATCTGAGCTGAATCAGGAAGATGGGGGTACTGAAGTGAGGACAGTGTCTGTACTTCAACAGGTCAGTTGTAGCAGCTCCAAATGTAGGTTTCTACCAGCCAAACCATATGGCAGATGTGTTTTTCAGAGTCCTGTGTGCATTAAAAAAGAAAGAAAAAATTACCATATAGATCTTAAAAGACCACTAAAATTTTGGCATTTCCTTGAAGCCATCTTACAGGATAGCAATTCTGTGCTGAGTTCTATGCAATGGTAATAAACACCTTGTGTAAAGACTAACATTCTTGTCAAGCAACAAATTCCTGTACATTTCAAGCCTTAGTTGCCCACTTAAATTATTCTCTTTTTCCCCACCTGCATTCCTGTCAGGTTTACAAGGAAAAAGGAACATATTTTCTGACACAACAAGTCATCAATACTTCATTGTGCTTCAATGGCTGTTTTCTGGGCAGCTGGTTTAGGGTATGGTTGAGAACATAAGCTGGTTTTCTGTTACCATGAGAAAGAGCTGTCTGTTGCATTATGGGTGCTTTTTAGTGCATTATCTGCTCAAACACTTACCAATGGAATACTGAATTTTTAACATTATCAACCTTCAAGTGATCTTTCTTGTCTGCCATTAATGATTTTCTTTCACAGAAGAGTAGTGACAGTTGGTCTAAGGAGCAAAAAAGTCTTTGCAGAACAAATAGAAATTCAGGTGTATACATGACACACTTATCTAGAAGTGAATTTAACTAAAATATTTGGCCCAAACCAATGTACGGTTTCTATTAGAGGGCTTTGTTTTATTAAATTTAACCCTGGTTTTAATATACAGGGCTCTTTTTCCCTCAAAGACAGGCTATTGAGTACTCCTACAGCTGTGATCTTTAGGCGTGGGTGATGTAGAAATAGAGTTTACTGAAGATTGATGAATAAGAGCCGTGGATGTTGTACAAGGCTAAAACTCTTCTCTAGTAGGCACTCATGTCAAATGATAGCAGAGGAATTCTTGATTTGTTTGGAAATTCTCATCTTGTATCTCAAAATCTTTATTTAGTGTAAAGTAGTGCTCCAAGTTTTATTATATTGTAAGATGTTTGGTCTTAGAATGGAGTGCTACGGACAATAGTGAAAAGCATAGATATCCTTTATTTTGTAGCACATTCTGCCTACGTATTTTCTGTTTTGAAATGTGAAATCTATAAAACAATCTACATAAAATGAGCATGACTTATTAATTCCTTAAACTAGAACAAAGGGAATATACAATTTTTTAAAAATATCAATAACAGCAATGTATCTATAAAATGTGTCAATTAAGTTTTGTACACCTGATTCAACACTGCTGAAGTCCAGTCCTAGATTTTTTAAATGCATATAAATATCTTATTTCATTCTCAGAGCTCCTTTAGGAAGGCTTCCTTTGTAATTTTGGGGTTTTTTTTTCTCATTTCAATGATAGATTTGTTTCTAAGGCTAGTACACTGAAATAATAGTAATAATAATAGTAATAGTAATAATAATAATAATAATAATAATAATAATAATAATAATAATAATAATAAATAAATAAAAAAGTAAAACTTCAAACTCACTGCTGGGTGCAAGGTTTCTTCTTTAGAAAGAAGAAGTCATTCATTTGGTGGGTTTCAGCACTAATGTAGTANTGATAGGTCATTAGGTCAAAACAAAGCTTCGTTTTAAGTGCCTATTGGATTAAAAAGTTATAAAAAGCCATGTAACTTTGGATCTTGGACTATTCGCCATTTTGGAGGTGTGTTGCTTAAACCTTTATGTCTTGAGACCGATGCCTGTTTGTTATTTTTAGTAATAAACCTCCTTAAATGCTGATAGTACCATCTCTTTAATTAAGAAGTCCAACGCGTGGAGCTGTGCCGGGGAAGAGCGCTTTAAAAAAAGAATTTACGGCTCCTGAGAGTTGCTCTGATAAGCCAGAGATTTATAGCCAGAGCGACTAAGGAGGGGCTCCGTGCCCCTCTCAAAAAGGGGGTCCAAAACACCAACAAGCCAGCGGCCCCCCAAAGCAGGCAGGGAGCTAGCGACATGTCAACACCTGCTCTTAGCTGGAGGTGACAAGAAACACGAGGGAGGAAGTCATTTGTCCACCAGTGCAACGTGTGATTTGTTGTCTGCATATGGAGTGTGCTTCCTAAATTATAAAGTCCTTGGTTTGTTCCTTCTTCTCCTTTGTCCTCTGCATAAATCCAGGGGCTGGGTGGTGGCCATCACTTTTCACTCTAGAACATCAGCTATTACTTTCTTTTTCATATTCAGACTGATTTCCTGGGAATGCAGGTTCTTTATGTATCTGATCATGAACAGAATTGTCGTAATGACACAACACCTCAAATTTCATAGAATAATAATTACTTAGCAGGGGAATTGAGAAATCAACACTTCCATATGTTGATTTGCCCTTCATTTCAGTGGCACAAGTACTTAATTTTTCTTTTCCCATCTATTTTTTTTCTTTTTTCTGCCATATGTATCTTGACTGAGATACCAGGATGATCTTTTCCAGTGTATGCCTGGTTCTGTTGCTATGCAGCTGAATTTGAGTACTTACTTCTCACAGCTACACTTTATTCTTCTCCAAACAAGAGCAAAACCTCAAAAGCAAAGGACAGAGTTTGCAGAGTGGACAGGAAATCTTCCCCAAATAAGTGTTTTCATAAGCCTTACAGCATCGAGCACATCTTTTGTTATCTGTTTTACTGCACTACACATGCAACGTACTAAACTACTGTGTGGATTTATGACCAAAATCACTGCAGTGTAAGTGCATAAGAAAAGGGAACTGTTGTCTTTGTGACAGAATAGCAAACCCCTAATGGCTGCATTCCTGAAGTTCCTACTAAACAGATTGTTTTTAATGTCTTTGCAATCCTTCATTTAGACCCACAGGAAAGGCAGATTGTGTTCATATATCAGAGTTGCAGTATTGATCTCTATGTAGATTCCAACTACCACTTCTGTGCTACTGATACTTATATTACATGATATTACTATAATGTGATGTTGGAGAAGTAGTAGTATGGAGACTTTAACACTGATTGCAGCTCAGAAATTTTTCTCAGTTCAGGTGGAGTTAGTAATTCTGTGAGACATTTAAACACCCAATTTTTTATTTTTTTTTACCGACAGCTTTCTGACTAAGTGGTCAATACCAGTCCAAGAATTAAGTGCAGATAGCTCAAGGAAACAATCCAGTGACCAGAGAATAAGGAAATTTTTAGCTTCCATTTTAAATTTATAGAGAACAAATTAATATTAAAAATACTTAGCGTAGTCATGAAACTGTATGAGGTCTACCAGGTGCTACATAAAAATTATGAAAACAGATGGCTCTGATTTGTAAGGTTTTCCCAGATGAAAACTCTGTTGTGTAATCAACATGCGTGTGATGTACATGCTGTAATGCTGAGAATGGCCAGTTTTGCCTTGCACTTTGATCACTTCACTTAATAACATTGGATTTGACATCGATTCATATACTCATGAATCACAAAGGAATCCAAACAAACAAACAAACAAAAAAGGCTTTTAAAGACGTTGAGCTAGACAAATAAATGAAAAAAAGTGTGGGTTTTTTTAAAATATTCTCTTTTATTAGCACACTAATACTGCCAAATCTACAGTACTCAGTATGGACTAGTACATAGGCATAAGTACTGAGAAATTACTTCTAGTTGTTGATGATTTTCACAGCAAATGAGCATCTTAGAGAAGAAATTAGTGTCTCCATAAAAGCAAAACAGTGCTACCTTCCATTTACCAAATAGCATGAATCATATGAAAGTTTTTCCTTCTCCAAGAGTTTCTGAATAGCTGAATTTATTCTTGTCATGAACTGTGTAAGTTCTTCACTCTTGCTATGCACATAAATTCTTTGACTAACAAAATTCAATGAGTCTTTTTCCTTTTTCAGTCTTTACCTGGTTAAATACGGCAAACTGTTAATACTAACATTTTTTAGCAGAATGTAGAATTGCAAAATATATGCCAAGCTTCTTCAGATCTGAGCTAAAAACTTTGGCTTTACATCAATTACTTTTTCATACTGTATTAAAATATATGGGGTTAATCTTAATTGTGTTTATACTGGTTTGACTGTATATAAATTGTATCAGCTTAAATGATAAAATTTACTGCAGAAAAGCAATTACATTTGGTTGTTAGAGGTTTAATTTTGGCATACCTGTGTGAAAGTTGCATCAGTGTGGACAAGCCTGTTGAACCAGACGCTTCTTGTTTTTCTGTTAGCAGCCTTCACTTGATTGAAGCAGTAAGCTGAAGTGTTCTTGTATCTCACTGGAGGTTTTAAAAGCCCCTAGAGGTACCATGCTGTAATTGGTAGTGTCATGTTGGTTAATGTGGAAAAGGTTAGTTTAAATTCATTTCAGAGGTAGCAGTAAGATGTGCCATGTCTTCCCACCGGGTCATCTGTTAATCCCTAGCAAAGTGGCAATAATGAATTGAAAAGGTGATAGCATCAATATCTGAAGCCAGATCTATGAAATACTTTTTCTCTTGTTCCCAAATCAGCAGTGCAATATTGCATCCTAATTGCATCCTAAAACATTAACAATTATATTCTGCACCAGAAAACTGAGAATCTTTGTCATCCTCTGTAAGCCTCGAATAGACTCTTCTTCCCTAGCCACAATAAGTTTTTTAGTCAATGTAGGATGCAATATGGAGGGAAAGCCATTAGAAGGTCTCAGCTCTGCGCTGCACAAATCCTTTCCAAGCCTCTTTAAATTTTCAGTGGATTATGTATGGAAAGCGAGCATTTTAGAATAACCAAATAAGAGGCAGTCAAATTTACTATAATGATAATATATTTAGTGACACAAATACTATTTAAAAGGCTGACATGCCCTCTATTATTCAACATAAAGTAATTATGGCCTTTAAAATTTTTAACACTCTGCTGTACATGAGTTTAGACAAAGCAGCTTATTTCTGTTCGTACTCAGAAAAAAATAATTAACAGAGGCTAAATTTATCCTTTAAACTTTAAATTAAAAAAATACTGTCTGTGACTTTTTGTGATGTTGATTGCACTGGTGCATAAGTTTTCTACGAATTTCTTTAAATGAAGTCAAGTTCAAGTATATTTGTTAAACAGCAAGCCTTCATCTTGAACGTATTTTCATACAAACAAGAAACAAATTCTCAGGGCAGTTCACCTTTCTGCATGGACTGCACACTTTTTTCAAGTGTGAGTCTACATGGACTACGTGGTGATGAAATTTCAAGCCAACTACAAAAGAGTGTGTGGGAGAAGTGCTGCACTGAGTGCCAAGTTTCATTCAGTCTTCAAGGCCCTTGTAAGATCAGCTAGCAAAAAAGGCATTTAGGCCTGTATTTGTTGAAACTTCAGTGCTAGTCCTGTTACACAGCGGAATTTGCTCTCATGCTATGAATATTTTGGGGGTCTTATATGTCAAAGAAAGCATTTCCCTTTGAGATGGTGGGTGTTTGGATGGTCCCCACTGTGGCTGGAAAAAGCATATTTTGAAGGAGCTCACCTCCAGTGTTCTGGAGCTGTATTCTATACCTGTTGTGTGTAAATTACTTTGAGGGGTAATAAGGATATGTTGAGGACATAGCTACAGGATTTGCTGGCCTGATGGTACCCTAATCACTAATAATACTTCAGCAGTAGTGCAGAACTTCTTTTCCAACTTAAAATCATAAATATCTGATATAGACTTTTCTGTTTGCACAGCTGGCTGTTTATGAAACTTCTCTTGGCAATCCATAGGGCAAAAGCAACATCTTAGTTATATTGCCTATGACAACAGCAAGAAGGCAAGTGAGAAGGTACCCAAAGAAATCAGAGCATGCAGATGTTGCAAACTGTTTTCCCAAATCAGCCACAAAATATATTCAACCATGCGTCTCATTGTTTATGTAGAGATGTTGAAAAGTTACAGGGTTGGAGAGCTGTGTGCTCAAAAGTTTGACTTTGACATGCAGTATCATGTACATTTGCTGTGTTTTTTTCATTCTCTCCTTAATTACCACTGTTAGACCGACACAAGCAGACTGAGGTTCCAAAATAACATAATTCTTTTTCTATAGGTTAATAAATTTTTCTTCTCAGCATAAACTAATTTTGTCTGAATCTGAAATGCACTTTGATTGAAATGACAGAGCACTGAAATTTCTAAAACTAGTACTAGTATGTTTATACATTTTTTTTTTTAATGAAACAATATGGAGTTCTGTGTTTGCCTAAATCAGATCGGGCTTAGCAGTAGTCTCTCTGTGTTTTAGACAAATATTAATGCAGGGCTTATTTTCAGTGGTGTCTCTACATTGACATTTTCAATGGTGTGGACAGAACTTCATGACAGGTTCAGAGAACCGCTCACACATCACAAAGCTTTAGGTCCTGCAAAGGCAGAATGTAACAATATTCATCCATCTGAACCTGCTACAGGGGGGGCACTGTATGAAACAGCAAGATCACAGTCGAGATGTCTCCTTCCCACACCACGTGGTTTGTTTAGAAATAGAGTTAAGAAGTGCAACTATGGTCCTGAGCATGATTGCTTCTAGGTAGACTTGTTCAAAAAGAGGGACAAACAGGACAAGCTTTCATATGATGAAGAGTGGACAGCTGGGTTATAGTATGGCCTTGGTTTCTTTTGAAGGACAACAGCCACTGGTACTGAGCATAGCATGGAAGGTAGTTGCAGGGAAAAGAAAAAGGAAAGGAATCACATCTGGATACCAAAAAGGTGGTTCTGGAGGTGGAGAGGAGACAACTGGATATGGGGATATATAACTACTTTGTGTGCATATGTGGCTCCAGCAGAAACATCCACTCTAGTTAATGCAGAGATTCAGATTTATTTTGGTGTCTTGAATCAGGATCATATCCATTTCACAAAGATATAATTTTCCTGAAATATCACCTTCTTCCAGGTCCTCTGATTATGGTGTCAGTTTGGAATCCAGGCACATAGAAATCTGATATCTGCACTCATTTTGGAAGGGCACAAAAGAAATCTTCTAGAAAAAGTAGGAGAGATTTGTGAGCAGATAAAAAGAAGTCACGTAATTCTATTGCAAACCTTTAGCAAAATTAGTTATTGCTCAGTAAACATGAGAATTGATGAAAACTCTAATTAGTGTTTAAATACAAACAATAAACAATTTTTCTCTCCAAACAAAACCATTCACTGATTCTGAACATTTCTCTACTATACTAGATGGCAAATTCAGCCCCTGAAACCTACATGTGGGAATCCTGAGAGTAGCTTCAAAGTCTGTTGACTAATGTTTTTGGTAATCCAAAAATGTTAGATACATTCTGTGGCATTTTGCTAACGGAGGTTGCATGGTGATAAGATTTATAACCTAAAGTACTTATAAGTTACTTAGAGTGTGTATAAAATATTGAATTGTGTAAGAATATAATGCTAATAACAGTCTATGAAAGAATTGGTAAGAATAGCAATTAACTGATGTTTGTGATTTTTTGACATCCTTGTATAAAAGATGCTATACACAGCAAGTGGCAAAGATGATGATTATCATCAGTGATATCCTCCTGACTTTAATTAGATGATTGAAGGTCAAGCCCTTGAACAGTTCTGCACAGGACATACTGTTCATCACAGAAACTCTTAAAATTTCCATTTTATTAGCATGATAAATGAATTAAGGGAACAGTTATGTACTGCATTTTCTTACTCACTTAGATTTTTTTTCTCTAACATAATTGTGAAACTTGCTTTGGGATTTGTTTTGTTTTCATTTACCTCAAAATTGCTTGCTTTGAAGAACTTCTTAGGTTTTTCTCTGTGAACAAAAATTATGTGATAGATGTAATGGATGATCCTTGCTTGTTGTAGTCCGTGACAGCACTCAGAAGTATAACTTAAGTTACTTTTTGCACCTTTGCTGTGGTTTGAGTGTGGAGACAGGCGTAGTGGCTGCATGGTGTTTCTCTAAGATTATTTGCAGTAAGTTGCAAAAACCACAGAAATTGACAAAAAAGCCGAACACATTAATACTACATATTTTCTTGAGTCTTGGCTAGGATTTCCTGTCTTCTGTCTATATCAAGTGATAATTAAGGATTGTGAATCATGTTCACACAGCAATAAATCCTTTAAAAAATAAGTTGTGTCTTTAGTCATACACTCTTACGCAAATCTTATATGTTCAAACTTACGATAAGATTTCGTGACATAGAGAAGAAGTCTTCCCTCCCTAAAAGCATACTTTGAAGAACAGCTCCACTTGGGAATTGCTCAGGAAACACGAAAATACTTTTGTTTCAGCTCTTGGACAAAGTTCATGCTCACCTGAGAGGTTTAGGTTTGGCAGAAAAGGTGATGGGCCTTCTCTGATATCCAGTATTTGGAGAAGGAATGCCACCTCCTAGGGAACTGTGCCTTCATATTATAACACAAGATCAACATATATATGCATGTGCTTACACACATCTGAAAAGAAGGTTATCAACAGTATTGTCTTCAAAGTGAAACTCAAAACTACATTAGACACAGTGTAGACATTTCTTTTATAGTGATATAATACAGTGGTCCCCTACTGTCCTGGTTTCATCTGGGATAGAGTTAGTTTTCCTTCTCTTGGGAGGTACAGTGCTGTGTTTTGGTTTTAAAGTGAGAATAACATTGGTAACACGCTGATGGCTTAGTTGCTGGTGAGCAGTGCTTACACTAAGTCAAGGATGTTTCTGTTTCTCATGCTGCANGGCTTTGGGGCACAAAGTGGGAGGGAACATAGCCAGGACAGCTGACCTCCACTGGCCATGGGGACTTTCCATGATATATGGCATCATGCTGAGCCTTTAAATTAGGGAAAAATCTGTCCAGGAACTGGCTGAGCATCAAATGGTTGGTGGTTAGCATATTATTATTACTATTAACATCATCACTATTATTATTATTACTATTACTTTAATTGTTAAACTGTTCTAGTCTCAACCCATGAATTATCCTACTATTACCCTTTCAATTCTCTCCCTCATCCTACCCGGGAAGAGTGAGTGGTTAGTTGCCAGCTGGGGATAAACCACACCACCTGCTGAGATCAAGACCTTTGCCTAGGTCTTCAAGGCTGCAATGACCAGAGAACTCTGTTTTTTAATACAGGTAGTTTCAGACCAGAACAATTGGTTTTTTCCCTGTGTGCATCTTGTCCTAGTGATAATCAAAACGATTTGCTTTTAAACAAAATTCAGAGTTGGTGCACTAGTTACAGTCTGTGTTCTTTATTCAGTGGAAACAAACAGGAAAGCAGAACAACCAAAGGAAACTTTGGTTTATCTGCTCGTGTCATACATCACTGAAACTGTTTATCTGTGCACAGGCAGCTGGATTTATCTGTGCAGATAAAGCTGGTAAGACATGAGGTTGTCTAGTGTTGTCTTCCCTTCAGTCAGACCGAAGTGGAGAAGCCTTGGTGTGTCAGCATGTTATTTCTTCACTCTGCAGTGATCCTGGAGTGAGCTCCATGCTGTTTGCAAGAGTTGTGTGCCGGTTTAAGGTCAGGCCCTGTTTCTGTAGAACTGTGTATTTTTCTTATAGTTTTTATTTTTAATATTATTAGTCTGATGGTATCTGTATGCATATTGAGGTAGAATTATCAAGTCTCTCTTCTTCTTTCCCTTTTTCGCTCTCTGTTTCCTTATGTTTGTGAAAATATGTATATATATGCAAATGTAAATACAGATTATTATCACTTCATCATTCTTTACTGAAGAAAAAGCTTATGGTCAAATCAATTAGGAATTTCTGCATGTGAAATTGTTATCTGACTGACTTCAACATAAAAGATATTATGATAATGGTCCTTAAATGTATAGATTTTCCATATGAAAGCGTATTAGGCTTTTAATTAATATTTTCAGTAAATATATACTGCAGTTACTTACTTCCTTATCTCCTAAAAATAAGAGCTAATTGTCCTGGAGTCACTCTATAATACTGTATTCCCTATCATCTGCCCTATGCCAGACAAGAATACTGTGCCTTCCTTTGTCTTTAAGCTGTTTCTCAGGAGAGGGGGGAGAGAAGCCAGGTGAATTTTTCAGAGCAGTTTATGCTCAAGGACATACAGTCCCCTGTGTTCCTGCTGCTACAGAGCAAAGGAAAGCACCTGCTTTTCTTCCTAGCTCTTGGCTCCTTTTCTTGGGAGAGGGATGGAGAGTTAAAACTCTTTGGTTTTTAGCTAGCCTGCTAGCTGAGGCAAGAACTTTTCTTGGGTCTGTTCTGCTCCAGTCCAGAACATCACCAGAAGGCCCCACGCTGTAGCCCAGAGGGGCCCACATCGAGCCCTAGCTCTGGAGAGGGCAGAGCCACACCCAGAGAAAGGACTGAAATCTACACAGGTTTCTTCTCCACAGCGAGAGGTTGTATTTTTTACCATTATTAAGTCTTTTTTTTTGGTGCCTGCGTGCCCCCTTCTTGTTAAATAAATAACTGGTTTTTTTCACTTTCCTCCAAGGAATTTCTTTCTGAACCTGGTGGGGGAGGGGCTGCTGCAATCTGCCTTCTAACAGAGGAACATTCATTACAGACGTTTTCCTCCAAATTGGTCTCAAACCAAGACACCAGTGTATCTAATTTTTAAGAGAGGGTTGAGATCAGTCCTTGCATTCTGCCTATATTACGTCCATTTAACACTGTTGATACGAGTAGTTCTACTACTTCTATTAGTAGTTCTTCACTTTATGTGATAAAAAATACCAGGCTTATGGGTGTTTGCTTAGCAGAAGTTCCTGGTTCCTTGTCTGACCATTGTCTCAAGAATCCTTAGTACAATGTAGTGATACCTTAGATAAAGTGCCTTAGTTATCCCAATATGAAACTTAGAAACTGATTTCAAGACCTGAATGAAGTTTTTGTAGAATGTGCTATAGAGTTCCAGGAAACAGCGCGCAGAGTTAAGGACCTCAGTGGAACAGCAAACTGAGCAGTATTCAGAGAATAATAGACAAGTTAAGGTCTTCCACTGTGCCAGTCAAAGTACTTCAGAGCTCATGTGTACCAGAAGTAACCAGCACTGGGTGAATAGGCTATTTTATTCTCTGTAATTGTCTTCTCAGATAGACTTGCTACAGTGGATGTGTAAGATATCACATGGATATTGCCGTTCTGTAATTATAAATCAGTTTCAGTCATTTTACTCAAGTTTCTGTGATGTGGGCAACTTGCATTCAATTCCTGCTACTTCAGCTGTGTGACTTTCTCTGTTGCTATACTATATAATCATTCTGTATGCAGAGCCATGTAGGTCGCAAATGATGTGTCTACTGTTTTAGCTTTGCAGTCATTTTACTTGCCACAGCTTGCTTTTTTTTTTCTTGTTGAGGCATAAGGACATTTTAGAGGGATCAACTGATACTGAGTTTGTATATCTAAAGAGATAACTCATCCATATTGAATATTACTCCAACAGTATGACAATGCTTATCTATGATTTAATTTGCAATCTGTCCTTTCTTCTTTTCACCTAGGAACTGATGTTTAAAAAGAAGAAATCTGAAGGTTATGGGATTTATACATTTTAATGGGTACTTCTATAGAAAGCAAAAAATCAAGCATAGAAATATTTCCCACAGCAGATTATTTTTTGTCTCCATTTGTTTCATTAATCTGCATTGACTTGTGGTGTCATAGAGATCTTGGAGAAAAAATTATCTCACATGAAAAACAGAGCAGAGAGATTACTTTATATGATTCCTTTTCTGTGCTAATACAAAGTCTTCTTTCCTATGCCATCAGATTTGGTAAGGAGGTATAAATCATTTAAAGTCAAGGAGCAGGAGAACCATGTGTGTAAGGCCTGACATTACTTCTATGCAGTCGATCCGAATATCTTGCCACACAAAGACAACAAAATAGAGATGAGAAGGAGCCTACTGCTTATCTGGAATGGGCATGGAGATTAACCACTGGCTTTTCCTACTCCAGATCAGGAAATATGTTAGTTTTGTAACAGAGGATCATTTTATATCTGCTTCATCCACTCGGTCCAACTTTATCTAGAGAGTCAAACTTGTTCTCCACAGAGTCTAGAAGTGGGCTGGACAGAAATAAATTAAAAACTGAGCACTTTCCTTATCAAAATATGATAGATGACACAGACAAGTAGCAGAGCTGTGTGCCATCCTCTACAGGTTTGTAGACCAGTATAAACTACTTCTTCTGTTCAGTAATGCACTGCATGCAGTACCTGGTGCCCACATAAATTTCCTATGTTTCTTTAGAGAACACCTTTGTAATTCTTTGGAGTTATTTAAAACTTCTGGCTTCCTATAAAGATGAAATGTGTCATGTACATTGGTCAGCATCCAGGATTTCAAAAAATCTGTATAATTAATTCAAGCATTGTATTTTAGACACCCTTTTTGAAATTGTCAGGAACTGTTACTTTGTAACTCTTTATCTAGTCCTTGTAACCTACAAATAGTTTTGTATTACATGAAAGCAGTACAAAATAATCCCATCTGGCCATATGGAAACTGTCCCTGTTACCAGTTTCTATTTTACAGATTAGCCCAGTTTTCTTTGGGAATGCTTCATGTCCCTTCAGTAAATTTGTAACATTTTACAGTACAAAATCATGCAGAGAAGGAAAACATAGCTAAATTTTTCAAATTTTTTGAGATGATCAGTCATTTGTCAGGACTATCAAAGATTGTTTAGCTACTTAATTTAGTGAACAAAAATGCTACTTGAGGATGAGGAGTTTGTATCTTTGTGATGAATTTGCTTAACTTCCTTAAAAAACAAAAAAGGGAAAGAATGTCACAAATTAGTAGCTCTGGTAACCCATTCATCATACGTAATTGAGTGTTATTGGCATTTACTATATTATACTGCAATTTGATCTCAGGCAGCACATAAATGAATAGCAAAAAAAGAAAAAAAAGTATGTTTAAATAAAACACTACTCTTATAAAATATTTTAATTATTACACAAAAGTAGAAATTCTACTATTATGTGTGCTCCAGAAATGCATACATAATTATGCTACAAATTTTCAAGTAAATAAAACCAGAAACAACAAGTATATTTCCTTATTTTTTTTCTTGCAGTCTTATCATGTATCAAATCAGTTCATGCTTTTTTTTTTAAAGGGTGGCTTCCATGAAGGTGTAGACTTGATAGTAATTTTTTTATTGATTCCTCATTGTCAATGTAGGTGAAATTTTTTTACAGATTTGAAGTCCTCAGTGGGGAAGAGGACTAGACATTGCTTTATTTTTGGAATTGCTTAGCTAGAACATGCTGCTTGATCATGTATTCAATATGGGGGAAATATGTCTTTTTCTTTAAGAATTAGAAGTTCAATAATTTTTGTCTAGATTATCACCATAAAAATTAAGCAGTGCAGATTATTGAAATCAACAAAAAAGTTTTGTCTTTCATTTTCCCTTTTTTTTTGCCATGCACTTAGAAGTTTGGATGAAACTGTATGGGTCATGAGGTTGTGTTCATCACAGCAGAAACAATAACAGTGTCACCTTCCAGTTGCTGGCTTCAACCTGCAGAGACATCGGAGATGTAGGACTGTGTCTTGCCAGAGTCCTTTTGAGCTGGTGGGTGAGCTCAGAGACCACTGCATGTGCTTTCCCAAGGACAAATCCTTATGAAGAGTTGTTCAAGGATATGCTAGTCTTTTCCTGAAGGTGTACTTCAGTAGGGACACAACTCTAGAAGTAAAAACAGCCTTGAATAGATTAAAAATTTGCTAAGCTGACTAGAATAGAAGTGTGTAATATTTTCTGTTATAAAAACCAGTACATTCTTACGTAGCTCTCACTTTTATTAGGAGAGTATGTTAATTTTCCATCTAATTTGAACTTGAAAGGAAAAAAAATTAAGATGTATATTAACTGCATGTTACTACACTCAGTAGTTAATAGATGTTCACTATCTGTGAAATTTGGATGTAGCAAGTTTCACGAATTATACAAAAGCAATATGGAAAAGGATCTTGTGACATAGTTTTAGTTTTAAAGCCATGCTTCCTCAACATTAATACATTTGGGTTTTTTTTTTAATTTATGTGTAACAGTTATCACAAAGTCTTAAATTCATTAGTTCCAAAGTTTCAGCAAAAGTTGTTTCTTAATAGTTTCTAACTAAATTCTACACTTAATTTCTTTATCATTGCAAGTACCTTAGAAACTATTTACTGCAATATTGCTTTCTAAACAAAGTGTTTGGAATCACTGGAATATCTTTAGTGCCCCAGTCTGTAAAAGAAAAAGAATACTGAGTGTCAGAGTCATCCTGGCTCTGTGCTGCACAAGAACTAAGAATTTTAAGACATTAGTTTTTTGCCATTGATGGAATTCAGGTTCTCAATGTGTACAAATAGTTGAGCAACAAATTGACCTCTTGTTCTCAATGGCCTAATTTAAATTTCAGTCATCTTTTAATCTCTCCACCTTGCCCTTTTTCCTCTTGTATTATCTTTTTCCTTTGGACTCACTCAGTTCTGCACTCACAAGCACAGAAGTAAACCTTTGAAAATAGTTTTTAGACTATGTATTAGTTGTTTTCCTGCTGAGACTTACTTAGTATCTCAAACATAAGGTACTTCTTAAAATGTAAAATTTAGAAATTTAGCTAGGGATATTTAATCTCTATATCCCTGTGGTACTATTTTTTAAAGTTATAATAAGTAGCGTAATTTTTGGAGATACACAAAGTAAATGGTTATATCGCTTATATATATATAAGCACATTTCCCAAGAAGTTTTAAAGCAAATATGAGCAATTAACCATTCACTTATTGCAATTTACCTTCCTACTCTATCTAATCAGTGTGATAGAAACACAATTCTGAGCATCATTTCATTCCAGCAGACAATGAAGCCATGCTGACTAGTCGCACACAATTTTTGTGGAAGTTTTATCAGCTCATATAAATTAGTAAGCAGACAGTGCTAGCTCCAGTAAAATTCATTAATAAAGTAGATAAATACCAATCTACTAAATAGGCATAAAATAAGTATCCAGAATAATAATTTAGTTCAGATTTGGGAAAGTCATTCATACCTATCATCCTGGTTTTACCTGCTCCTTACAACCAGTGAAGGATTATCCTTCCCTGAAAGACTGCTTTTAGAAAGGAAATAGTAACAACTTTTCATGCATCTAATTTTTTGACTTTTCAGACAGAAAAAGCTCTCCAGAGCTCCAGTTTTTCCTGGGCCTTTATTAAATTCAAAGAAGTTCTCTCATCTTAATTATTTATCTAATATAAGAGATTAATTATCTCTTTGGACAGACTGTCAAAGTATAAAATCTGATTAAGCATAAGGATCATCATAGTGATGAAAATTTAATCATTTTTGGACTTAACTACTTGTGAAATACAGGTGTATGTGATATGGAAGATGGTCTAGGAAGAGTGTCACAATGGAAAATATCAACAAATTAGGCCATTATCCCAAAAGATCTTTATTCTCTTCAGTTAAATTGAAATAACAGAAGCAGAAATTTTTACAAATACTACTTGTATTAAATGTATGAACTCAAAGGTCAAAATAATTCAGTGTAAAATTTCTGCAAAATAACAATAAGCGGTTGTACTTTATGCTGGATGTTTTAGTCTTTAATATTTTTTCTCTACTTTTATCTCAAGTTCAGTTCTTCATTGACATGGTAAGTTTTTGATTCTGGTAGTGCTCTTTTGCAATGAGTGCTGTCTACTATTTGAGTGTTGCTGGGAATAAGCTATTGATTATTTTTAAATACAGACAATATTGTCGGGCTGCATTCAAGATTTATGATTACTGAATGATGAAGTAAAACAGAGCCTCCTTTTCCTTTTTACATAGTGCCATTTGATTGGTTTGAACAACTTATATTTCCTTTCTAGTTCAATTTCTTCAAAGTTCAGTTCTCATTGGCATTTATCTTCTACAGCATTTTTCCTGTATCTCTAAGAACATCTGTTTCCTGCTGTCAGAACTTCCTAATTTCTAATACATTTTAATATTCCTTTTCTATGATGCAGCGGCCAAACCTGGAGTTGAGTGCTTAAGGGATAAGATGTTATTACTTTCATTAGCCACTTGGATTAGTTAATTACCTCCATCACTCCTCAGTTTTATATTCTGTCACTTGGTTTCCCTTGCCACTGTCCTTCCACAAGTATGCACCTAAATTAATCAGTAAACATATTTATTGTAATTCTCAGTATGGGAACTCCGGTTTTTAACTGCCAGCATTTTTTTTTGTGATGAAAACTAATAATTAAATGAACCATATATCTTGCTTATAGGTAAAACCTTATAAAATGAAGGCCTTGTTGCCTTTGTAGAATCACGGCTCAGGCCTGTTACTTTGGCTAAATAGAAAAGGACTGTGGGAAAGAGACAGAGCTGATTTAAGGGTGGAAAAACATGTTATATAACCATTGCATGCTCACATCATGGTGTATGGTGGTTGGTTGAATTACGTTTGTTATGCCTTAAAACTATGTAAACTGATAACTGGCTAACTGCTTAAAAAGGCCTGGTTTTTGCAATAATGTGGCTCTCCTTTGCACCTGCCTGGGGACTCTGCATCACTACAGACCCTCACCCACATGTAGGGTTTGATCATTAGTAGTACTTCAGCAGCTTGAATCTCTTTGTTGTACTCAGAGCTGAGTTTAAGACCCTCCCAAAAAAGGTCTCTCTTTTGGGAGACCACGTGTATAACCAGCAAACTCTTGATTGAATTTTCCCATTGCACAGAATTCCAGAGGACAGGTAAAGATGCCTTCTTCCTTCTGCAAAGCCTTCCAATTAGATCTTTCTCAATAAACTGCATCTTTATGATTCAGCATCACACTCTGTGCTTAGTCCATCCTTTTGCTGTTCTGTCCAGTATATTTCTATGAATGTAGGTATGTAAATGTAGCCCTGTGCTTGAAGAGTGAGGTTCTGCCTGTAAGTATGAAATAGAGCTGAAGGTTCTTGACACAGTCACACAATAACTGTGGTGCACTGTTGCATCATTCAACCCATGCTATTCTTTTCAAATGTATTTCCTAGAGAAATGAAGCTTTTCAGAATTCTTTGTTTTGTGTTATGATGGGTGTAATTCATTTTGGAATAAATGCCTTGGTTTCCTGAAGCATCTGTATGTGCCTAGATATGCTTCATGTATTGGATTAAAATGATGGATGGTAATGTACCCTTCATTTCTAGTAATCACAGAATTGCACAATTAACAACTTTGCCAAGGCACTTAATTTGAGGTGAGGCATATATAGTGTCATCTGGCATTCTTTTAGTTGTTCTAGCAAAATAGAGAACCTTTAATGTAAATGTAACATTTTTCCTCGTGTCACTGAATGGACTGGGCTCTGGGCTCTGTGTAAAGAATAGTCTGGTTTTTCTGTTGGAAGGAACAGAACTGCTGAAAAGGGGATGTCTGAGCTATGCTTCATGCCTGGTTTTGCTCAATATTGCAGGGCTGTGAAACATTCTGGTTTAGCCCTATAGTATTTCCCTATATGTTGAAACTAGGAATCTGCACAGAAGATACCACAACTTATTTTCTTTTACCCAGCAGATGTTGTCCATAAAAAATATCCCTTAGAAACTCCTTGTGAAATATTTCTTCCCCTTAATTACTGCAGAAAAGGTGATAGCCAATAACTCTCTGTGCTCTAGTAATTCCTAGCTTCTGGAAGTAAGGATACAGCCATAATTTAGTGCAGCCTCAGGGCTGTGCTGCCATATGCTAAAAGCTGAATTGGCCTTTTGGCAACTATTAAAATAAGATGATGAGATGCCATAGAGGCACTTTTGCCCTCTGTTCTGAGGAATTTGTTTCTAGGGATGCGCCCTTTTCTTGTGACCTAAGCATAGCACATATGGAATTTGTCCTGAGAGATGCAGCTAATTTTCATTCTTATCTCTTGAATCTTGGCCAGGTATCAAAGGAATCTCGTACCAGCTTCTTCATAGGTATAGCCTTCTCATCCGCAGTCTAACCTCGGGCTCAGCCCCTCAGCTGAAAACATGTGAAGGGTGTAAGATGAAACTGTCTATTCTGAGCCAGTTTAAAGAGCTCTTCTACCTGCTCATTAAATGCCAAATGCAGTCATATGACAATTTTTATAAAGACAAGGCAAGTTAATACCACTTAAGAACTTCCTCACAGGAATGCTGCTTCTTCCATCACTTTCAGAACTGCTCTCTTTCCTTACCTATATTTAAAAATCTGTCATTTTAAGAGGATTAGGCTAATTGAGTATTTTCACATAAAAATATAGATTCTTCCACCATTTGTGCAGATTACAATGTATTTCCAGTGTGCTGATAAAACAAAATGAGTCTTTGCAAACCATTATGCACAGAAGGAGTAGCTTACAGCTATTGGCTGTGAAGATGTGCTTGGAGCTATTAGCTCATTCTCTTTTGAAATCCTTTCTGTTAAGTAAAAACACAAATTAAGTGTTTTGGACACTCTTAAGAGTTAACTCTCTCATCTGCAGTCATGCTTATCTCCTTAATCCTAGTAGGAGCTGCTGAATTCAGGTGAAATGAGAAGATGATGACTGCCTTGAGAGTAATTTTTGTAGAAGACAGAGGGATATTTTCCTGTAAGTTAAACTACGGTACTTAAATTGTTTCAAAGACAGTTTTCAGATAGAGGTGGTGGTGTTGGACAAGACCATGACTTGTTTTACGGAGGAATCGCAAAGGAATCTTGTGTAAGAGGTGTGAGAGCAAGAAGGTGAGCACCAGCTGTGAGAGGACAGAGCAAAGCTGCATGCTCAGAAAGTTTGTCTTTGCATAAAGAAATCTGCCAGGAGTAAAAGGATTTCTGCACTTCAGTTCATGTGCCTGGTCAAGAGCTCAGCCCTGAAGACTAAAATATGTCTGAGCTATAGAGACCTGGAAATACCTGAATGTGCCTACAGCAGTTGACAGTGAATGAGGGATTGCTGAATTATGACTTATCTCAACACTCAAGATTCCTGGAAATCAACCTCCTATGGGAGTCACAAAGCAGAAGAACCTAAAATGAGAATTTCCTTATTAAAGTTGAGCTGCTGTGATGTATATAAGGCCACACAGGGGAAAAACAAGTGTGGAGACCCAATAAGTCTTCTGCATTAGGATCATAGACTCCTTGAAATTGCTGGTCGTAGTCAACAGATTGCACCTCAGATATTGCTATATATCCTGAAAACAGATTTTATGTAGGCTCCTGATTATTTTTTCAGCTTAATCCCAGTTACATTTTTTGCTATTTATAATGATTTTCTTTCAGGCTATCACTGATGCCATCATCTTTTCATGATGCTATCATATCTGTATAATTTTTAAACATTAAAACATTAAAAAAAAAAAAAGGAGCAGTATAAAGGCCCATATCAATCTGCTCAGGGAAGAACTGTAAAAGGCCGCCCACAAAAAATATGCTAATGTAATTACGTTTTATGAACACACTATGTAAATTAAATAATGTCTGGGAAAAGGCAGTACTTTGATCAGAGATACTACAGATAGATCCCTAAAAGTTTTTAAGGGAAATTAAAACTATTACAAAAGTTCACTGTTTACATAAGCATTAACATATTCAATATTGGATGCAGTGATGAAAATAAATTATTAAAGAAACAGTCACCAATATTTGTGAAAGAATTGTGAGTATACCATTTTGTTAGTAGTTTTTTAAAGGGAAATTTTGCTTTTAAAAGACAAAACAAATTATTCTGAATTTAAGAGAAGTTTATAAACCTTATGGAACACAGTTTATTTGGTTATCATGCCAAATACAAAAATACTTTCACTTAATTATCATAAACTTTCCTGAACTAGAGTTAAATTTTGAGTCTAAGTAACAAAACAGGAGAATGACAGAACCAGCAATAAATAGACTGTGCAGAAAATAGCCGGTGTCACCTCTCTCCCTAGAAAAACTGCTTGGTACTCCTGAGTTACGCTCCAGGGAAGTTCACGCCATTGGCTGTTGGTTGCCTGCTCGAGACTCTCAGTGGAGATGCAATGCAATTAGCAGTATATTTAGAGAAAGCTAAATGGGATCCTGCTACAAGTGGAACTCTTGGAAGTGCTTGAAGACAAGTTGTCTATTAATGATACTATTACTTTATGGAGGAGGGTAGGGGGAGAATTAGGACTGGCTTACATATACTGGAATAACCCTGTTTGAATGACTGACTTTTGAAAGGGTGCTATTTTATTTTCAAACATTTTTATGTTTTGGTTTTGCTATGATTGTTTGTTATGTGGTTTATGTGCCATTTTTTACCTAGAACATAGCTGACTGCATCCTAACTGGGGCCTTAAGGTCTTCACCCATCTGTATCTCAGATTTGTGTTCTTAAATGTATAATACGACCTTTATCCTCACTCCAGAAACAATCACTCAGTAATATCTTCTTTCCCCTTTATCTGCTTCCTGCATTTGTACATAAGTACAGAGGACTTTTTAGAATTTTCTCTTCCCAGGTAATGAATCTCCTATATGTTTGATTATGTTACTATGAGCTATAACAGTTACTTACTATCTTGTTTTCCAAAGACATGTCAAAATGGATGTTTGATTGAAGATTTCAAGGTCTTGTGTTCAGGTTCTGCTGAGACAATAGATAGAGTGGCTTTAAGTGGAAATGAAAAACAGAAGGAATAAAGAAATATTTTTTACATGAAAAAATGATCACTCTGTACAACCTCTTAGAGATTTAGAGGATATATTCACAGCCTGGTTAAAAACAAAGTCATAAAGACAGGCAGATTAAACCTCTTCTCTAGTAAAATGCACTTATCGTAGAACCATAGAATCATGTTTGTGTTGAAAGGGACCTTTAAAGGACATTTTGCCCAACTCCCCTGAGATGAATAAGGACATCATCAAACAGAGCAAGTTGCTCAGAGCCTCACCCAATCTGATCTTCAGTGTTTCAAGGGATGTGACATCTCCCACCTTTCTGTAAAACCGGTTCTACTGTTTTGCCACTGACACTGGTAGTGCCATAAATCAGCCTCTCTTGATGGGAGAGGCTCTTGGAGTCCTTTAGAGTCCTTGCAAGGAACTTGATAGGCGGATGAGGCAAACTCGCAGTAATTGCTTCTTCAGAGAGTTGTTTATTTTAGTGTTATCAGCTATTAGCGTAGAAAAGACATAGCAGAACAGAACATGGCAAGAGAAGGCGAGAAAATGGCTGCTTATCAAAATTTCACAGCTCTTTTAAAGGTAAATTAACCAATAAAAACTTGAAATGACAGATATTTTTACTTTTCCTCCAGTGTTCAGTAAATCACTCTGACACGCAGGCCAGAACTGCAGAACTTTTCATCCAATCATCCTAAACTACTTCTGCTGCAAAATATGGGGGACTAGAAGAAGAAAGACGGAGGTTAAAAACTACAAGGTCTCCTCCATCTTGGAACTTTTACTGTTTATCTATTTACTACATTAACAAATCTAAAACTTCTAAATTCTTCACTCTGTGGCATCTTTACATCATATTCTGTCACCTAGTTCACATCTGTGTAGATTTTAATTCCTTCCAGATAGTAGGCAATTTTCTCCATGGATAAAGGTCAAAAACTACATTGTTCAGGTTTTTTTTTTTTTTCAAAACAGGCAGAGAAATATTCCCTGCACTCTGGATTCCCACATACCACCCCACATTAAATAAACTTCTTCCATATATCTAAACTTAATCAACCTATTTTAGTTTAAAACTGTTACCACCATGATATATTTGCAACCCTGTAAAGGGAATGGGGAGAGTATATGACTTGTAATGAAATTTAGTGCAACAGGAAACACCAAAAGTAAGGTTCTCTAGATCTTTAATGAATCAGATTATGTGCGCTTTTAGCATGGGCAGGAATAAAAACTAAAGTTAAAAGAGAGATAAACATAACTGTTTTCTAAGGGGCAAGCAAATCAATGCCAATGGACAGGAAGGAATTCCTTCCCCCTCTGTACAGCATTGTAGCAGGTAGGTTTGCTGTCTTTCCCTATTCCCTGCAATACTCAGAGTTAGGATGAATTTACAGATAGTTGATTTGGTATTGACCATGCTTGAAAATTAATTGGTATTTTGAATTGGTGGCACAAGTAATAATTCATTTTCACAGAAACTTGACTTGGAATGAATTGATAAATACTCTTCAGTCTGACATTTCTTCTGGTTTTCTGGTAGTCTCTGGAAGGTGATAACATGAAGGCTGATATAGCCTCTATCAAATATCTCTGAAATTTAGAAAGTCACTTTGACATGTTGGTGTTCTGTTTCAGCAGTGGTGCTTCAGTGCTTCACGCTAGTACCATACTAGGAAAAATGCAAATATATTATCAGAGAAGTTGCCATAGCAGCAATAGCTGGATGAAAGCCTCGAGTCACTACTTGTAAAAGTAGTTTGACAGAAATTTTAAGATATCAAAGGCAGCATCAAAATCAGGGTATTTTGTTTGGAGTCCATCCTCCAATAAACCTGCTGTAAATCTGCACTGTATCTGTTTATGTCACAGGGTGGGCAATTCCATTTGCAGTGTATACACACTTGTATTTCCAGGTGATTCACTCAGACTCAAAAACTGGGACTCAGTCTTCAGAGGTAAGACAAAAGATCTTTTGTGTAAGAGGAGGATACAAAAGCTTCCTAGAAGAAAATTCAATACATCTTATTATTTCTGCCAAGCTACATTTATTCTGGGGACACAGAAACAATTGCACATTGAAAAGGTAGTGGAACACAAAGGGATGTGAGCATCAATATTTTTGATATGTATAGTCTGGACAGAGCAATAGCATTTTTCTTGCTCCCTGAAGGGCTGAAATTCCTTGTAGCTTTTTGTATTTAAAAATACACACAGAATTCTGAATCCTGTGCATGGTGAAAGAAATATGGAAGTTAAAGATACTAGGAAGGAAAGAAGGTGACAGTAAAATGGCTTTTTTTATTTTTTACCTGAATTGTGTATTCTGAGGCCTTTTTGTGTCCAAAACTCTCACAATTAGGCACACATACCCACATAAGCAATGTGAAAGTAACTGAAATCAATACCATACACAGAGACCCATGGGATAGTTTCTGCGGGGAGATGGGCGGATGTCATTTACTTCTGATGTTTGAAAGTCTAGGGAACAAGAATTCTAATAAGCAGGATCAAAAGTGGGAAAGCATACAAACCAAGCAGTCCTCACCCCAAAAACAAAAACCCACCACAAAGCCCCCAAGAAACTAACAAACAAATAAAACAAACCAGTACTTCATAGGATTGAAACGCCAACTTCAGCCCGTATTTAACCAGAGCTAGAATCTCATAATCTCTGAGAGCAGTTTATAGACCCAATAAACAGCCTTCTCTGCAGTGACTTCTGCTGACCTGTGCTGAAGATAAGGGGAGTCCACTGATGGTTCAGTGTGGTAACTTACCTGGAAGTTACAGAAAACTATTCACTCATCTATCTTGATCTTTCACATTTCTGTTTCCATTCTTCTTTGCTAAATGCAATAAAAGTAGGGTTCATGTTTTGGTCCTAGTTTCTCCTCTGTAAACTTGATGAAATATTGTCACCAATGAAAACTAATCTAAATTCTCACCAGTAAAACTGAATAGAACAAAATCTGGCAGTGTAATAAAAAAATGTAGGATAGAATGAGGCATGTTGCTTACAAAGCAGTATATCTTTTATGACTTAACCCTGTTTCCAGAGGTAATATACTGTTGCATTAGATCTATTTCTATAGAAGCATGTTCTTTCCTTTTTTTTTCAATAAAAGGTGATTTCTAAGAAGTTGATAGAAAAAAAACACTTTACTTTTCTGCTAAGTATATGGTATATTGTGTATATAGTACATAGTATACAGTATACATTTTGGTTTTTTTTTTTTTTTCTCATAGCTGCAGGTGTACAAGGACATGAATAGAAAATAGTTGAAAGCTCCATTCACCAGTTCTTCCTTGCATTCAACTTTTATTCTCCAGAGACCCATCTTCATGCAAGCAAGCAGCTTTTTCTACCTATGTCTTGCCTTAAACTAAAATAAATGGAAAGTATGTTCCTGATAAAACATTAGAATTAATCTGTTATGCAGTGAACAACATATGCCACACTTTACAAAGCTGAAGGCTTTGTATTTTTTCAGTTCAAAGTGTTACTCTGAATCCCACCAACCTGCCTATGGTTTTTAGTTTCAAGGTATTTTTTAATAAAACTGTTTCATTAGTAAAATTTTAAGCAACATTGGTTTCACAAAGAAGAATATTATAAAACACATATTAGAAGTAAAACTTGTATTTTATCAGGTATTTAAACCTTAGGAGTAGTTTCCTTTGCTATACCTCTATGATTTTTTCCTCACAGTCATTTTCTTCTCAATCATACAACTTTCAATAAGATGCAGTCTGGTCTAGCTGGAGCACAGTTCTCAGTTCTCTTACACCCAGTCCTTTAGGCAACAGCAAAATGTCTTCTTAGTGAATTGGGAGCATACTTGAATAACATCCCCATTTATTAAGAAGAGCCTCGACACAAAAACTCTCCACCTAAAATCTCATCACCACACAAGAAGGCAAAATAGAAATGTATTCCTAGTTACTACAAGCAGGCAGTACTGGGGACAAGTCCTGAAAAGCTGTGTGAAATTACTTGGACCTTTCTCATCTCTATCTGTGCCCAGTGTAAAGAAAGTACATGGACTGGAATATTCTCATCATCAGTCATTACCTTCCCTTTCCTTCCAGTAGGATCAACTGAAAAATGGAAGTGGCTTATTTGGATGCATCAGGGTGGTAGCTGTGGCATCTGAGGACCTTGATGCACAATCCCTGTCGAGCTGGAGGGGTGACAATCTTCAGAGCTGTGTCACGTTAGGTACTCTCAGCCTGAGTTGTGGTTGGTAACAGCCATTACCTTACTTTCCAAGAAGCTCAGCTTGCAATAAAGGTCTTAGTCCTTATGAACTGGGGAAATGTAAGCCAAAGTAGCAAAATATGTTGCTGAAGCCTCAAAGGGCTAATTTTGCATTTTGTGTACAAAACAGTACACATGAAAAACATTTGAATGCATGCTTAAAGAACCTGAAGTGAAATTATGGTCTCTGATCAGTCATAAGTAACATAACTTAGCTCTGAGTATTTAAAATGACACTACTGGGAGCCCACACTAAATCAATGGGTAAATTCAAATACTGAGAGTATTCAAGAGGATCAGGATTTTTATATAAATGTTCAGTGAGATGAAACACATGTTAACTTCATTCAATAAATTATTCATTGTTACTAGCTTTTTCAGCTCGAAAGCTAAACAATCAGAAATATTTTTTAAACCCACATTTGAAAGTCAGATCAGATAAGCCTTTCCAAATAGAAACATTCAGTCTTTTAAAAAATAAAACTAAACCAAACCAACCAAACAACCCCCCCCCCCCAAAAAAAAAAAATCCACCACATTAACAAAAAAAACCCCTGATAATATTATCAGCATTTTAACTTTTATTGTTGCTGAATGGACTAAAGTCCTAAAAATACCTCAAAAATAAGTGCGACTGTCTTTTTACCTGTAGTGGAAGAGCTATCACTACTGTGAAAAATTCATATAAGGACATCATTCAAGGATTAGAAACACAGTAGCAAATGCAATGCTTTGCTTTGTCTGCTCTGCCTTAGGTGTAGCTTAGGTGTAAGCACCACTAATGCGGCTGCTAACGCATGTTTCATTGTATCAGATTTTAAAATCATGTGTGTAGCTGAGTAATTAAATGGTACAACACACATTTATTTAAAATACCATTTAGTTGAGTAACATCACTACTAAAAAAATGGGGAAGGAAAAGGAAAAGCAGGAAAAGTGTTCATGGTGCAACATACTGACATATACCAGGTTTGATGACAAGAATACTCAGCAGCATTTCTATAAATCAGTTGAGCCACTCTGTTTTTAAATAATAGGGTAGCAAGACGCTATGTTTCAGGTACAACACAAGCAGTGCTGTAGTGGGCTCTTGCAGAGTCGCACAATTTTTAGCAGAGCTGCCATTTGCACTAAAAAGTTCACTGCTCATGGTACAGACTGGGATTATTTTAAGCTCTCACCAGTTTTGAAGTCCGACATGTGACTTACTGGGTCACATATATGAGGAAGATTCATTACTCATTGCCACAATAGGACAAAAACTAAATACACATTGGTGCACAATTAGTTAAACAGCCTAAGTGTCCACACACCATTATTGAAAATGAGGTTAAAAAACTCCACAGAGCAGCAACAAAAAAACCCATGTTCTTTAAAACCATTCTGCTGGTCCCTGTAATAACAATAAGGCAGTTGGGAAGACCAGTAGGAGAAGAATTTTATTTCCTAGTTCTATGTCACAAGGTTAGCAAGAGGTTGGTTCTTGTCTCTCAGCCAAGGCACGTCACTGTTCATTCCACTGCTAAGTGCTAAATTCTCTTTCCTCTTTTCACCGAGTTAGAAAGACAGTGCCTTTACCCACCCAAAATGCACCTATAGCATAGTGCATTTATTTAATAAAACAGCAAGGAAGACACAGAGGTTGGGATTTAAACCTACTGAAATTTCTCTGCCCTTTGCTGGCCATACCAGTCACCCTATGCTCCTGGGAGCATGTTACACATAAAATCACACCATGGCTGCCTACACAGAGAAGCCAGAAGGCAACCAAAAAGCAATGTGATAGCAGCAGCTCTTCTTCAAGGAAGGAAAACAGGGAGGAAGGAAGGGAGGAACAGAGAAGGTTTATATGAAAATGAAGCACTGAAAAATGAAAGGCTAGCATGCATTCAAGATGCAAATTTGATGCACCATGGTTTAGGACAGGCTGGTGTATTAGAGAGGAAAGAAGTGAACTGACAGGTGTGTGCTGGCAAAGCAGACTACCACCACTGGCCATGAGGAAATATGGGGGTCTTGTCTGCTTTAGTGCTTGGGCGTATGACTTCCTCCAGGCTAATGACTGACTTCTAGCCCTTCACTATCTCCTTGTACTTCGTGTCAGCTGTGCTCATGTCTTGCCCTAATGTTAGATCTATAAGTGATGTGTGGAAGCACACTGACGAGAATAAAAGTCCTACTTGTCTTCAGGGTACAGACTAAAAATGAAAGTTTGATTCTGTAGGTTTTATTCATGATACAAAGTCTCCATACATATGGAGAGTATATATTTTTGAAGTACTTATTTATGATTAATTAAGAAGATAATTGAGGAGAAGGTATTACAAAATTTGATTGCAGGGTTAAATCCAGTGAGAAAGGTTTGGAATCTTGCATCTAAGCTTCAGTATGAAATCCATAAGCCTCTGTAATTGTAGTGGGGCAAAATATTAATAAGTTCAATTGTAACTATGTTTATTTATTCATCTGTGATCCTATTCAATATTTCCTGTGAAACAAGACAAACAGTAAAGCAGTAGCAATATTTTCTTTCTTTTCTGTTTCTTGCTGTCTTAAAATGTTTTTCTGAGTAGTAAGTAAAAAGTCTGTAAGCATACACCTCAGTAGGTGGATTTTTCCTGTTTTTTGTCTGTATTTCTGTGTATTTGTTTCCTTTTTGAAATTTTTAAGCAGAGGTTCAGAAAACAATAGAAAATTTCCAGTATCCAGCTGTGATACCATCTTTACAGCAATGACACAACTATCAGGACTTCAGAATAGAGGATTTCTTACTTTCTAAGGCTACCATCTGCTTATAGTGGATATTTAAATGTATGTATGTATGTACTATTACATATTCAAAATTAAATCCTGCTTATTGTTTTGGTTTTCAGATGTTTGAAAGAGACCAGGAAATCTTTTATGCTGTCTTGATAATTTAGTGTTAAACAGATGAAAGACAAAAAACCCAATACCTAGAATACACCCCTTGGTCTTGGATTCCTGTTAGCCAGCAGGAATTTTAATGTAATTCTTACATTAAAACTCACATTCAGCCAGAACATAAATGCATAAATAAATGAATAATTTCCAATTTCTTAGCTGTTTCAATTCAATAGATCAGGAGGAATACCAAACCATCTGCAGCATTACTCATGATTGCATTAGGGACTCCAGTCCTCCAAGAATATATTTTAAGTGCATACACCACCTGTTCTTGCACAAAGTCTGGGATACCAATTGAAAAAGATATTTAGAAAATCAGTTTTACAATGGCATTTCCATTTGTGAAAAATTCAGCCTCCTTTATCATCTCACTTTTCTCCTTTTGAACTACTTTTAGTTTGAACTACATATAGAGAGGCAACACTACCCTTTAATGAAGGATGCTGAAGCTAAACTGTTGATAAATTAAGCTGCAGATCAGCAACTGTGGATGTTGAGTGTATTTAGCTGTTTAGGCGCTGTTTAGTTGAGAGCAATCACATGAGCCACATGTTGCTTTGCTTCCTGCCTTGTGCTAATGCTATATAATAGCTTCTAAAAAAAAAAAGGTCTTTCCCTACTAAATAGCAAAGTCCTATTTTTACAATGTTCATGTTGCTAACATCTAGCCTTTCAGACCTAAGGCACAAATCCACCAGGAGTTTAAATTGCAAAGTATGAGCAAACATTCAAAGAAATTCTTTCTTGCATGGTGGTTCCAAGGCACTCAATTTCTTTAGGGGAAAAAAAAAAAAAAAAGGAAAGGACAGATTTTATCAGGGTAGATTTTAC
>VWZQ01012237.1:121619-157412 GCA_013397015.1 Myiagra hebetior | reverse complement strand
TATTAATAAAATATTAAAAAAGAAGTCTTATATGGCTGTAGCTGAGATTATATACTAATATGACATGAGTGGAATGTAGCAGGATTTGGGCTATTCTGATAGAGCAACTGAGGTGGAAAAATCTTAAGGACATGTGACCTCTAAGTTGTGGAGGGGAGAAGAGTGTGAAGTTTTATTACATGTAAGAATATTTGTTGTGATATGAGAAAGATTGCTTTATATTTGGCCAGAGCTTTCCCAGCAATACAAATTTTTAAGCTGCACAAACCTTTGCAGAATGAGAAAGCAAAGCTGGAAACCCCCTTATGTGAGGGGAGCTGCCAAAGAGAGAGAAAAATAGAATAAAAAAATTTCAAAGTGAGAGTGAAGTACATCCTGTATATATCAAAAAACTGAGATAATTTCATTCATCTCCAGACAGCCTGTATGTGACATTTATATCCTGTGCTGGGAAGCATCATCTAGACAGATTAGATGCCTGTATAAAATCACAATTGCCAGTCAGTGACTTCAAGAGTATTAAATAGAAGGATCTGTAAATAGGAAGGATCACCAGAAACTGTTGTGAAATTAGCATGAATTTCAATGTAAAACAAGAAAGTCAAATTCTGAAAGGAGGAAAACTTGTGGAGAAGCAGCTATGCAGGAAATTATCTGAATAAATGACAGGCTGGACATGAGTTACTGTTTTGTAAAAATATCTCTTCAAAAACAAACAGAAATGGGGTCTGTAAATAGTGCATTATCAGGGAACTCTCATCTGAGCAACTGCACTTTAAGTGCCAAAGAGTCTAGAGCAGTCTAACAGAACAACAGAGTTCTAGAAAACATGACCAATACGAAGACTGTGAATAGGGAAAAAAAAAAAAAAAAGGAAAGGACAGATTTTATCAGGGTAGATTTTACTGGCTGATAAACTTCATGAACTTAAACTTTAGCAAGGATTTTACCATGTCTAAGTGCTGGGTCTAGCTATTTTATTATTGTAATAATATTTATACTCTAAATGTGCAGTTGTCAGTGTTCTGTTGTTGGGTTTGGAGCTCAAACACTATGGTGGAATGACAGAGTGCCCAAACGTCCAGTTTTGCTTTGATTTGTGTCCTGTTCTGAGACTGTATTCACAAAATTTGGTCAGGACCATTGCCAGTGAAAAGTAAGAAATTGAATAACCCACAGTTTGGTACTTAGAATTATATCACTCTCAATTTTGCCTGCTGCTTCTCTAAATAGGCCATGAAGTTTAACTTTCTTTAATGAACGATAATTAAAATCCAAACTATCCATACTTATGGTACATTTCTTCCTCTCTAAATTTAGATTGGAATCCACAGCAGCCTCAGAAAATCCACAAATAAAAACACAAGACATCAGGTGCTGGAGAGGGAAAGCAAAATATCCTATTTATCATGTGCTTGGAATCACTGCTGAGTGATGTATAGTAATTACAAGTTTGTTTGGATTTCTGTGGGTTTTTTTAATTGGCAGGCTTCTGACACTGCAAGGAAAATTGGTGACAAGATGATGGATCGGTTTCACCATATTGGCTTGTTGATCCAACAAACCTTAAGTGGATATTGGCATTTGTCATTCAGCTTTGGACCCATACAGACTCCTGCTGCTGATTAGTCAAATACTTCACCTCCTTGTAATTATTGTTTCAACAGCAGAGGCTCCAAGAGATTCTCAGGGGAACAAACTTTTACAGCATAACTGTGAAGAAGTGCTACTTAGTACCAGTTGAGTGAGAAGCAGTAAGCACATGGGAAAAGGGAAGAAATCAATGGCAGTGTTTGAGCAGCTTAACCCTGTTGGCCCTTGCATGTTAATAGATTATTTATGCATTGCTTCCCCAGCAGGAAGAAATTAGAATGATGTGCATTTTCTCTTTATCAACTGAAAACCACAAATTGGAAAAATGTTTACTTGTATTTTTGTTTATTCCCTTTGAAAAGCTGAGACACTGTCAGGACAACCTCTTATCATTTGTGCTTATTTTCCAGGCTTTACTTCCAGAGAATTTTCTTATCATCTACAAGCAGTCTGTTTTAGGAAGGTTAAAGGGAACTTAGTCAGGTAGAGGAGGTTAAAATGGAAGAATCTTTCTTCTAACTGGAATAATAGATAANTTTTTTTTTAAATTTATTTATTGTATAGAAAAAAAGAGGACTAATGTGAGAGCAGTCATAGGAACATTACCAAGGTGGGCATAAAAATGTACCAAGAAGGCCTTGGAAAAAAAATTAAATTAGATAATATGAAAATTTTTCTAACAGAAGGAGGAAAGAAGCGTTGGGACATAATGGTGTTGTCACCAGTAAGTGTTTAGCTTAGGCTGAGCTTAGTAAGCACTTAATTCCCCTGGAATGATAGGGAAAAAAAAAAATGGTNAGGATATTTTGGAAGCAGGACTCAAAGGGATACTAAGTAAATTTCCTGATTACACTAAATTGGGAGAAGCTGTTGACTCTGTTGACTCCCCAGAAGGCTGGGAGGCCCTGCAGAGAGACCTCAACAAATCAGAGGGCTGGGCAATTACCAACTGTGTGAAGTTTAACAAGGAAAAGTGCTAGATTCTGCACCTGGATGGGGCAACCCTGGATGTACAGAGAGAAGGAACAAAGGGGAACGAGATACTGGAGAGCAGCACTGTGAGAAGGGGTGNCTCTTCTCTGTGGTTACAAGTGACAGGACCTGAGGGAAAGGCCTGAAGTTGTGTCAGGGGAGGTTTGGATATTAGAAAAAGGTTTTTCACCCAGAGGGTGGTTGGGCACTGGAACCTGGAACAGGCTCCCCAGGGCATTGGTCACAGCACCAGCCTGCCACAGCTCAAAAAGCATTTGGACAGTGCTCTTGGGCACTTGGGGTTACTCTTGGGGATGGTCCCCTGCAGGGCCAGGAGTTGGACTTGATGTTCCTTGTGGGTCCCTTCCAACTCAGGATATTCTGTGGTTTTATGTCAGGACTTTGAGCAATGATCGAGATAAAAAAAAAAAGATATCATCTGTGACATTTCTCCATCTAAATGATTGATATGCCTTCTGCTACACTAAGTAATCTTAATAAAATACAGTTATTATTCACATATTCCATATGCATACAATTTTACTATATGATTAAAATTAAATCTAACATTATAATGAGGAATGACCTTTGAAAAGAATGAGATTAAAAGACCTAGCTAGAAGGCATTCTGTAAAGATATTTCTTCAAGAATACAAAATTTAGACTTCTTAAACTTATACAGCAACAAAGTTTCCTTTCTCCTTTTCATCACCCTGTCATTTCCCCAGAAGCATTTCTTTCCCCAACCTGATGTTGCCTTTTTCCTTTTTCTTTATTCTGTTTCCTTGTTGTTGTTGTTGTTTGCTTGTTTCTTTGTTTCCCACTAATACTTCTGAAGTAGGGTCTGCATTTCTCTGCTTAAAAAACTACATCACCTTTTTGACATACCTGTGCCATTTTTGGTAACCCTGGCTTAGGGAATGTTTACTATTGCTGCTGATATCCCCTTAGACTGTTCTCTCTGTGACAATATGATAAATGATAATGATTTAGAAACTTTTCTGGTGGGGTTGAATCAAAAAGGGGTGCAGCCATTAAAAAAAAGTCAATATTTTTAGTTTTAGCTTTAATCCTTAATGTCAGTTTTTCCTCTCTTCTTTTCTGAGAGATTTCTGTTTGGTATTTTTGGTTGGCTTTTCCTGCCCCTCTGGATCTCTTGTTTTTTTTCAGCAGTGTAACTGAAGAAGAGGTGACAAATGGAAGACAAACAATTCAGAAAGTTTTATTCTTTTCCAAAAGTCACTCCAATGCTGGCAATGAAACTACTTTGGGAAAGGCTGATTAGGAAATTCTTCCAATCCAAATGCGTACATATTTGCACAAGCACACATTCTTCTTGGTAGTTTCCTTGGTGTTATGTTAATGGAAAAAACTTTTTATTATCTTTTTTGTTTTTCATTTTTAGCTGATACAAGTCCTTTACCTACCTCATTCAGCCTTGCTCCAACTTTTTTCTCATTTTGGGCCATGCACTGTTGCTGAACATAATTTACTTTAGCCACCTGATTGCCAAATGACAAGCTTCCTTTCTATCTGGAGGAATAGATTTAGGGTTTTTCCCCATGACCTAATTCTGCTACCAGCTAATTTTCATGTGTGCCACCACATGAATCTTGTCATTCTCAGAAAAATTGCCTCCAGAAGGGGTTTGTGTTTGTCTCAGGCACTTGAGTAATTAAGAGGTGTAGTAGAAACATGGAAAGAAATCCATGTCAGAAACACACCCTTCTCTAATACATGAGTCTGTACATCCATGAGCAGCATGAAAGAAGTCATTTTAGATGAGACACCTGAGTAGGCCATTAGTATTTCTTGTCTAGGAAAGACCTCTTTGTGAATACTGTGCTGTACCTATTGCAACAGGTAAGAAAGAAGATGGTAACATGCAGGTTCATTTGGACATTGTGCTTGTCATGAACATCTGCACAGTGCAACACAGATTTTCAATATAAACACTAAAATTTAAGTGCATCTTTTCCATACCTCTCTGTTCCTTGACATTGTTTCGTAAGGCTAAATCATATTAAGCTCTCACCAAACTATTCCAAACCATCCTATGCCTCAGTAGATAGTTTAATGGCTGTCACCTTGAGTGAGTTTTTCTGTCTTTGTATTCTCCAGTTCTGGGAAGCTATACCAGTACTATCAAAACTGACCAAATATTTGTCACATAGGTTTTCTAAAAGTATGTTGTAATCCTGCCTTTTGGTAGCAGAAATGAAATGGGTTCCTTCCATTTTTTCTCAAGGGAAGAATCTATACCTAGGTAGCATATATTAACCCAACATTTAAAAAGCAGATCAATAATTCCCCATCCCTGTCTGCACCCAAACCTCCACCAGATAAAGGGAAAGCAGTAGTAGGTGTCTAGGTCAAAATTCTCTGAAGAGGAAAGTATGGGATAAACAGTAACATGCTACAGTATATCGTCAGGAAGGAAGGAAGGAAGGAAGGAAGGAAGGAAGGAAGGAAGGAAGGAAGGAAGGAAGGAAGGAAAATAAAAATATTAGCTTGCTTGTTTGTTTGCTTTTTTGTTTTATTTACAGTATGTCTGTTTCTTGATGAGCTTATTTCAGGCTTGTAGAAGGGTACCATGAACTCTAAGACACGGTTTAGGGAGATAAAATTGAGCTGTCAGGGATCAGGCCTGGTTCAGGTGCCTCTGGTACATGGATCTACTCTTCCCAGTCCCCTAAAGATTCCTGCAATAATAAGGCTGAACACAAATTGTTCCTTCACCCATCCCATGTATGGCTGCATGGTCTTCCCCGCACACTGGGAGCATGCAGCACATTGTCAGGGCTCGGGGCACCGTGCTACAGAGAGGTAAGAAGCTCTGCTGCAGAACTGACATTTGTGATAGTGCTGTCTGTCACCAAAGCTCAAGAGGCTGTGGGAGGCCACAGTTCAGAGGGTGGTGCAACCGGGGAATGGATTCCAGTGACTTGCTGGGAGCTGTCAGGAGGGGCATTAGGTGGGGCTTTTCAGTACAGTATGGCAGCAGGGCAAAATTTGCTCCTGTATATTTGGGTAGTCTAAGCTTCTTAATATCCAGCAGCTGGCTGGAAGTCATGAAGAAGCTATTTTCATCATGCAATTATGAATTCATTAATACATTCAGTGCCAGAAGTTTTATATCGAAGGCTGTGTGAATCTGAAACTGACCCTAAAAAATAGCACAGGAGACCTAAAATTAATTTGGTAAGGGGAGCAACTGCTCTTCTCTCCTAAAATGCCATCAAGATTAATAATTCTTGGGACAATTTAAGGCTCAAGACCCATATTTCTTCCACTTAATAGGAATCAACTCATCTTCCCCCAGGAATTTTCCCACAAAAGCATTAGATGTTGAGCCTATGCAATTGCTTAATACCTAGGACTAGGAGATGCATAAAAATATAGGAATGGACTACCAGAAAACTTGCCGTAGAATGGGACAGTGCTCTCCATTTCCAAAGAAAAGAAGATCAAGTTCCTTCACGGATTCCCTCCTGTCACAGAGCAGCATGAAAAGAGGCTTCTTTGGGTCTAGCAATGTCTTACTTCTCTGACATAGAGAGTAAGAGGGAGTGAATAGCCCCTCTTGGGGCAGACTCACTGCAGGCAGTGGTTGTTCTCCATGCAGAAAGGGTGTGCAGAGCAGGTACAACTGGTGCATCATTCCTCTGCAATACAGAATCAGTGAGATAGACAGGGTTGCACTATCATTACTATGCTAATAGAGCAGCATGTTTAAAAATTATCTTGCCAATTACTTTGATTAATATGGAAAAGGGAAGAGATTTCTGGGCACTGCATCTTTTGTTGACAGCACTGTTGTCTGCAAAACTGGATTCATTATCCAGCATGCAACAAGCCAACAATTACACACTCTACAGACATTATTATTTATTTCAAATTTTTTCAGGCCTAAGTGCTCTGTGATTTTCCATCACTTAAACATGCCAACAGGACTTTATACACCATTATTTTTATTCAGAATTTCAGGGTTGGTAACTTTCCCAGTACAGTCCTTCTATCATGGTTGGTTTGTATCCATGAGAGTTGTTCCCATGCAAGTAGTTTCCACAGCTGACTTATGCCCAAGGGAAAGGTTCTTGCCTGGAGAGAGGTCTTTTCGACCTGTAGGTGTGATTTTTGGTATTATAATGAAGATAGTTCAGCTAAGGGATACATGGACCTTAAGTCTTTTGCCAAGTTAGCAATGTATATATAGGCATAGAACAACATCTTGATTTCCTGCATTTACTACTTCCAGGATGTACTTGACTAGGGGATGTTAACTGTTTTTTCCTCTCATTACGTGTCCTTTCATGCTGATTAAGAAAGCTTTAATTAGCCAGTTTAAAAGGTACAAGGAACATCCCATTCTAAGACAATTTTGACATTTTGCGACAACATAACACATTATCATTACTCATCAGCTCGTGTCTAGTTGGTACCTTGGAACCACAGGAAAGAAGATCCAATATCCACACCTGCCTTATTCAAAATAATAAGAAAGTTAATTATTTCAAAAGGAAGGGAAAAAAAAAAACCACAGCTAGGGAAAGTAAAACAAAGAAAAGAAAAGTAAACTAAAAGCTAAGAAAAATTTAAATTGCAGTATCTGAGTGAAAAAAAAAATACATTCACAGAAGACATCGGCTAAGCTAATGGGGTCAAGAAAGATTTGCTCATATAAAACATTTGAAGTCTTGAGATTATTTCTCTTAAAAAGAAATGAACAATGAATTGGGTGAGAGGAGTAAATGAAAACATGATTTTTAGACCAAAATAGTGAAGTAGTCAAGCTATTTAGTTTGGTTTTCACATTTAAAATGGAATTACAAGACAGAAGAAGAAGAAGAATTTAGGAATAAACAAGGTTATTAAGGAATGCAAATTTGGGTTGTACATTGACCTATGGCTTAGGAGGTCAGAACAGTAAGCTGGCAGAGGAAACACAATGCAATCCTAGTCAATTCCTTCAGAAGTCAAAAAGTGTCCTTCTGTTTCTATCAGTGGGAATTAAATCCAGCTCTAAGACAAAATGGCAAACAAAACAAAACTGAAAGAAAATACAATGAGAGAAAGGAAGAAAAAACAAAACTTGACAGAGCACATGGTGTTTCAAGTACACGATGCACTAATAAATGGGCAGGTCTGTGTCTTTGACAGGCACTATTATGATAAATGATATGCTTAAATGAAAATTGAGAGATTATTTTCTTTACAAGAATAATTTCTGTAATCTAAAGTAACTTAAAGCAGTTTTTATTAGCACTAATTACATGTACAAGCATATTTTTGACAAACTAGGTAGTCACATAGAATCATAGAAAGTTAAGATATTAGAAGGGACCTT
Organism: Myiagra hebetior; assembly: GCA_013397015.1. Taxonomy (NCBI): domain Eukaryota; kingdom Metazoa; phylum Chordata; class Aves; order Passeriformes; family Monarchidae; genus Myiagra; species Myiagra hebetior. The sequence continues at coordinate 149,500 of VWZQ01012237.1, read as the reverse complement.
AAAGACCATCTAGTCCCAACCCCACTGCCATGGCCAGGGACACCTCCCACTAGAACAGGTTGCCCAAGGCCTTATCCAACCTGTCCTTGAGCACTGCCAGAGTTGGGGCATCTGCAACTTCTCTGGGCAGCTTGTTCCTGTGTCTCACCACCCTCACAGTAAAAAATTTCTTCCTAATATCTTCCCTCTTCCAATTTTTACACTTTTCTCCTGTTCTGTCATAAAGCTTTCAATGTAGTTTGTGTATGAATCCTCTTTTTTTTAAANTAAGCGCAAACCTAAATGTAAATACAGTCTAATTATCTTATCTCCAAATTCAAATCACATTTGGCCTTTTTCGTATTACTAATGAACTACAACTCTAAATTACAGGCAATTTTCTACATAATTGTATATTTCTATCATAAAATTGTAAAAGAAACCCCAACAACCTATGAAAGCTATTGTTGTTACAATGCATACCTTGGGACATAATGTATTCTAAACATTAATCACACCTCCCATATCACATCCTAGTTATTCAACAATATTGCCAGCACACTACTAATTCTAATCTTCCTGAAAATTGAATCTTTTTCCAGACGGTAGCTGCTGATTCCCTCATGTTTACATGTAGCACTAAAATAAGAGCAAAGCCCTCTGGTACATTTCTCTCCAAAACCAACCATATATTCCTGTTGTCTGTGATTTCACTTAGTGAGCAAGCAGGATGATACTTCTAGTATTTCAATCACCCTTAGAAAATACTCAATTAAAAGGCATGTTTAAAATAAACTGATGCACTTCTGTGGCCCACTATGTTCACTGGTGCTTGACACAAGCAGATAGCTTCAATCATCCACACAGAAGAATTTGCAGAACTGAGACCAGAAAACAGGACAAAACAAAATGGATCAGAACATACAGATGTCAGTGGTTTCCATGGCTTCTGGACTAGTTCCAAAAAACCTAAATGTTCTCTGAAGTAAAGGGGAGATTGCAGTTACGTGGGAACTGAAAGCTGGGTTATTAAATATGTTCTTTGTTTTCAGGGGTAGAGTTAAATATGAAAGGACCATTAGCTCATTACTCTTAAGAAAATTTTATGTACCTTCTACATTCAAACAACCAGATTATAAGTTTTATGGGTTTTTTCCTATTATTTAGACTGACTGCTGCTTTAATCTCTTTTACATTTTAAATGAATACAAAAAGTATTGCTGCATTTTAATATTTTGAGATTAAAAATGAGAAAAAAGTCTGAAATTAGCTCTGATGATATTAACTAGTTTGTTCTGCATTACACTGTGCATATTCCATGGATATGTGTAAATCACAGAATTGTTAGAGTTGGGAGAAATCTCTGGAGATCATCCCATCCAACCCCCTGCCAAGGCAGGGTCACCTAGGGCAGGGTACACAGGAATGCATCCAGGTGGGTTTGGAATGTCTCCAGACAGGGAGACTCCATGACTTTCCTGAGCAGCCTGTTCCAGTGCTCTGCCACCCTCAGTGTAAAGAAGTTCTTCCTCATGTTGTGGTGGAACTTCTTGTGTTTTAGTTTATGGCCATTGTTCCTCATTCTGCCACTCTGTGCCACTGAAAAGTCTGGCACCATCCTCTTGGCACCTGTCTTTGAGATATTTCTATGCACTAATGAGATCCCTCAATCTTCTCTTCTCCAGACTAAACAGGCCCAGCTCCCACAGTCTATCAGAATATCCCACAGAATTTTAAACAGTGGCAAAGCAATGTCTGCCTTTCAATTAGGCCAGAAAAATAGAACTCTCTATGGTATATGACCAAATTATTGTTGCCAAATTTGTTTGCCAGAGTTGATCAAATTCCATTGATGTTGGATTACTACATAAGAGAAATAATTTCCTCCATTTTTTAAGCTTTTCAACAGCAAAAAGAGCTTAAGAAAAAGGGTGGTCAAAATAAATGGAGGAAATGTACTCTGAAGTCAAATTATGCGTGTCACTTATGTTTTAAAGCTTCTAATTTGCTTTAATAAAAACTGTGCCTCTGGTTGGATGATCAGATCTCCAAGGGGAGTTACTTATCATCTACATGCAAGTTAGCAGAATTTATAATTGGTTGTTTTATTTAACATTTTTACATCTCTAGTTTTAAGAAGGTTTTCATTCACTGAAATACAGAAATGAGAACTGAATTTGTATCAAGTTATACCAAAGAAGAAGACACAGACATGGAAATGCTGACTCAAGAATTTATGGGTTTGTGCTGAAAAGTATAAATTTTTCTTTCCTTTTTCACAGAGTAGAGGTACTGACCAAGCCTGCTGGTCATGATGAAGGGCTAACCCTCCTGGCCCAGCTCAGACATCCACTACACCTACTTTTAGATGAATACTTAATTTTGTTGCTGTACACTGCAATCTGGAAAATCATTATGCTTTATTGAAAAAAATCCAACAATGTTTCTTAAAAAAATTGCCCTTTTCTTTTTTATCAGCAGCTGTGCATCAACATATTTTATTACAGAAATGAAAATGGAATACCTTCTGCCACTGTTTTCTGTTTTGCAGATCTGGCTGTAAACCAAGAGATGGTTGAGGAGTATCAGAGAGATTTACATGTTGCATTTCACTCACAAAAGCATGATAGTTATCTCTGCTTTTCAACTACAAGTGCCTTCTAGCTGTGTGCTCACACACCATGCAAAATAATGACTTAGAAGTAACTTTTAGTGCATAAAGTACCTGGGAATAGCAAATCAAAATTTTATTCCCTTTATTAATTCCTTAGTGAACACATATACTTAAATATACTGAAATAAATATACCATACTTTATTGTGTGGGGTCACAGGTTACAAAGCATTTTACATGTAGACCACCAGGTCAGTCATTCAAAACTTGCTTAATTAGGAGCATCCACTGTTGCCCAGTGACTGTATGAGATCAAAGGACATGAATATACGGAGAATTCCATAATCAAATTTGGGATTCTTATTTTCACATTGTTTTCATCTGTAGAGTCCAGAGCCACTTACCTTAAAAATTCTCTCTCTCTTTATAACATTTTCCAGTTTACATACAGCTATAGCAGAGGCCAATTTCTGCAAAAGTGAAATAACAATATAGTCTAGATCTGGAAATAAAACAGAGCTATCATTCTTCTTTAAAGAGCAGCTGCAAAACTATGGTACAGAGATATGGCAACTATTAGAGAGTATAGGTGCAGAAGCCAGCTGAGTGCTAGAGAAATGGTTAATGCAGTCCACACAAGGTGATATCGTGAAAATCTTAGGGAGCTTGTGTTGTTTAAGCCTCTTCTCCTTTTTTATTGGGTGTATTATAACTTACCACAATTCTAAAAGAAGAGGAGCAAGGTTAACTAGTAAAAGAGTTAGTTCACCTACATGAAATAAGCATCAAAGATATTGTGCTCTTCCCTGAATAATTTTATTACATAGTTGTTATTTTAACTTTTCAATCCAGAAAGCATGTGAAGGAAAACACTGGATTTTAGGCTTTGGAAGAACTTAGGCACACCCGTGTGATGTGTGCCTCAAGAATTCATTATTTAATGGCTGAAGAATCTTATTTTTAAATGCAGATATGCTAGTTCTGAAAGTACATTCCAATCCTAGATGAAGCTGAGTCCACAGACTGCATTTCATCACCCTTTCTGTACTTGAATACATAGGTTTTCTACTTGTAAAACTCATGACAAATGTCAAGTCAGCTCAAGTGGTGCTAGGAGAATATTCTTTTAGTCCTTCACTCTTTACAGCTGTTATTTCTTTCTCCCAAACATCTTATTTTTGTGCCAGCGATTTCGTCTGTAGCGTTCATTTTCTTGCCTTTTTTTTCTTTTTGGCTTTGTATCAGGAGAGATCCTTCAGAAGTTGTCCTCAGGAAAAACAAACCAACAGCAGATCCTATCTTTTCCTGTGTGTACTTAAAATATTATACAAAATGATAAAACCAGAAAAAGCTGGAGTGCTGAAGGGATAGAAAAGGTGCAGGAACTTTCAGGGAAATCCTTGCTGTGCTTGCTTCTAAAACTACAGGTTGATAATTATTCTTTACAAACACACACATTTTAAAAAGAAAATTTTCCTTTCAGTTATTAAACATATTTAATAGCAAAAGGATTAAAAGCAGAAACGAAAATTATTGTCAAGAGAAACTGCAGAGATGACCAAAGCATGAATCAGGCTTTAGTAATATCAGGCTAACAATCAGCTTCTTATTCTGTTTGTTTCATTATTCAGGTGAGAGGGATGCACTTGGCCAGGATAAATCTTCCCAAACACCTTTTTTGACTATTGAAATGAATAGCTGCAATGGACTGGATTTCTCCTGCTCTGCACCTTTCTGGTAACTTGTTTCTATTCTTTGCTTTTCACCAACTTCTGCTCCAAATCCGTTAATATCTTGGTTTGGGTTTCTTTCAGTTCCCCTTTTCTCAAAATGCCCTTTATGATGTCGAAATTCTGCTTCATTTGCAGGCATTTAGCTATGAATTTGCACAGAACATACCTATTTTAGAGTACATTCTTGCAGAATGCCACCTCTGTCCAAACCTAAACTGCACCACGGTAGGATTAGGCAAGACTTTTAAACAAACAAAAATTACCAAATCTTCCAAACTTCCTTGCCCATTCACATGGTCTCTTTTTGGAAATGCATGGGGCTTGTATATCCCTTAGTGACAGTCAGTGTTGCTGCCCTCAGGACTAAGTAGAATGGAATGGTTATGATTTTGAACACTTGATGTTATTAAAGGACTTGCAAGAAACTTGCATTTCCCAGATCACCATCCTCACTTCCAGGAAGAGGATTTTCACATAGTTCTTGGGCACTTTTTTCAGGTTCCTTTGAATACCAATACTCAGTGACCCTCCCCGGTTTTGCTTAAATGATACATGAGCAAAAGTTTTAGTTTCTTCCTCATATTCTGCATAAAGAGACCATATGGTTACGATAAGTAAAATGAAAAATACTCATCTGTTCAATCCTTACACACAGGGTACATATATGTGGAAAATTGCTACAAGCTATATATATGTAGCTCTTCTTAAATATACCACCCAGTAGAATTCAAAATAATTTTTTTACTTTCATTTTGAAACTATAATATATTAAGTAATGTAGTTGAGAGAAAACTGTGTTCTTCAAAGAAAGAGTGCAATCCTGTTATTTCTAAGTTTATGGGGCTGACATTTTTCTCTCCTTGGAGTTTTATAAAAGTGTGACTCAGTTAATTGGATTGAAAGCCAAGGGTTGTCACAGCTTGGATACAGAAATAAAACATTACGTTCATATATGCTTGCAGAACGAGATAAATGTATGCTATGACTGCTTAGAAAGGTACTCGTGACAGGGAACTTAATGGTCATTGTGGAAGAATATTTGAATACAGAAAAAGCAACCATTAAATAGTTTTGTTTCCAGACCTTCCTGTGTGTAAAAAGATGCCAGTTGTACAATTTTGAAGCATCTCCTTCTGCTCTGCGTGTTACAGTGCAAATTAAGTTCAGAAAAGCCATCCAACACATCCAATGATATTTTTGTTCAGCTGTCAGAAAAAAAATGTATTTGAACCTGGGCTGCCTATCTTGCAACTATCTATCTGTGCTTGTCTCTCTGAAATATGCTGAAATTTTTTTTAAAATCCAAATATTGTAAATCAAAATTACTTTTTTGATCATTGTGTGTTTATTTTGGAGAAGTGTTAGCCACAGTATCTTCAATCAATGTGCTTGTGTCAAGATATAATGACCCAGTCACTGAACACATTTCTGAATTTAAGAGCAAAAGGAAGAGGTGATTAAGACACCAAAACAGAGATGCTATGCAAAAGGTCTGTGAAAGACCATTTGCAGTTCTGACTGCTGAACTCCAGCAGCTGCATATATAACAAGGTAGCTAGTGGGTCAAAGCTGTAAGAAAGTGAGAGATTGGGAATTTTCTTTCTTTCACAGTAAAGGAATATTAAGCATGTGCTAGTTTTTAGCAGTCTTCTAATTGCATGCTTGTAACTGGGTGAATTGGTTATATTTTATAATGCAGACTTGGGTCCCAGACTCAGTGCAGTGAAATATAATCTTGCATACAATAGAAGGCAAACATAAGACTCAATAAAAAATTGTGACAAATTTACAACAGTAATCGCCCTGCAAGGTCCTACATTTAAGAATTCCCATGTTCACACAGGATGAAACCCATATGCTAAACATAGGGCATGTGACATAAACGTGTGACAATAAGATTTGTGCTAGTCTATTTCTGCCTTCACAGCCTAGCCTTTCTCTTCTCATACTGAACACAACACTGTATGGACACTAACAATTATCTTTTATTATTTTAAGTTACTTAACATACCTGTTACCTTCTGACAATAGCATACATCTTATGCTATCATTGGGAACAAATGCACTCTTGAATGTATCAAAAGGCAAACTGCGAGCTAAATGACCTGGTGAAGATAATAGTCAGTTTAGAAAGATGCATTCTCTATGTCTTACACAGTGGACTTAAAGGAAAAAAAATCTCCAGAACTACTACTCAATGAAGTTTTCCAGTGGTGTACACGAACTGTGTCAGAAAATGTTAGAGTATGTTGGCTCGTGGTTGTTGTGTGGTGTGGTGAGGGGGGAGGAGCTTTAGCAAAAGTCTGAAAGCCTGAGACTCCTAAGTTAAAAACATTGAAAAACAATGCTCCCTTTGGGGCTCCCATGGTGTAACTCATCAGTGCTATCTTCATGGTGATTTAAGCTGAGATTCATTGAGGGAGACTGAAAACGTGCTAATATTAATTTACCACTAGACTTATAAACCAGTAACTTTGCTGTGATGCTTTGGATACTAGCATTTCTTGTTGCTATCTTAACATTAGGGGAATTAAAGTAAAAACAGGCCTCACTGAAGAATGAAGGACTCAGACAGTAAAATCCAGGGACTTTTTTGGCTTGGGATCAGAGAAACCACACATTGAAACAATTTGAAAGGAATCCAATTTGAAAGAGGGCAGCCACACTGTTAACCATGATGCAATTGATTTGCAAAAGAGTGAAGTATTCATCCCTCATCACACCATGATCTCAAGATAACCTCGTGATAGCAGCTGCATATAATTTATATGCATACATGTATGTGTATATAAATATGTGTGTGTGTGAAAAAGTGCATATACATATATATATATATATATATATATATACACATATATACACACACATATGAATATATGTGTACACTTTAAGGTTTTTTGTACGTGCCCAGGAATAGTAAAGGATCTCTGCCATCTACCAGAATCTACCAGTAGCTTTGGGACAGAAATGGCATTGTCATGCTTCTCAGTGCAGCTAGATTGCTGCTAGAACACCTGACAAAGGGTGCAGTGCATTTTATGGTACCTTCCTATAGTAGCAGTAAACTGTGAGCACCTCCTTCCCCTGTACTCACCCACCATTGGGTTTTGGTGATTTCTGTCTGTGGTGTGAATCTCCTCTTAAAGTGCTTCTCAAACCTCTGAGAAGAAGTCTTTTCCATCTGCTCTGTAAGTTTACTTTCCTCACCTTTACCTTCCTGATTTGAAGTGGGGTAGGAGGAAAACAAGGAAGTATCTTTCAGTATCATGTATGAGAGTGCTGAGGCAAACTTGATTTTCAGCAAATGTTAAGGTATTGAATATTTTGATTCTGTAAAGCCCAAACTATATGATTTTTTTTTCATCATTTTAAGTTCTTTTATAGAAGTATCTCATAGCATGGCTCTATTTACTTTATAGTGTTTATGTTAAGAGAAAAAAGCTGTGAGGAGGGATAAATCCTTCTGTAATCGCTCTAGTACCTTTCCTTTTTTCATAAAAGAAAGGAAATGGAAAATGATCTTAATAAAAACCATGATATCTGAAAATAAAGTCATAAATTATGGCACAAAACACAGACACATTTAAGCTGAAAATTACTTCTGAAGTAATCTAAAAGTAATTTAGTGCTCAGATCTAAATCAAATGAAATTTTTGCAGTGTTAAAGAGAACAGCAGATGTTGGTTTTGATATTTATTGAAGAACAGTTTTGTTGTTGTAATGCAATCCTCTCTGAGTTTGGTTTTTTTATTCTGTTTGCTTTGTTATGTTTCAATAAAAATTCTTATCAGGAAAATTTTTTCCATAACAACTTGGGATCATAGTAGCCTTCAACGACAGAAGTGTCCAAATTGTGATGATGATGCCTTAGATTTTAACTTTTATATTTTTCAAATCCTGTACTGCTTAGTGTGTGACTCTGAAGTTCCACGTGGCCTGTCAGCTGCCGTTCTCATATGTGGTTAAACATAACAAACCTCTCTAGGTCTGCTCTTCAAGAACACCTCAATTGTCCCAGGCCCCAAAATGTGTAAACTAAAAGCCTCTGAAGAGGAGGGGCAAACTTGGGGTAATTACATCTTAACTGAAGTTATAATTGGAGAATTAACCCTGATATGCAAATGAGCCAAACTTATAAAAGTGTGAAGAACTCATGATCCAACCTTCTTCTTGGGTGTAGCCTTTTTGACTGCCCCGGGTGTACCTTTGAAGGCCCTTCAAATAAATACCTGCTTTTATTCTCTTATTCTTGTCTAGCCTCTGTTTTCAGGTAGCCACTTCCAGGTACCAATAGAAACCTCCATGTGTCAAATGCCAAAGAAACACTTTACAGAACTACAATAAAGCAAAAGGAAGCAGAGTTACAACACAGATAAAGAGTTTTCTTTCTCTTTTCCTATTCAAAGCAAGGAATTTCCTTGAATGCATTTTAAAACTATAGCAAACTATACTGGAATAAAATCTAGCAGTATTTGTGTTCAATACTTCATAATGCCCCAGGAATTTGTTCAAATTTACTACTGTAATTATTGAGAGCTTTATTACTGAATTCTGTGAGGGCAAAGGTGTAGATATATAACTGTGCATATATGTTTTTTAATCATATTTAAATAGGCTGAATGGATGTGAATCACCTGCTTTGGTGCCATCGTCATATATAAGGATTACAAAATAACCCAAGCAATGTAGAATCAGTAACATAGCTTTTACAGCATTTATAGTAAATAATATCTTTTAAGAATGTTTGAATACAGAGGACTGGCAGTCTATCTGGAAAGTGAAGGAGCACAAGCTCTAGGAGATACCTGAGGTGATTCACCTGCAGCTTGGAAGATCATTTACAGAAACTGATGGCTTCCTTGTGTTCATGCCTGGCATGTACTGCCGATAGCATTCAAAATATTCTTACCTGTGACAGGCTGAGCAAAGGTCATCTATCAGGGGTCTGCTTACCAAAGTGTTCACAGCTCAACAGGTGAAGTTGTTCTTTCACTCAGGAGCCGAGTTCAGATCTGAAAGTAGTGCTCTTTTGTTCTCAGCATTGACACTGTTTAGAAAAGGCTCTGCAGTGATTAAGAGGTGCCAGGAACACTAGGACTGAGTCCCACTCGCCAAAGCTGTCCAATTGTGGTGCAGCTGGTGGCTGATATTGCAGGATAAGGGATTTTTTTTGTTTTCTCTGATTTACTTGATTTCTTACAGATAAGCAAAAATGTTTTTACATGCCCTACCACAGGAGCAGACAGGCTAAAGAGAGCAGGTTCATATGTAATTAAGATCACTGAAATGGCTTAGGTTGGCTTGTGTGCGTGCCAAGTGCACAGTCAGGTCCAGCAAAAAGAAATAGTGGGGTAGTGTGGCATGACCCTGAGGAGCAGAGAGTAGTAATAAATTGTGCAATTTTCCTCCTTCCCCACATAATTTTAAAGAAGTTTTCTTGCATTTTATAAAAGTATAAGCAAACTTCAAACCCAAAATTTGTGCACAGAATTGCAAATATATTTCCTGCTATTATCCATAAAAAATGCATTAGGATAGTTTGCCAGCATAGTAAATTTTTTCACCTAGAAAATTAAAGGGCAGCACCTAAGGTAAAACTACTTCAATAGCCACTGACTGCCCAAGGAGACGGAGGCTGGCAGATGTGGGTTCTCTTCATGTCTCCCACTGTCCAGATCCCCATTTTGTATTATGATTCATCCCATAATCTCATAAACATAACAAGGTAACAAGGTCTTCTGAGAGTGGGTAGTGGTGCTAATCATCACCAAAGCAGCACGTCATGAACAGCAAGGGCCTAATCTAATCTACATGGGAGTGCATGGGAAAAAAAAAAGGTTCCAGCATAGCCTGAAATCCCACCAGAAACCTTACGTTCTTTGTGGATTGGCAGTTTCAGTCACTCTGTGCAACGCAGTAGCTGAAATCATGTACAATCTCTCATCTGATCTTCTTTCTTGTATGGTTTAAAAAGAGGAATCTTCTGAGCTACAGGCAATAAGGCTAAAAGTTCCTTTATGAAGCTTGTATCAGGATGATAACATAATTAGTATAGTTGTGAAAATTCCTTCACAGCTAAAAGGGGAAGACTGAAAAATTACACACACCACATCTGGGCTTTTTTTGTCAGCACATCCTTGGAGTTGATTGTCTGTTCCTGTCAAGCAGTGTAACAAGCTGCAAATTTCATCTAGCTGAAAACATGGGCAAGAGTAACTGCCAAACACCTTCAGAAATACTTAGCAAGTGTGCCATAGGAAAAAATGAATTACGGCAAGACAAATAAAGCCAGGCTATCCAAAAGATGTGAAATTCCCTGAGAAATGGGACAAATCCCAAAAGATATTCTGTTTGGAATTAATCTGGATACTGATCCAAACAGTTCATATTTGTCAACTCTATAATGGTAATATTTTGCCTCCTAATATAGATATTTTATCTATTTTATGTAATTGAAAAAGCACATGAAATCCTGGAGAAGGTACTTGGGGTTAGGTGGTGAATTTTTGTGCAAGAATGAAGAGGAGCCCTGAGAAGGTGTATTGATCAAGTTTCTTGTTCTGAAACTTGCATATTTAGTTGTTCAGTCCCATGCCAAGTGGTGTGAATTCTGCAGAATGACTACGGTCTCACTGAATGTGTCAGTTATGGAGGCCAGTGTACCTGTTTTGTGTCATTTCTTACTGTCCTCCAATAAAATCATGTCTATTTGGCCAGGAATATATTTTCTGTGCTTATCTCAGTTTGCTTTGTGAGCTCACTTAGCTCACAACTTCATTATAGCTTTCATTACTTCTAAGTCCTCCAGAAATAGGATGCAGAATACTCTCTGAGGACATATCAGCAGAGTAACTGGAGGATTTCAAAAGAATATAGCCCCTTCCTTGGTCCTATTGTACAGACAGACAGTGCTGCTATGTAACCTGCAGCTCTCAGGGGAAGGCAGTGCTAGGAGAGAACCACAGACATGGCACTGCCTTCACACAGTGCTGGGAAAGGGCAGCAGCCCTGGGTTTTGAGAGCTGCCCTTTAGCTACCAGGGCAAGCACTGAGTACCAGCCTTGCAGACCCAAATGTGGTGCATTTGTAGACTTGAACAATGCGTGAATCTATTTCTTTATTTGTATAATGCCATCTGAACCGCATTTATGTCCAATTCCAAAATAATATGATAAAGTTTTTACACCATTTGAGATGAACGAAATAAATGAACACAGCAATAGGAAGGTGCAGAATCCTCCTCAGTCACATGCAGCCAGTTGCAGGCAGGAGTTTTTAAACAGGGTACGCAAATCAAGGACTATTATATCACCAGTTATGTTTCATAGTGAAAATCATTCTTGTCCTTCCCCTAATATCATTCCAGAGCAGGTGACTTTTTAACAAAACACACACCCACACTACGTAAAATTTGAGTAATCACTAAAAATATTATCCCTTTATTTTTCCCAAAATAACCCTTAAAAATCTGTCACAACACAGGATATGTGATATAGGTGTGGTTGTGTCTGCTTTTGGGAAAAGGGAATGAACTAAATAACCTTTCAGTTTCTCAGCTCCCTTTTTCTCTCTTCAAAAGTGTGATCTAAAGCCACTTTGGCAGCAAAGGTGTCACAGTCCTCAGCAATGACACGTCTCATGCCCAGCAAGATGCTGCATGCCTTCTGCTTCCAGTTAGTCAAAAAACAGAAGGGAGATAAGATTTTTGTCCCACTGTGGTCTCTGTCCCTTCAAAACCATCTTTGCTTTGTCTTCTTCAGTCTTGAATAGGCAGTTAAGGATCACTGGGCATTCAATACAGCACCTGCACTAAGGAGGTCTTCTCAAAAACTGCTGCAAGCTGGTGACCACAAACTATAACTTGCGTACGAACAGCATGTAAAATGATAGTTTCAATGGTACAGACTGATATTTTTCTTCTAGCTTTAAGCTACTTTTATACTGTTTTATACCCCTACGGTGCAGTGCACCCATTTCCAGGGGATGCAAAGTAGCGCTGCTGATCCCAGCCAGTTTCATACCTAATGACCCAAATCTCTCTGTGCAATGTCAGTCAGATAGCTCACTGTAGCCAGAGGCACTTGTGTTTCTCAACTGGCAGACTGGTTCAATAGGCACCAAGAGGCAAAGCTCTGCAAATTTTTAGTGCATTCAGTAATGAATAATTACAGTTAAGACTTTGTTTTTTGGAAATCAGGTAATCTGTAGAGGTGGGATTTAAAGATATTGTCAGGTAGTAAAATGTGTGCAGCTTCCTTTTTTTTTTCTGCGTTAATAAATTATTTTAACATTTAAAAGGAGATTATTAAGTAGTAAATAGAAGTATTACTTTTACATATTTATATTTCCAGACTACAGGTTTTTTTTCCAAGCACAGTGCTGGTTGTTCCTAGGGCAAGTCAGTAGAGAATGAAAACAAGCTGGAGATAGGTTGGTACAAAGACATGAGGTACTTAAAATTCATCAAGAACTTGGGCAGGAACCATACACCAGAGTGTCCAAGAGAATGGAAATGTGTATTCAGTAAATAGAGCTTAACTAAACAACAGTGGTTATAATTATCTGATATTCTCTCCATAATCAAGCTGATACAAATGGATCTTTATCATTGGAGAAAAAAACTTTAATATAGAATTTAAATCTAATTTGCAAAAGAGATTTAAAAGTTGAACTACTGTATTGCCATTGAAATTTCATCATCCATCCAGAAGATAAAACACATTTATCCTCTGTGAATGGATTCTCTAAGAAATTATCTTAATGATTTTTTGAACAGCAAAAAGTGCAGCTAGAGTTAAATATGAGTCAGGGTTCTAACTAGAGAGATTCATTCTGAATATCAGCACCCTTTATCAGAGAGACCACCAAAGTCATTAGCCAGCTGGTTACCTAAAATGTAGTATGACAGACTTTCCACTGATATTCTTCTATTTGGATTTAGTCTCAAGATAAATTTTTCACTTAAACTGTGTGAGAGTTTGTTTTACATAAATAAGGGGTTCCCTGTGTAGAAGAGAGCAAGTGAATGCATACTTAAAAGAAAAAAAAAGTAAAACTCATTACTGTACTTACAAAAAGGTCTGCAAGATGCTAAACTTCAGTTAGCCATACTAAAACATTTGGGTTGAAATAGAATCTAATTATTGGAGAAAAAATATCAACAACAAAAAACCCAAACAAACAAAAAAGTAAGTGGGATTTATTTTACGATCTCCGGACAATTCTTACCACAGATACAGCAATATGGCTTATGAACATTCAGGCCAGTGATGAAAGTTTCAAAACAGTATCCATTTTCACTGAAAATTTGAATGTTATTTGAAAATGCTATATTTCTCCTAATGTAATTGACCACGTTACCTATGCCCTCAAACATTCCTAGGATATCAACTTATGTCATATAAATATGTGTTAAAATATATTGCAACATTTATTTTAATAGATTCAATCCCATCTGAAGTTTTTGCCATAGGTATTAACAATGACAAAAGACCTGGTGTACTGCATATTCCGTCTTCCTACTAATCTCTGCTAAAACAAATTGTTCCCAAGGAGGCAGATTCTGCTTTAGCTGGTATCAGTGGAAAAGTAAATACAGAGTTTTGAAGATGGAATGGTATTCAGAAAATTGGAGCAGAATGTAGCCCTGTAGGTTTTTCTGATCCAGTTTTCAATGAGGGAAGTGATGACGTTTTTACTGCTTCCCTAAGGATGCTTGCCAACATATGTACAGACGCATGCCACAATGCATGCCACACATATGTACAGATAATGACACGATCTGCTACCACTAATATCCAGAGAGCAAACATGACTGCTGAAATTCCCCTGTAATCTTAGTTCATGTATCAGATTCAATACAGCTTTTCTGGAATATCTCACACCACAGCATTCATTCTTCCAGCACACTTCATTATAGCTCTGCATCATGATGCATATGTTCATGTGTTTATGTGCACTGCTCTTTTGGTGTCTCCTCAGGGACAAGTTTCAGTTTATTTTCCCCAGGTTACTCAACTATTGACATGCTGACTGAGGAATTCCCAATCAGCCTTCATGCTTCCCCCCACCCCCAATGTGATAACTGCCATAGGCACAATTTTAATGTATCTATGGAAATCACGTATAGTTTATCTAGAAAACCCCAAAGCTTGCTTACAGCAATGATTTAACACAGGCAGTTCAGCCAGGGAGTAGGACTGTTGTTCATTTTTTGAGTAACGTGATGAAGTGCAGCAGCACCTGTGTTGTGCATCCCAAACAAAGCGCCTCTGAGCATGCTACGCACAAGAAACACAATTGTTAAAATGAGTGCTGCACACCCAGGGTAGCTGAAAGGTAGGCTAAGGGGGAGGCTTTTAGGAGAAACCTGAACTTGCAAGAAGCATAATGGAGACGATGCATGTTTCCCAACCCTTTTACATGAGTGTTATGCTGCAAAAAGCACACCACTCTCAGGAAAAGAGCTGCATCAAGAGGGTTATGGGGACTGGAGTTCTCTGGAGACTGTAGATCTGTTTTGCTCTAATTAATGATTCTTTATTCATCTATAAGCAGGCAGTGCTCAGATTTTGAGCATAAAACAAATGTGCTGCCATGCATGCAAATGTAAGGGTTTTTTCTTAGGTTCCTATCTTAGTTAGAGAAACACGATGGACAGTCAAATGACAGCAAATCTGGCTATTTTGATGGATTTCTTTTCCGTGAAGGACCAGGGCAGTCCTGTCTGATTCCTGGCTTTAGGGAAGGCGCTCCAGACTGTTCTTCTGCTCTAGAAGGACCATAGAGGTATCTTCACTGGCACAAAATGTGAATATGCTTAGTTTCTAATTACCAGTACTAACTTTTCAAAACAAAACTGGGAATGGGGAAAATTACTTGGAAATGAATTAATTATTTAGGATATTAGGGCATTCAGATTTTCTTTTTACTAATATGGGGTTAAACTGTGGTAGACTCTTTTAACCCACCCTTTTGAGACTTCTGATTAGGACATACCAGTATCTGTTTGACTTTATTTTACCATCAAACATTGCTTTCAGGATAATGTTCACACAGTCTTCTGTAACTCATGATGTTTGCATATGCTTCTCTTATAAGGCAGGCTTTAAAGAAGTGCTGTAACACTTTTAATTTAGTGACCAGCTGTCAATTGATTTTTGCCCTTGAAATTGGAAGTCATGCCTTTATTCATGTCTCTCTCCAACAGGCATTAGGGAAGGCAGAAAGATGTTACCCAGTGTTGTCCTTTGACTATTGGTGATGATGATCACAGTATGGACATTGAAGTTAAATGAGGTATGTAGGAGAGATTTGTAAAAAGTGATGGTTTTCAGCACACTTATGATTTGCCCTGGTTTTCTTGGCTGAAACTTTAGAAAAAGCCTCCTAGCACAAAGGGAGCTGCAGTATTTTCTGGTAGGTCTCCTGGTTAGACAAGGGGAGAACACACACTGTAGGGTAGATACAAGCCATAGATAGATATAGCCCTGTGGAGTCATCAGATTAAATGAAATTAGTCTTTCTTAGTGCTCTGCTCAAGTACTAGTCAGGGTAATATCTATAATTCATAATTGCCTGGGTAGAGGATCAGAGAGTATTTAATAATAGGGAAACAAATATGCATGTCCCTATAAACAAGGCATTATTAAGTGAACCTGTTTTGTCCAAGGCTGTTTGCAAGAGATTCCCAATAGATGTGCATTGCACACTACTGTTCTAGGTAAAAATATACTTTTAAAAGCAAATAAGATTATGCCAGCAAAATTAATGGCATTGTCTTTGATGCTGAGATCCCTGTGACCCCTATCTGACACAATTTAGCAGGTAATCAGGATGTTCCATTTATGTCAAGCAATCTGAATCCATTTCATTATCAGACTCCCTTAGACAGTTCATGCTGTGAGAAACTTCGGAAAGAACAAATAGGAATATTTTTTTTTAGTAAGGAGGGATGGTGTCAGAACCTAAAGTCAGCAGCACTTTGAAATCAATATCAATGAATTCTGTAGCAATCTGGAAGCCAGCGACACCTGAGAGAATAGTCAAGATGTCAAATTTTGGAGATGTTAGTTCAGTGATGTTATAGCAGCAGCCTTTAAATGTATTTCTCTGTGAGATCCATCACATCAGAAGTGCATAAAAAAGACAAGATGTAATGAAATCTTGGTGGATAAACTGAAATGTGAGGAATTGAGGAATAAAATGTCTGACTTTTGTGATAATGCATAAGTGAACATTAAAATAGATAATGTCTGAAAAAGTAGACCAAGCGTCATTATAGTAGAAGACTAAATTGAAATATATAGGATTTTTTAAAATCTGAAATTCATGTAAAAATTCATTATATAAAGTCTGGGAACATGTAAAGTGATCATTTCAGAAAGACACAGCACATATTTATCAATAGAGAGAAGAAAAGAAAAGCAACACTATTATTGATAAGGATGTATTTCTTTCCTTAAAAAAGAAAAAAGTTTATTAAAATAAAATATTTCTGTCTTGATTTTTAAGTTTTGCTACTAAGACAGAGTTTCAGTCCATAAATATATAACAGTGATTTATGGCATTGCATTAATGCCAGTTCTCAGAAATTAGATTACTTCATCTATGATACACAACTGTATCCCTTCCAAAGGAAGTTAGAAGCAGAGCATGCCTGAATTCTGTGGTTACCTCATATTTTGCAGTGAGAATCAGATCATTAAAAACCTGTCTTACAAGGAAATAAGGACATGCAGTAACCAATCTGCCATTCCCTTTAACATATTCCAGTCAAAATAAAAAGTTGTTCGACAAAAACATTTCCATTGCAGATTCGCTTGGCTTTTTAAATGGAAAATCCTATTTTCCTAAAAAACTGAATGTTGTTCATGAAAAAATGCACCTGGATAAAAATACAGAATCCTTTTTAAAACTGTCATTGTAAAACTGAATTCAAACTCTGTCTGCTGTTACCCAGGCCTGACATCAGAATGTAGAGATCGATATTTCTAATTCTTATTTCTGCTTTTTGTCATTTGTTCATCAGTCGCTTGAGGTAAGTGAATGATCCTCTCCAGTTCTCCTTGGCAAAAATGTATGAAAATAATGCAATATTCTTAAAAGGTGTGCTGAGACTAACAGATGTAAAATGTTCTGAGATTCTAAAATTATAGGTTCTTTCTAAACAGGATTATGTATAAAGAGCTATATTTAAAGGTGTTCAACACTGGTGATCTTTTCCCCCCAGGATTTTGTTCTCATTCTCTGCAGTCTCAAAAGACAGTGATCAACCCAAGATATCTTTATGGAGCCTCATGGGAAAAAGATTAATTTCTCCTGTCACCATCTTTTATTTATCACCAATATTTATAATTTTGTTCCCACCACAATGAATACATTCTGTGAAAGAAACAAAATTTTTTTGTAAAAGCTCATACTGCAAAGTCTGCTTGCAGAATTCTGTTGGAGGTTTGAGCCTAAAATCATTCATGAAGACTTTGTGGGCTTTCTTCAATGTCTATCAAACCTACTCGCTCATATGTATGCTCAATGTGACTAACTTCATGGCAGAGGCACTGCAAACAACATATCTGATCATTTTACTGGGTTTTTGGCATATGCTAACCTAGAAAATAGCTGTTCAGCTTCATTTCTTGCAAAGTTGAAATACTGGTAAACAAATTTCCAATATGCTTACTAATGTTACCTCCCTAGGAATGAAAATTGTGTGTAATAGGACATGAGCTTTTATTTAAAAAAAAAAAAAAATTACATCTTTTGGCTTTCCACATTCAAAAATCTTGACTCAAAACTAAATTAACACAAGGCAAAAATAACCCCAAAAACCCATGAGAAGCACCTGAGAAAATATCTCATTTGGACTGAATTGATCTTCTGGAAGTAGAGTGTCTTGGAACAAGCATAGAGGGAGAAAGGAAGGAGAGGTTGAGTTAAAATGATGTAAGGTTGACAAAGGATTACAAAGCAGAAGTTATAAGAGAAAAAAGAGAAAGGAGTTTTAAACATTACAAATAGATACCATTTGTCTGGGTATAAGGGGATGGGTAAAAGGGAGAAGTGCATTGATAGTTGTGACTCCTTAATCAAAAGGATTTTATTCCCTTTGCTTTTTTGTTTCTCTTAATGTCTTTTTAAGACAGAGGTGTCAGATGTGGTGATAGGGTAATCCATTTAAAATTCTGATTCTGTGATCTATCACTGTACCTTTTGTGGGTATATCTTGTAAACTCTGGACAGGCACCAAATAATCCTTTCAAAAAGCAAACTGTTGGGGCTGTTTGAAAAGTCCACATGCAGCATATGAAGGAACGGTAAATTAACAATTCTGCTGCAAGACATGTATGGATCTGAGAAACTTAACAGATGAACACCCATGGATTATATTGTACTGATAAAATTTCACTAAGGTCCCAGTGACAATAGTTTCTAAGAGAAATCTTAGTTCTGCATCTTCGTGCCCTTATACTTCATGCCATTTTCCTTGTTTGCTCTTAGTAGTTGTGTTTGAAAGATCATCCAGTGTGTTCTGCATTTTTTCTGTGTCCATGACACTCCAACTTTTGTGTCTTCACTAAATTTCAAATAGTTCACTCTTAGCTTTGATGACAAAGTTGCTAGCAAAAATATTGGATAAGACCTCCTCCTAGACTGAATCTTGAGGAGCAGGGTTTGTAATTTTCCTCTCCCAAGAACAGTAATGTCTCACCAAAACTGCTGGTTTCCTTCTCCAATTGGCCAGCTCTTTATACAATTAGGGAAAATATAAATATTTTATGGTTTATTTGATTATTTCCCACACAACATTGACAAAGGCCTTGACTGAAAACACTCCAAAGGATCAAGTTTCTCAACAAAGAAGGATGTCAAAATAGATTCATATGATTTGTGTAAGATTATGCTACTCTGGATTCAAGACCAAATTTGTCACCTTTCTTTAATTATTCTGTCTTTAAAAATTACAATTTCCACACCACAGAAAATGTCCTCACTATTACAGCAGCCAGGCTGAATGTATGAGCCTGCCCGGATCAGCCTGCATCCATGTTCTGTGCAACATAACATTAAAGGATTCCTGAAATGAGAGCTTATGCTGAGCTTGCACTCCAGGGATAGTAAGGAGTTGATTGTTAGGCTTGGCTGGACTCTGTTGGCGAGTATCACCTGCCATAGCTTTTTCACACATGCAGCCTGGTTAATATTCAGTGCAAACATGTTCTGTCTGCTTTCATCAAAACAATATGGATCTCCTTATTGTCATCAAAATGAGAGGTTTTCTATCTAGTCCTGATGACAATTTCTCTGGGTGATGTTAAATGGGGAAACAGTGCCAAAATGGCACTTTCTAAATGGAGAAAACATTAATTATGTTGTATGATAATTGAAGGGTGGAGAGGCGCATCAGTACAAACAGTGTCAGTTACCTATGAAAAAACAAAGCAGAGGTGAATATTCATCTGCTTCACACACTTGGGTGGGCTGTTGAAAAGAGGAACACAACACATAACAATTAGACCAAACCCAGTTATAAAAATACCTGAACTCCTAATAATCTTTCGCACTTGAAAATGAAATACAACAATACTTGCATTTCAAATTGCATAATTAATTGCACCTGATTATAACTGGTGCCTAAATCAACAAGATTCATTAATTCCTTAAAATATGGTACTGTTACATCTCCAGACTGCATGACTTATGTAAATAGCCAATCCAATACTATGAACTCCAATTTGCAAATAATTTTACCAAAATATAACTAAAAGTTAGTTTTTATTGTTACAGACATATATTCAGTATTGTTGCATGCAGGTATTCACAACAGATTCTGCTAGATGACAACTATGCATTTGAATTTCCTGTAGCATTTAGAACAGTGAACAAACTAAAGAATTTATTTCTTTGAGTACAGTAAATTATAAAATTAATCAAAAACTGTACTCCTTACTTATTTGCTTGTATGCAACTTTGAGTCTCATCTTATGTCTGGATTGTGTTATATCATACCTCTGTGAAGTAATGCAATGGGAAAAAAATAAGACCAAACAAAAATGAAATTGTGCCTGTTCTTAAACCTTAGGACTTTTAAAGATGAATTTCTGGCTCATGATATTAAAATGTCATTTGCATATTGATACTGTTCCCATGCTGAAACAAGCAGAGCAAAGACTTCCAAAATAGATGTTATTTTGTTATTAGTCAACAGACTATGCAAAGCAAACTCAGGGGTTATCAAAATAACTTAGTAATGGATAAACAGTTGGAAGAAAACCAAGTCCCAAATTCTTATTCCTTTATTATTGAAGTTTGATTAGCTCTCTTCTGTAGCTGTTCTCCAGAATACCTAAGAATCCACAGAAGGAGCTCAAAAAAAAGTAAGAGCACCTCAGTCAAGAGCTGAAGCTGTGGATTTCACCAGAGGATGTATCTAACAGCAGCCATGTAGGAAAGCAAAGTACAAGGGTGAGCTGCCTGCTTTAATCAAACACCACATAGATCTGAGTAGTGAGGCACAATACCAGAGAATAGAGTCATAAAATATTTTGGATTGGAAAAGACCCTTAAGATCATTGAATCTAACCATAAACCTAGCAGTGCCAAGCCACCCACTAAGCCATGTCCCTGAGGGCCATGTTTATGGGTCTTAAATACCTCCAGGGACTCCTCTAGAGTCAGTCTGTTACAATATCTGGAAACCCTTACAGTGACGAAATTTTTTTCTCATATCCAGACTTAACCTTTCCTGGCACAACTTGAGGCTCTTTCCTCTTGTGCTACCTCTTGTTCATTGGGAGAAGAAAATAATCCCCACCTCCAAACAACCTCCTTTCATGTAGTTTTAAACGTCTTCTTTTCTCAGTGGCTGCTCATGACTTGCTCTCTTGACACTGAGACTGTGGAAGGTATATCAAGTGTCAGTTTGGATGGCCTGGAGAAGATGTACTACACATGGTATTTTTTACATATTGAGGGGAGTTATCAACAAAGGCTCATGGGTGAGAAGCTGGACATGACCCAGCCATGAGCACCCACAGCCCAGAGAGCCAAACGTGTCCTGGGCTGCATCCAGAGCAGTGTGGGCAGCAGGGGAGGGAGGGGATTCTGCCCCTCTGCTCTGCTCTGCTCTGCTCTGGTGAGACCCCACCTGGAACACTGCATCCAGCTCTGGGGTCACAGCACACGAAGGACGTGGACTTGCTGGATTGAGTTACAAAAGTGATGAGAGGTCTAGAGCACCTCTCCTATGAGGAAAGACTGAGAGATTTGGGGTTATTCAGCCTGGAGAAGGCTCTGAAGAGACCTTATTGAGATCTTTCAGTATTTAAAGGGACTTAACAAGAAAGATTAGGACAAACCTTTTAACAGGGCCTTTATGGCAGTAAAAGGGAAATTGGTTTTACTTCAAAAGAGAGTATATTTATACTAGATATAAGAAAGACTATTTTTTTTTAGGATGAGCACATTTAAACCCTGAAACACATTGTTCAGAGAGGTGATAGGTGCCCCATCCATGGAAATATTCAAGATCAAGTTGGATAGGACTCTGAGCAACCTGATCGAGTTGAAGATGTCCATGATCACTTCCAGGGAGTTGGACTAGATGGTGTTTAAAGATCCCTTCCAACTCAAACTACTCTATGATTCTATAGCATCCTCATCCACATACATTCCAAATGAGTATGCATTTTGAGAGATAACACAAAGCCCAGTTCTATCATGATCCTCATCTGCTTAATTTAAATTCTAAAATATATTATTTGTACAATGGATTCATTCTTCTGCATAATTTAACAGAATTCCCTGTGGAGAAAAAACTGAACACTGGAAGGAATGAAAGAACTCCATTTTATCTTTCCTGGGATCTGTCTTCCCTCTTACTTTACCAGATGGACAAAAAAACTGCTCAAATTTTTCAAAACTGCCTTTAAAGATCAGAAGAATTAAGAAAACTTCAGTGAGTCATAGACATTTTCAAAGGTCTCTCAGCTCAGTCTTTCACCAAAAAAATAAATAGAAAATGAATTGGCTCTTTAAAATAACATAAGCAAAGAAAATGAAAGTGAACTTCAGTATTCAGAACCTAATTTACATTCTCTCTTCGTTCTGGCACCTCCTGTAGTTAACAGATGGTGCAAAGGCAAATACACCTTTTGATTATAAGAAAAAAAAATGGAAAAAATAGGAACTTCAGGAAATGTGCTCTATTAAGCATATTAGGACTGGTTCACTTATACTGTTAGGTTGTAACACGATATAAGCAAATCAGAGGAAATTCAGTGCCTAATTGTCTTACAGGATTCTAGAAATGCATCCCATTAGCACCAGTTCAGGAAGTAGCTCTGTTCCTAAAATCATGCTGGATCCTTAATATGAACATCAGTGTCATTGACTTCATTGCTTAACTCCAACTTCTCCATAAAATTCAAACGAGGCAGGTACTGGTGTGACATTATATAATTCATCAGCATCAAACAGACATTTAGATGTCCAATTCCTTCACTTTCTCAGCTCTGCATCAGATACAATGACTGTACGAGGTTCTCAACCATTTCAGTGCTCACCAGGGCATCTGCAGTAACAGCTCTACACAATTTCTTTTTGGCTGTTCTGAGGGTGCCCTGCGTTTTAGAGGAGCCCAGATGGCTTTGCTGTTGTTGGGCAGCAGAATGCCAATTAGCTCTGACAGCACCAATTATCAACTTCTATGATACAGATTCTTCTGTGTTCTTCTTCTCATTTGCCACCCCTTCCACACTGAGAACTTTATTTCCCACTGCGGATAAGCCTAGCATCTTTTTCAGAATATTAATGGCCATAGTCAGCATGTAAACCTTTCTTTTTAATTTTTCCTCTCCTTTACCTTTTAACATCCATAAGGCTCTGTGGACAATTGGTATAAGCTATTGAGAAGGCAGGCTGCCTTTTTTTGGTCTACAGTTGAGGAAGACTGCAGTGGATATAAATACAGATTTCATCTATGAAGGCAAATTATGATTTGGTTTTCAGGGTTTGGTTTTGCTACAAGTCCCCATCTAAGAGTAAAGGTTGTTCACCAGACAAAAGGAATGCTCCATTCCCCATGCAAGCTTAAAACCTGAGCTTTTCTCAGGGATACAGTAAGATACCCAAAACTGTAAACTGACCATCAGTCTCCACCAGACTTCCTTTCTTGCACTTTCTTTAAAAACACAACTCTTCTGTGTTTCACTTCAACGTGGAGATTATTTCTCATCACAGTATTATAGAGAGCTTGTGAAACTTCTCTCTTCTGCATGAGTTAAAAGAAATATAATAAAGCCCTAATTGCTTCATAATCAGCTAGTAATAAGAATTAAAATTACCTTCCATATGTTTTCCTGTTTCCAAGCACTTTTTGCATGCATGAAGTATAATGTTGCTTGGATCTCTGTTCACTTGTACTCCATGTTATCAGAAAGTTGCAGTTGGAGCTTTCAGTGTCTGTCTTCTGCCAGTTGTGGTAGGGTGGGTTTTTTTATTTTATTCATAACTCAGGTAACTCCGTTAATTGGATGGTTTTATTTTGATACGCAAGAACAATATTGTCCAGGCTGTTTCTCTAAGCTATTATTTTGGTTTACCATAAATTTGCCTTCAGAACAGATTTTGCCACATCACTATTTATGCTTGATAAATACCCTGGAATGATTCATGTTGCTGTGGTCATCTTGTGCTTTGATCGAGTTTGGGGACAGGAATGAAACTCTCTGATTTCTTAGCAAGTTAACCGTTCCAGCTTGATAATTCCAGCTGGAAAATGTTTATTTACTTTTCACCTGTTTTTCAGGAGAGTGTCATGATTTTGATGTACTTTTTCTTTTTTTTTTCTTTTTCCAATTGCTTCAGTAAGTTCCTGTGGTAAAAAAAAAGAAATCAAATTTGCCACTTCAGGGGGCAAAAAAATTCTTCCTCTTCAGGTTTAGAATGCCATAAGGAGTTTGTGGGATTTTGTCCTTGACATAGGATATTCTTGTAGGTCATTTGTAGTAAGATTTCTGGACTCATATCAAAAGTCTGCATTCATAGGATAAAATTATTGGTTTCCATTTTTTTTTGTCATCCCGCCAGGATGAGATCTTTATGAAAAATCCTGTGGATTTTTTTCCTTAGGTTACTGTTTGGTTGTTTTGTTTTTTGAAAGAATAGCTATGCACAGGGTGTTACATTGTTACTTGTTGCACTACAATTAAGGAATGGACACATGGAATGAGCATCTTACGCTCTGTGTGGCACTTGTAAAATCCCAGATAAAAACACTGCTTTATTCTGGTAAAACGTCTTGCATATAACAATTTTGGATCTCCTGTTACCATAACAACAAATTGAAAAGTGGGATGACGTTAATATCGTAATACATTTTTTGACTGTTTATTCCTTCATCTAAAGATTTTCTTCTTCACTCTGAAGAGGCTTACATTATAGTTCATTTGTTGAAATACTATCGTAGTAACTATGCAGAGTTTAATATGAGAGATGGGGAGAGCAGGCAGACAGGATTCAAAATTTTAAATGAAAACAGCTGATTTCTCCCTTTGGAACAACATTTGTCCCACAGACAAAAACAACCCAGCAGCCTGATCATCTCTCTGTTGTACATCACCTCTTGTTTCAATCACTTGTTTGCTGTGCATCTGTGATTGTGGTTGTGCATTAGACTAAGAATCAGCACCTTTGTTGCAGACTTTACTTTTCCTTGTGGTCCATAACAGTACAGAGAGATGGCAAATGTTGCAATTACCCTACCACTCCACACAATCAGTAAAAATCCTATAGTGCAAATAATTCGCCATTCAAAACAGGAGTTGGTAGAAAGTTGTTACTTCTTAGACTGCTTTTCTAATGGAGGTAGAAACGGTCTAATACTAGTGAATTTACAAGTCTCACAGAAGTTTCTTTCACTTGAATCAGAACTGTCTATAAAATGGTTGAAAAACATATTTGAAGGATCTCAAAAAATACTTGACATCTGCAAAGAAATACAGTGTCCATGTCTTTGCATTATACCACAGGCAAAATAGTCTTTATATTCCTTATGTGTTTTGAGGGGTGAAGATAACAATAGAGGCCAATGCACTGCCACCTTCTCTGCTCTTTCCATGCTGGTCAAACGCCAGGACTGAGCTCGCTAATCAGTGAACAGGTTCACACCAAAGCACTGTAATATCTCTGTATCCTAAATTGCTTCCACCGTATTTAATTCTGTATATATTCTGCTCCTGGAGACTATTTTCTTTCTCCTCTCTACTGTACAGACTACTGAGAGTATGCTAAGTCATTAATGAGTTACAAAGGGTAACATCGTCATGAAATCCTAAATCATTTCAGGGCAATTCACAGAACTCAGAAAGCTTAGATTGAGGAAAACAGAACATGATGAGAACTGCAGTTTAATTTGTAGACATTAAACTACATTTTTAGATCTACAATTGTATCTAATGCAAAAGAAAAGGCAGTTGTTTCACTTTCTAGTGAATAATAATTGTCATTCAGCTGCATAATAAATTATTTTTAGTCAATAAATTTAAAAAATAGTAAAAAGAAAAGCAATTATAATCCTGTTTTGCTTAAACTTTGCACAGTGTTCTATCTCTCAGTGTATTATGTCTTTCCCTTCACTGTCTTCTTTTCACATCATTTTGCCCTGAGCACTCTAACATCACTGTGTGGTCATTTGGGTTCTATTTTTGTTCATTTAATTGCAGATTATCTGAGGGTGTTAAAGTGTTATGATTCATTTACTAGAGAGAAATACAATTTGAGCCACTTCTCAATGATTTGTTTTGCTGTAGTATAATTGCCATGTCATGACATTTTTTTGTAGACATCAATGCATTCTGTAATCTGTGGTTACCATATATTATCTCACTCAATATAATTTATAAAATGCTGAAGTAATCATTACAAATTAATTCCGTGTTAACTGAAAAGACTGCTGTGCACAGGGCTTCAGCAAAAAAACAGGGCATGCAGGTCAGTGTTCACAGAGTCAGGCTCATCATTGCCACCTGTATCTGTCACCCACTTGTCTCCTTGTGCAATAACTGCAGTGCCTCAGGGTGGCACGAAACAGGCACTGCATGTTGGATATGTGACATGAACAGCAGGAGAAGAGCTGTGTCCTCCCCATTTTCTGCACCTTGGTCTTTCGTGTAAAGGTGAAGGTCCATTTCCTGGCTCTTTTTCAGGAGTCATGAGCCATGACCGTGCCTTTCTCAGAGTATCTGTTGATCACAATTTTTCATCCTCATGAGTAAAAGGGAGCATGGAGGGGCTTACGTGTCAGTGCTTGCCTTAGTTAATATTCTAAAAAAGAATTAATTGCATAGTGAACCTTTATCAGTTTTGGTTCTTATTTTTCTAGTTTTCTAAATAATATAATAATAATGATAATAATAATAATAATAATAATAATAATAATTTTTAAGAAGAAGTAGTAGTAGTAGTAGTAATAGTAGTAGTAGTAGTAGTAGCAGTAGCAGTAGCAGTAGTAGTAGTACTACTACTACTATATGACAGCAACTCAAGTACCTCAGAAGGAATATGGAACCAACGCTACCAGAATTGTAGAGAGGTTTTATGTAGAACTGGCAGTGAGCAAGTTGGAGGAAGAACAACATAGATTTACCATTGGAACGGCCATCCAGAGGTCCTTTAAAAACTGAAATTCTACATCTTCCCCCTCCCAGTTCTGTAGAAAAATATAAAAAGATAGCTCAAAAAGAAAACATTGAAGAAGAAACAAGATGATGTAGGGCACAATGAAACAGTCAGTGCCGGACAGACACAACCAATGAAAACAGATTGTTAAAACACAGTGGGAACTTCAAAGTGCCCACAAATCCAAATGTGCTTGTAAAAATATAAAAGCAAAAAGAGTTGCAAGAGAAAACAGCACAAACATTTTAAGCATCAATTGGTTCAAGGAAGATTAGATGCCTTTTGTTGTGCAAATGAGATACTCAGGAGGAGACTGTTTTGAACACCAATTCAGAGGGGTTTTGTACTCTGATTTTGTGTTCTCATATTTCCCACAGGTTTGGTGCTTGTGGAGAAGCACACAGAGCTGTGCAATGTTGTGGGCTGAGGGTAGTTCTTTATGCCCACCAACAGAGCTGTCCAGCATCACCATTCCCATCTCAGCCACACCTTTGGCAGCCACAACACATTTGCCTGCAGGCCTACTGAACTACCATGAATCCAGCTGTGTTACAGGAAGAACCTAGAGTTCCCATTCCTGTTTGTCAGAAGCTGCTGTTTAATCACTGCTGTGTGATTAATGAGTAATTTATTTTTTGCTCAGAAGGATCTGGGACTTTTGCTCTTTTTGCAAAATGGATTTTGGGGGTGGAATGGGAAGGAAGTTAGATGTTAAAAATCTCATTTAACATTGAACTCTGCAAATGCTTTTGTCAGAAATTGGGAGGTTTCAAAATGTCAAAACATTTTACTCAGGAAACATGCAAGTAAAATGTTTTGACATCTTAAAAATTAAATACTTCATTAAACAAATGGTAAAATGAAACATTTTGAGAAGCA
>VWZQ01012237.1:96188-121508 GCA_013397015.1 Myiagra hebetior | reverse complement strand
AGAACTGAAACAAAATGCTTTTCAGTTTGACGTAAGCTGCTACTTCAATGATTTTGATATATTTTGTTGAAAACCTTAAAAAATTTCCCCAGCACCCTTCTAGTTTGCCTGGTTTGTGCTTGTTTTCCCAGACAACCACTGATGTGAAATGCGTTACAGATTCAGTTTCAAGCTTTCACTTTTCTGCTGGTCCTTATTTTTCCTCTTTCTTCATCCTCTTTGTTTCCCAGAATAAATGTTTTTTATTTCAAAACTACTGAAACTTCTTTTCTTTAGCTGAATACTCCTTAGTCACTGTACTTGTCCATTTGCTTAGTCTTGGCAGAGAGGTGAGGCTTTGGTTGTGGACTGCAGCACACACCAGCAGTCTTACACAAGCAGGGAGGGGGTTTGGGTTCTGACAATATCTGCAGTTCTGGTAGGCTGCAGGGGACAATTTATTTTTTTTTTTTTTAATCAAATCTATGTAAAGTGGGTTTTTTTTAAAAATGCTTGCCTCTGGTATTGCTTTATCTTTCATTAGCCAACTTCTCCTGCTTCAGGCTAGTCATGATCCAGCCCTCTGATCCATGAACACAGAGCCCATGCTTCCCAGTTTCTTAGACAATGAGAAGCAAATTTCTTTCTGCCTAAGAAATGACACATTAAGAATTCTTTTTTTTTTTCTGTCCTAATGAAGGGTCAGTAGGAAAATAAACCACTTTTAATGCCTTTTTAAATCAACTGGCAGTACACTTCCTGTGGCTGAACCAGGTGCTGGATATCATTGAGTCCCCTCAGTCACTGAAGAAAAAAAATTCAAACCCAAGGAGTATTTTCCATGATTTAGAGGGAAGCACTGTGGGAGGGCACCATGACCACTTTCAGTCCAGACTTTCTGTACCTACGAACAAGTTGACCCTACCTTCCACACTTGTCAGACAAACCCTAGCTGTCACCAGCCACAAACCCACTTTGGAATACTCACATGAACAATGAAACAGACAAGAGATATTGAACTTAAAAAGGAGGAAAATATATAACATTACAATGAAAACTACTTTTTTATTAAAAAGGCTTGGACCCAAATATTTGTGTTAACACATTTTTCAATGCTATGGCTTCTAATTATTATGTTCTTTTAGAAACCAATGATGTAACTTCATTTTGTTCTTCTGAAGATGCTGAAAAGCCATTTGTGGCAAAAGATTTTGAAAAATAGATAAAATTCTGTGGCAACCAGGAAGTTAAGGGCAGGGGTGTTTTAGTTCATGTTAATTCATTTTGGACAGGGACTGTTAGTTTGATCATTGCTCATAATTTTAAGGCACTGGTGACTCACTGTGTCGGGGTGCTTGAAGCTTCTTAAGTATTATTCAATGATTGTTTTAATTGTAGTTTAAATTCTAAATGTGCAAGGTTGCATTCCTGCTGCTTTGTTGATTGGTAGAGGGGTTTTTTTCAGTCCTGTGAATTTCTGGAAGGTTTAAGGAGCAACTTTTGGGCATGATTTCCAGAAATCTGCCAAGCAAGTTATTTTTCTATCTCTGCACAAAAAAATTTCACAACAATATATGAATATATAATGGTTGTCTTTCACCTCCCTCCATTCCAAAGCTGCCCTTGTGTGTGAAGTAAAAGGTGAATCCAGCAGAACTGAGCCAGAGCTGGCAGTTTTAACCTGACCTAGGAGATACGCTGAACATACCTGACCACTCACTACAATGCAGATCACGGGGTCATTAAGCCAAGTTCAAAAATGTTGAATTAGGCAAGAACACGTGGGAGTGTTTGGATTGCAGAATGCAATTGCACACCTCCAATGGTGTTCACCTTTGGAGGTTTCAGGGGGCTGTACACACAGCGCTTGGCACTGTGGCATTTTGTATGGCTGCTGCAGAATGACAGTAGAACAAAGTGTCCTGGCATACAAGCAGATGAAACTGGCAGGCCCCTGTTCCTTCTTCCACCCCTTGGAAGTGCACAGGCCTGCATGTGGATGTGCTTTGCGTGGAAGTTACCATCTCCAAGCATAGCAACTGCGAGCTTTCCTGGAACAGCAACCTGAGCAAGGTGGAAATGGCAGATGTCACCTGAAGCAAATGCTGCTGTAAGATTGTGTCACAAGACTGCCAGACCATTGCCACTGAAATCTATGGATTTTATGGGGGAAAATCTGTCACTGGCAGAGGAGATGAATCTATTCTATTAGAGGTGATGAATATTTACTGAATGGAAATTTTTATTATAGCCCAAATCTCTGGCTATCAAGAACAGCAAGGCAGCAAAAGAACTAAAGTAGTTCTACATTTTTTCTGCACAGGTAATTATGCATTAACAACAAACATATTTTCTCCTTACCAACACTTAATAGCAGCTTGAAATTATTTTACGGGTAGCATAATACTAATTTAGATGTGACAGTTCAACAATATTTATTTGTTTATTTATTGACTCCCTATTTAAATAAGGGAAATCTTTGAACTCCAACTCTCAGTGCTGAAACAATGACAGCATTACTACTAATTATTTTGCTAAATATTAAGTTTAAAATCATCCATCACAGACTTACTGCCAGACAATTCTGCAAAAAGTGAACTAAAAAATTATTTTGCACCAGAGTGACTCAATCAATAGAAGAGCAAATTATTTCCTCGTCTGATATGTACATCATAGCCATAGCCCAACCTCCATTTACCTGTATTGATGCTTTCTAGATTATGAAGGCTGC
The DNA here is from genome assembly GCA_013397015.1 of Myiagra hebetior. Taxonomy (NCBI): domain Eukaryota; kingdom Metazoa; phylum Chordata; class Aves; order Passeriformes; family Monarchidae; genus Myiagra; species Myiagra hebetior. The sequence goes on along the minus strand of VWZQ01012237.1, from coordinate 118,798 downwards.
TTTTAATATGAATTGAAATTTCAATTTCAGCAGTCAGTGGTACTCCACAGATGTAATTCTCCCCATGCATGAGGAGAATATCCTCATTTTTTGCCGGTATTTTTCCTGTATTTTTATTTGTTTCTCTAGAGAACCCGAATGAGGAGTAAAATGAAAGAGAAAAAATCAATAGTCTAGTGTATGTCAATGAAAAATGAAATATCAGTCTGAATAGTCCATAGATACTGGTATGACTTTCTGAAGTCGAAAAGTGACTTTCAAAAGTACAGTTTAATACTGCTTCCAACACATACGTCAATTCAATTACAGAGAAGCTGTAAAATACCTAAGAGCTCAATATTTCTAGGTGACTTAAGCACTTAAAAGCTTACATGTCATTGAAAGTCAGTGGTTTCTAAACACCTAAATCATTTTCATATTTGAAATTTGGGCTAAAAATTACATAGAATATTCAAAGAATTTCACCCATTGCCACTGCATCATCTGCAGGACAGCATCTCTTTTGAGAGAAGGAGAGTAGGGTCCCTCGTAACTGCAGATTTTAGGAGTTTGTGAGATCTGTGGGATTGTTTGGGGGCTTTTTTTGTTGTTTTTGGGGGGATTTTTTTTGGTAACTGCTTACAATTTTCTGAAGTCTTTGAAAACCATGCCTGAATTCAGAACAATTCAAAAAGCATTAATGCTGCCTTCTCCAACTTGCCCTCTACCTGCACAATATGTGCAGAAGACAGGGCCATTGGAGAGAATCTAAATTTTTATCTTTACTTGTATATATCACCTGTGTCTGTAGTTTGAAAATGGAAATATCCCATTGCATTGTTTCCAGTGATATTACACGGTGCTTTTTAAACAAAACAAACAAAACCCCCAAACGAAACCAAACCACAGTAAAAGCCACATACACACCCTTTTTCAGGGATTGGATAACATTGATTTTCACATTACCTTTTATTTCAACTTGTTAACCTCTATTTGGTTTCTAATCTTCTTTAAGCTCTTGAACTTCTTCAAGCTTTTCATTATGGAAGGGCAAGCACACCGTGACTAGAACTGGCACAAAAACTACTCAGAGCCATCTACAATTCTGCATTTGGCCTCCAGCAACAAAATATCATAAGGAGAAAGAAGAAAGAGAGAAAATGCTTCATGAATTCAATGTATTTACAGTTTTACCAGTCAAAAGTAGTAATTGCATGGTTCAATTATTAACTTGGCCTAGAATGTCTCACAGTTGTACTAATGACAGTAACATCATCGTCGTCATCATCATCATCATCATTATCATCATCTTAATCTGGAATTGCAAAATATACTTGGAACAGGTATCTGTTGCCTACTTCTTTGTGCAGTAGGGCTGTGGACAGTCATCTTTCTGATAACACTGTTGAATGAGGATCACCTGAAATTTTCCTCTGATTTTGATAACCACATATCAAATAAATAAATACAAATTCCTTTTTCTTGATGTCCTGATATTTCATGTGTCCACAGTGCAAAAGCTTTAAGTAGAAGTTCTCAATTATCTGGGATACAGTAGTAATTCAACAGAAGACAGAAAACAGTGCCTCAGGCACGTGTCTGTGGCTTTTTTGGGAATAGAACATTTGAAAACTCCTATGTACAGACACAGGAAAGGCTAATGTGTCTTTGGCTACCTCCAAAGACATTCTGATGCATTTTTTCTGATCATTAGATGACTGTAACCATTATGAAGTTCTCATAAACTGAGCATAAATAACTGAGAAAATCTTAAACCAACTTTTAGCAGTGTAGCCTACAGGTATGCAGAGAATCAAGTATCGCAAAGAATCACAGACAATACAAATTTATAGTTAGGAAAAAAATCATTCAGTCTAAGTAAAAAAAGGTTTATATAACTTGCATTAAATATGTATTATCGCTTTTCATGGGATTAAACACAAATAGACAAGGAAAAAGTGTCAGAATGAAAAGGAAGAAGCAAAGAATAAGACAAGAAGAGTGTTTATAGCAGGAATTCTTTCTTATAATCTAGTAGTCCAAATTAATTTATTTTAAAATAAAGAAAGTTTTAGAACTGAGACAAGAAATCAAACCTAAATTAAATGTATTGAATGTGACTGGGAAATTATGCTATTCTTGGGATTACATAAACAAAAGGCTTTATTCCACATTTATATTCCTCATTTCTTCCTGTTTCTTTCTGCCGTATACAAAGACTTCTTTTGCAGCAATCTCTTGCACCAAGAAACAATTTTCTGCAGGAAAGTTTTCTGCAGCAAAAGACTGGTGCTTCTGTTAACTGGCAAAGACAAATGACCTGAGGGCACCGATCCATATTTTTGCTTCATTATTTTCAGTCGTATGCACTAACTTCCTCTTTTCTTTAAATCGGATTAAATCCAGATAGTAAGCAGTGAAGTATTACATTTTTTTTGCAAAACCAGGTATCTGGGTGATACATGGTATGAGCTTGTCTTGGGGTGACTCTATGATGTGCATCCCCTATCACAATTCTATGCGAAAAAATTAATTTTGTGCCATTTTCTTAAAGGGACAAAAACTTTAAACTGAGCTTGAGAGAGGAGGGCAAAAAAAAACCAAAACCAAACAAACTTTTCAAAGTAGCTCTCAAGGACGCAGAGATAGAGACTCCTCTACGTTCTCCCTGGCTGCAGTAGCACAGAGGGAACACCCTTGCCTGTTTCTTCAGCCAGCTCTTCGGGATTTTTTTCCCTTTTTCTCCAGCGTGGCACCTGGGACTTTGGTTTTTCTTCCCCCTTTTTTTCTCTTCTGGACTGTTTCAATAACATCAGAACACATCAGGAGAATTTTCCTTCAGGCCCAGAGGTGGGCCTAAGGCCTACGGCCTCGCCAACCCAGCTCCGAGGAGGAGAGATACCACATCTACAGAAGGACTCTGAAGTCTTCTCAGGTTTCTCTCCACTTCAAGAGATTTTATTATTTAGCACTCTTCTCCTGTGTGTTTGTTAAATAAATAGATTTTATCTCCTTCACTTTCCTTCGAGGAAATTTTTTTTCCTGAACCTGGTGGGGGGAAGGGTGGTTGTAACCTGGTTTTCTCTCAGAGGACATAATGCTAGATTTTGGCCAAACCGGCACAGATCTAAACAAGATTCCCTGCAGAGCTCTCTTCTCCTTATCCTGATACATCCCTATACTGATACATGACCTGGGAGCACATGTCATAATTTTGTTTTGCTTTGTTTTCAGGCAATATCAGGTAATGAGCAGGAGGGGGAACTTGTGGGGGAGCAGTGTGTGGGTGACCACGACCCCTCTCACTGGGCTTTATGCAGCAAATTGACTGGTCGATGTCGATTGAGTGGAGCATGAGTTACAATCATTAGGTGTGACAGCACTCTGTGCTGTACCAGAAGCTACATTGGCACCAACAACCTCTGAAGAGCTGAAGGAAGAAACCATGCTTTCATCCCTGAAGAAACAGTTTAGGATTTTAAATGGTTAGATAGTTACTGCAAAATTTAACAAAGCCTCTTCCAAAAAAAATAGATCAGCGCTTTCCTTTAAAAGTTTATATTACAGTCTGACTTAAAATGAAAGATGGATGGTGCATATACCAGCGAATAATCTAAAGGTTGGGAAGACAGCCATGGTCTTAATAGTTTCCTGTGTCTAAGTGACAGTTTATTACCCCAGTGAAATCTGCCTGACCTTCTCCTAACCAGGAGCTTACATCCTCTTAACCATGAAAAAAGTCAAACACAATATTCTGTGGTTATTTTGCTGCAAGCAGAGAACCTACTGGACAGGAAAAAGAGGACTGCCATGGTGCACGTCATCCACCTACTTGTTCATGCTGCCTATTATAGCTTCTCTGCACGCTGTGCTGGGAAATGCTGAACGTGATGCTCCTCCTTGGAATGACTCCTCTGAATGGTTCTCCTCTTGTTCTTGTAAGGAGCAGGAGTGAGAGATGCTCTTCCCTTCTTCCTCTGTCTTTTCAACAGAGCTCACCTTCTAAAGTTTTACACTAGAAGATAAATTAGTGAACATGATGCATCAGTAAAATTGGGGGAGTACATTATTGGGGAAGAGTTAGTAAAGAACACAGCAAAGTTAAAAATAAAATCTTTGAACTTAGGTGCTAGCTTTATTGCTATTCTGGGAACCAAGAATAAATAACAATTACTCAATTAGAATATGTTTAAGAATATTTACATCTCTTTAGTGCTTCTGAAATTGCTGGATAAAGTGTTGCAGCATATCTGTTTTCTCTGTGGTATTAAGAGTACAGATTGTATATATGAACAACTGAGGCTGATTTATCAAATCTATTTATGCTTATGTTGTAAAAATTCTGTTATCAATTCAAGATGTTTTCTTTGGAGTCATTCCTGTTATGCAAAACAAAAAAAAAATTAAAAAATAAACAAAAGAAAGATTTAAAATGGTTAAAAATCTGTAAAGACCAACAGTATATAGGAAGACTGATACAAGGAAATATGCAATTTGCTAAAATAAGTCTATGGGTCTGCTAAAACTCCCCGTGTGCTTCAAATTACTATTATAGATATTTGTAAGGAGTGAAAACAATATATCTGACATGAAATATTTAATGTTGTGATATAGACAGTGCAAGTTGATGCTTTTCAAAATTGAAAGACTTATTTGTATGGCATTGAAGGTTAGCAAGAGGAAATGCTATCTGATTTAAGTTCCCATGACTACAGCTCAGCCTTTATGTGGATGCATGAATTTGGGCCATCATTTAATGATGCGACCTCTGGAACAAGCAGACAGGGACTATGACACAAAAAGTTCACAGTTGAGCTAGGAACTGTGAGCAACTGTTCCCTCTGCAGAACAGATACCTCATGGCCATTATGCTCCCTTTCCAAACACAGAAGCAGTGCCAGCTGAATAATGAAAAACTCACAGGACCCAAGAAACTCTTTATTTGCTGCAAGGAGCCTTGAACAAAGCAGCTGACTTGTGAAGGAGGATTAGACTATTAGGACAGCTATTAGACCTTTACATGAGCTCATGGAGGTTACAAATCAGACAAGCTTGTTCAGAAAAGTAATTATAGAGGAGTTGCTGCAAGGAGTTAGAAATGCTGTGGTTCAGCACAAGGCACAAAGTTCAGTGCATGCTTATTTTTCTCACTTAGATTTTTTGTTTGTCCCTGGGACAGTTAAAATGATATGCCGTAAGTTTGCAAAGAGAGATACAAAAATAGATCTTTGAGCAAAGATAGAATATTCTAATTCTATAGTGTTCTTAGAGGGTACATCTTAGAGTGTACACCAACATATGATTTTGGTTTTGCTGTTTTAATTCTGAGGTTTTAATTTAGATCCTGCTGTACAAGTCTAATGTTGGCTAGAACATGACCTTTGTCTTAGACTTTTGATGCAAAGTAGCACTGATCATTTTCTGACGAGATGAAAAAAAAAGGTAGAGAGACTTAGTCAATGAAGGGTATGAAAGCCTATTCTTAAAATTAAAGGTTTGAAGCCTATGATTACTGCAGTTGTCTGTGTAGGCATAGGACCATCTTGTAATCATTAACAAACAAACAAACAAACAAACAACAGCAACAAAACCAAAACAACCTAATAGGTCTTTTTTTAACTGTACTTAAGGATGACTAGAAGACAAGGTGACAGTGAATGGTGTTATTTCCTGGAATCATCTGAGACCTCTTGGCATTTAGAAAGAGGGATTAGGAGCCAAGAGGAAAAGACTAAGACATTTATTAGGAGTCACAGTGAAGTTAAAAGGGAATTTGGCAATGAGATAGCAGTAGGCAGACTTCTAGAAGGACCTGATTCCCTGTTTTATTCCCTTGCTAATGATCTTCACAAGTTTTGATGAGATTGTTTTGGTTTACATCCATTCAAGCATCAACAGAATCACATATGTAGAGCACTGATGAAGAAAAGAGTCTTAGGTGAGAAATACTGACCTAGTTTCTGACCAGAGGGTAGCATTACACTAAAATAAGCTTTCTCTGCTAAGATTCTTTGGTTTAAGGGCTTTGAAATTGATGCCATTTAAATCTCTCCTTGTTAAAAATTTATTAACTTGGTGTGATTAGTTCTTTCCAGAAACAGCTGTATCTATAAATTAGAAGATCTAGCTGTAATACCTTTCGATGGGAACAAAAGGCTATAAGAATTGCCTCGGTGTTATGTTGTTGACTCTAGTAATTCTTCTCTACTTGCTACTAAACTTAGTAAGTGAATTAGTTTTAGAAGTTGGCATATGATTTGAGTTTGTGCTGCTTTACTCTGGGTGGCCACTTCCTCCGTGCGTATTCATGAAATAAATTATTTGATTGAAAATATAACTGTTACTACACAATTTCTTTCTGTGAAGGGCTGTGGCAGTCACTGAACCAGGTTAATGACACCACATGAACAGCACACATCATGGTTTAGCAAGACTATAGGCAGCTCTTTTCACCGTAATTAATATCATCATCAAGTGAACATTCCAATTCTGATGTTGTCTTAATAATAGCAAAAGTAAATCAGAGCATTTGCTGGACTGGTTCTAAACAGAGTCCTCTGAATTTTGAAGATGTAGTCATGATATCAAGATTTCTACATTATGTTTTGCATGCCTTTTGCAATATCTAGCTTCAGTGGAATCTCAAACAATTTTTTGATTTTAGGTGATCCTGGAAGCCTGAAGTGCAAGCTGAGATGTTTCCTGTTCTGGTGCATTGTGGTGCCAGTCTTGGTGCTGTCCTCAGTGCTGAGCAGGGTTTGACTCAAAACCCCAAACTAAGCCTGAATGAAGACTTAGGAGGTCTTGGCAAAAGTTGTGTCAGCAAGGTTCCCCACTGGAATAATTTGCTTAGACTTTATGTCTATTTAGAAAGTTGCAGTAAAAAGAGATTGCATGACATTTCTCCAGGTCAGGGTCAAGAGCAGTTTCTGTGGCCAAGCACACCTGAAGATGAGAAATCCTACCAATTGAATAAATAAAGGTCAACATTCCAAACTAGAAAAAGACTTGTGGATTTATGAATCTTAATGATTTCATTCTCTAAAAGTTCAACTAAAGGTGCTCTTCAAATGCTTTTCTGAAGAAGATGATAGATGAAAGTCAAGAACTTCTTAAAATTTGTCATAAGCTGCAATTCTTAATGAAATATTGTGCTATTGCAGGCTCCAAAAGCACCACAAGGTCACAAGGAGTATTGGATGTAGCACAGGAGCCCAAGACAGCGGATGTATCACAGCCTAGGCATCCTTGAGAGACCTTCTGAAGGATACTGAGTCTTTGATGCGTCTGGAAAAATCTCTATGTTCTCTGTATTACATACTTTTCAGTAACCGAGTCAGGGTTCCCTTCTCCTCTACTTCAAACTCAGGCTCCATATGTTTATTCTTGCCTATTTTGTATGCCTAAAATGAATGCCCTTATAATTGTATTACACTAATTTATTTTGAATGAAATACATTACTTGACTTCTACCTAACACAGTTAAAAAAAATACTAAATGTCCAAGTCAACATCCCTGCTGTCCATGACAGCACTTTTCAGTAATTTTGTTTTATTAAAAATCCTGTCTCAGGATCTACTATATTTAGTGTTAGTATAACATGACTGACATAGAAATAGGAAACAGACTGTCCAAATTCAGCAGTACTTTTTGAAACCTATGACTGAATCTGTAGGGAAAAGTGGGATTTTAAATGGATAGAAATAATAACTCTGCAACAGAAAATGCTTATCAATATATGTACTTTACATGACATAAATGGACCAAATAGTTATTTTAATACACTTTTCTTCAAAAGGAAAAACTTGCCTGTGGCAAATTAATCACTAATATGGCACATAGATCTACAGTGTTCCATGTATAAGGGCAAGGTACCACTGAGGCAAATGGAGAGCTTTACCCAAATGCCAAGTGTCAGATTTCTGAAAAAAGTGTTTTGAGGTGGTATGAAAATCATTAAATCATCTCAGCTTGAAGGGTATAAATATTGACTAAAGTACAGCCCAGAACATCTGAGTATTCATTGCCAAATGGGAGCATGGTGCTTGTCACCAGAAAAGTTTAATTGATGCATGATGGTGATCTCATTGCATTTGAAATAATTCATATCAAAGAAGCCAGGGAAAACTTAGGAAAACATAATATTTAGGGTCATCTTGACATATTGCTTCAAAAATTTTGATTAAAAAGTGTTTCCTTTGCACAAGCTGAATTTTGTAGCCATAGAAAAAGCACTCCAGTATTGCATTAGGAACAGCAGAAGGATGGAATATTTTTCTATACCCTAGATGAAATATGAACATAGACATACAGAGGGTGTCAAAGTGAAGTTTACTTCATTCTCCATTATTTCATTATAGAGATTTTTGGTTGGGTGGTCGGTTGGTTGGTTGGTTTGTTGATTTTTGACGGGGTTCTTTTGTTTGGTCTGGTTTGGTTTGGCTTGGTTTTTTTTTCCTTTCTGTTACCTTGGTGTTTCAAATAAAATTTTTAGTAGAGAAAAACAGGGTCTAAACAGCAAGGATAAAGTGTTCATTCGCAGTAATTTATTATTCAGTAAGATGACTGAAGGGCATAATGCTATCCTGAAGTGCTTGGACAAGCTCCAGAAGTGTGCTTCAGGGAACCTTATGAGATTTGATAAGACCAAGTTCAAGGTACTGTACATAAATCAGGGTAAANCTCCTGTGAGGAAAAGCTGAGATAATTGGGGTTGTCTGGCCTGGAGAAAAGAAGGCTCCAGAAAGACTTTATTGAGACCTTCCAGTTCCGAAAGGAGGCTTTTAAGAAAAATAAAGTGGACAGACTTTTTAACAAGGCATGCAACAATAGGACAGTGGGTAACAGTTTTAAACTGAATGAGTCTAGATTCAGACTAGATATAAGAAAAGTTTTATAATCACACTGGTGAAGTCCTGCAAAGGGGTGTCCAGAGAACTGGCAGATGCCCCATCCCTGGACAAGATGTCCCTGGTCATTTCAGGGGAATTGGACTAAATGCCCTTTAAAGGTCCCTTCCAACTCAGACCATACTGTGAGTCTATGATCCTATGCTTGTTGTGAAGTTTGTTTGCTCTGAGTATCACTTTTTTTTTCCCCCATGTGCTTACTATAGACTTATGTTCTTGAGCCACCACTAGTGATGACAGCAATTAAGATGCTAAAAGCTATTGTTTTACTAGTTAATTTTATCACCTGTGTGATGCATCAGAAAGTGCCAGTGAAAAGACTAATTTCCACTCCAGATGGCTACAAGGTGCTAGAAAGGCAAAGGATTCTTGTATGGCAGAAGGGTTTTTGAGTTATAAGATCAGTATGTCTGACTCTATAGTTTGACAAAACAGCATAACAATAAATATCAAGCCCTCTGTGGTTTAAGGTGTTTTAAAGTACCATGAGCTCATGTTTCTAAAATTATAGGTGAATAAAAGACAGGGATCTGCAAATTCTGCAAATCATTTCCCCTATTTTTGTAAAAAGCCAGCACTTAATCCAGTGTCTGTGGTAAAATTCTAAAACTACTGCTGTTCTTTCCAAGAGGTACTAAAAGAATCTGTAGCTGCCAAACTCCTCTCAGAAATATCTGTAACAAAACAGCTGTATGCCACACTAAACTAGGAAACACTTTGCTGGCCATGACAACATGAGTTGTTTGTGGAGGACAAGAATAACGGAAGCATATGTTCTCCCTTAGGTTATGGTGACTTCAGTACAAGCTGTAGCTATGAACAGAAGCATCAGTTAATATAAACCCCCAGTACCAGGACTTTCAACATGCATCAAATTTCTTCCTTTAATTGAAAGAATGGGATATACATCCTGCTGTTTCTCTATATCCCTTTACTTTCATAAGGGATTCACCTGTTGAAGGACAGCATTCAGCTTTCTATGGTTTTCAGATAGCTTATCTTGCTTGAAACATTATCTTGCCTAGATATATTCCCTTGTCGTAGCATCGTCAAGTAAAGCAAATAGGACAACCTACAGTTACTTAACAGAGTAGGTGAGATGAACAAAAAATCAGCATATACCTGATACTTTATAGCTACGTGTAAGTATGGCCTGTTCCTTTCCCCCTTGTGGTTTCATACATATAGGAGGTATTATGTTTGGCCAGCTGATGACTTCAAACTCTATTCTCAGACATATGATAAATGGAGTGCAGTTTTCATATCAGAACATGAAGAAAAGAACTAAGCCGTATCTAGGTGATGCTAGCTTTCTTTGACGGCTCACTTTCTTTTTGAACTGTCTTTCACAAATAAATAATCTGTGCTCCCTTTCATTATGCAGAAATAAGGCAGCAGGTGCTCTTCAGTCAGCCTATTCCAAAGAAGCACCTGCCCTGGGTTCTGTCTCCACTGGCCCTGAGTCGTAATAGGGATGAAAACAACTGCTTTGCAGCAAAGTACAAGATCAGATGGAATAGGCACTTGTGGTTATTTTCATTATTTGTAAGGTAAATCTGTAGAGTCACTTTGCCTTAGAATTAACAGATGCACAACTTAAAATGTGATTTTAAACTAAGACATTGAGGGGCTTGTGCCAACAATGCTCAGTGATGAGCAACACAGGCAAGTTCTACTGAGATTTCCAGATTGTTTATTGTGATCACTGGTGGCATAGCTGTGATTAAAGTCTAATCACCCTAGCCTCCCTGTGGCTAGCTCCTTGTCACCCAACTTTGTAAAATCAAACAAAACTAACTAGGTGCTTTATTATTTAATGTGCATTTGTGAGTGAAAGAGGTACATATCTGAACCCCAAGTAGTTTCATTGTAAACTTCCCCTGTAATGCTTCTTAGTGACTTCAAAACCCATTAACAGCTGACACCACTGCAAGCCATAGTAAATAACAATGTGTTTATACTGTGGCATCTGTCTCATATATTGCTTCCCCAGTTGAACTAACAAGAAGAACTTAAATGAGCATAAAAGAGACAATGCAGGTTCATTTTGTCTGTGTTAGACAGTGGCTTCTATTTAGTATTGTTAGACCACAAAATATGCACCTGGTTTGTTTACTTGAAAGCTAGATGAAAACTTAATTCAGAACTATAGAAAGAAAAAAAAACATATAGCAAGAAAGAGAGAGAGAGAGAGAGAGAGAGAAAGAAGGCTGCAGGAGATTTCACTAGGACAAAACCACAAAAAAATTGATGGTATGTAGAATATTTGTTCCTACCGCCACAAAAAAATGTCATTCATGCCTTTAAAATGTCAGCCTGCATTTTTAAACTAAATTTGAATGCAACTTTTAAAGATTCTGAAATACTTTTTTCCCCATCTTTTGGTTTTAGTAACTAGAATCACAGTCTGAAATATGAAAATAGAATAAAGAAGTTACAGAATATACAACAGAAAATTTTAAGGCTAGTGAACATTAAGATTTGAAGTTATTTTTAAACATCAGGATTGTACTTATTTAAAAGAACTCTCTTACCTAAGGTTTTGGAATCAATGACCTCTCAGGTTATTATTTATTTTTATCCCCAGCACTTCACACTTAATTTAATTTTCTTAGTGTAAGACATAGGTGCAATTCACATGTCTCATTCATTTCCTCTTAGACATGGTCCTATGAGGTGCAAAACCACTGAGTAGGAGGTATACATTGCAGGCAGAATTTATGGTTATATTAGGTTTTGGCTAGTGGTTCCCTCAGATTAAAAGGAATTCATAGCTCAGGTATATAACTGTGATTTCTTTCTAAAAAATAATGTGGGGGAAAAGATTAAACTGAAAACAGTGTAGCACAGCAACAAGGTTGGTATATAATAGTCTATCTGCATTTTCCAAACATACCCTTCCAACCAGCATCTTACAGACTGACTTTGACAGTCTTCTCCCTTTTTTCTATGGACCCTGGGTGTGGTAATTTCTCTTCTCTGCTGCTTTACAGCAACTCCATGTTCCAGCTGCTCCAGAGTAAATGCAGGCAGCACAATTTTAAGCTATTATAGACAGCACATTTTATAAGCTATTACTATGGTAAGTCTGAATATTGCATTTTAAACTATTTAGTTTATAGACTGATAAATTATACATGTATTAACTCAGTTAACTCTATTAACATCTTAACACAAAACTAATGGAACAACTGAATTATTGATAAGCCACTTTGACATAATGAAATTATAGCTAGGAGCAATGCAACTTTGGAATACAAACTTGTATTTCTGAATCCTGATTTTCAGCCTGCAAGATGTCTCTACATGTGAAAGGGTCCTTAAATATGTGCTCAGCTTTGAGAAAGTCTTAGGCACATGTTCAGATAACTTCCAAAGCTGAGACAGATCGTGGTCAGTGCAACAAGGGAGAAAAAGGATTCCTGTGGGAATAGCATTGGTGATTCAATAGGTGCCAATCTGAATGATTCAGCTTAGTGCAAAGTACTGAAGGGCTAATTTTTCAGCTGAGATTTAAACTAGGAGTTCCAGATGATCCCTGGCATTTATAGCTCTCATTACAATTTGAAGGTATTGACACTGAGAAAACCATGTATCAGCTGAACTTTCCTACTGTGCTATTTGGTTAATACTGTTTAAGCCAGTGGACAGTTCTACAGTGTAATGGGAACAATTGTATGGCCCTGAAGATGTTTCAGGTGTGGATGAAACAGGTCCTGAGCACAGACTGTGATTTAGCACAGGCCAGAGAGCAGTCCCAGTAATGACTTTGCATGAAACTATACTGATCTGGAGAGAAAGCTGTCTGGAGATCAGGTGTGGTCCAGAGGACAAGCCCTCACACTGTTCCATTTGCTGGCTGAGACACAGCTCACCAGGAGATGAGTTTTGTAATACAGCTAAATTCAGCACTATGCTCCACACCATTGCTCAGTGGGGGACAGTCCAGAGAACAGCTGCAAGCATCCTTTCCAGGGAAATGGAAAAGCAGCTGCTCTGAAAACTGCATTATATCTCACAAGAATATCCCACATTTGTCAGGAAAAGATTATTAAACTTGCATTCTAGAAATGCTGATTCATCCTTAAATTAAATGGATTCAAGTTCTTGGTACAATCAGTGCAATCTGTTTAAATTAATTTATGGTATTGTATACCAGGCATAATCACAAATTATTTCTCCTGCAAAATGCAAGTCATGTCCTTATCCTGTAGGGCAATTCAGGATCCTTCACCTTTCTCTGAGTACCAGCCCAAAATCTAAATTATTTTCTGGTTAACGAGTTTCTTCATAGATATCTCCTACCATATAAGTTCAGAATGCTGCTGCACTTGCATCCCCCACACAGAAGATGTTTTCAAGGACATTTCCCCTGTATTTGTATTTCATCAGTGTTAATGTTGTAGCCTTTTTTCTGAATCTCATTATAAAAAGTTGTCTGCAGGACAAGATCTTCTTCCATCATGAGCCCTTAGAAAATTTATTGATTTTGGTTCTTTAGATGTCTTAAATAATTTTAGCAGTTGACAGTGCATGCAGCTATGGGGGAGGAGGGGAAAAGGAAAGCAAAAACCCAGGCAGATAGTAAATCTGGAAGCAAAAAGCCAGATTCTCCTCTGCTCTCTACTTTACACAGTCATTTTACTGGTGCTGGCCAATACAGATTCAGATGCTGGTAGAATCCTACGATCACTTTGCAAACCCTGCTCAGAAGTAAGGACTTCAAATAAAGCCAATACGAGTCACTGAGGATGAAGTTTTGTAATTGCATAAGGCAGTCTCTACAGAGCCATGGAAAATGTGGGTCCCATCTTCTGTCTTTCCTGGCCCACTGCACTACTGTTAGGCAGGTAGTGGGGATCATGGAGCTGGGCTACTCTAGTGATCTTCCAACTTCATGCTGCCTCGTGGCCTCAGCTTTCTAAACCCTGGAGAGCAGAATAAAGGTGGAAAGAGAAGTGTGACATGCAGGTGCATGAAGTCATGCAGGTGCCAGAGTTAGATGGGATTGAAGGTACTATAAAATTACATTTGAACCTACTCTAGTTGGGTCATCTTCCAGTCAATATTCTGAAAATACCACTCTTCATTACACCTAGTTTTTTGTACTGAAAATTACACACTTGAGCTGATGCCAGAAGTCAAGGGCTCGTATCACTAAATGTTATGAGCACGTGTTTGGTGCCATCTATAGAATCACAAAATGAACTAGGTTGGAAAAGACCTTTAAAATCATCTAGTCCAACCAATGACATAATACCACCTCATCAACTAAACGATGGCACTGAGTGCCACGTCCAGTCTTTTTTAAAACATATCCAGGGACAGTAATTCCACCACCTCCCTGGGCAGACAATTCCAGCACACAATCACTCTTTCAGTGAAGAATTTTTTTCTAACATCTAACCTAAAGTTCCCTTGGTGCCACCTAAGACTAGAGATCAAAGGCTAGAGAAGAAGGAAAGTCCTTATATCTTTTCCTGCAAAAAGCCACAGTGTCTGTATCTGTTCTCCCTGCCTCCAACGCAAGAGCTGCTAGGTTGTGTTTCTTCCTACCTCACTCTCTCATTTCAGCCTTTCAGTCTTTTGCTTCCCTTTCCCGTCCTGGGATAGGTACATTCTTCAAACAGAGAGTGCCTGTGTTCACTTTTACCTGTAGTGATGGGGTCCTCAATCAGCAACATACTATTATTATTGTTGGCTGAATTTCTTTCTACTAAATAAGATTCAAAGTTTCCTGTCTAGTTGTTTCTTCTGCTCATATTTCCCTTGCCAACATTTTTATCATCTCAGGTGTTGATTGGAAGTGGAAACTCAGCCTTACTGACTTAATGATCTCAAATTAATGTTGTTATTGATGAAAATAAGAGACTGTGGCTAGTTAACACAACAGCAACAGGATGTGCCAAAGTCTTTACAAGACAAAAGACCAGTCAGGGTAAAATGAAGGCAGAAAATGGAAATGCTCATGTACTTCATGTCAAGCTCTTGAGTATCTCACTGTACTGCTGCTGCTGCACAAGTAACTGGAGTGAAAAATACTGTCTCCAGCCCAATGCACGAAACATAATAGCGTGGGCCAAGAGGAAAAACAAGAGAACTACAGTCAGCACTCCTTGGTTTCAGGCAGGATGAGGGAAATATTACAAACCTTTCTTGCAACACAAAGGTCATGATATAAAACAGAAACTGATTATCATGCACATTGTAACCTTGGAAATATTTTTCAATATGACAACTGCAGTTGTTTGCTGTGCATTTACATTTGCCTCTGTCTGCCAGAATCCAATGAAACTTATTTGTGCCTCTGAACATATCATTTCCCAATACAATTTGATTCTGAAAGAGCTTAAAAATCTGAGGAAAGAGATTCTAGTGCAAACCAGTCAAATAGAAACAAGCATATCCAGTACAATAGATTTCCCGGTAAAATGAATAGGAATATAAATGTGATATGTATCAAAAGATATACTGACACCACAGAAACACTAATGCCTGGGAAAAGACTACATATTTCACTGTCATTTACCAAAAAAGTATATATCATTCATCTTAATGAATTAAGTTACAGCAAATTAATGATGATTCCCAAACTTGATAATAAAAGGACATTTTTAAGAAGTATTCTGTATTAGAATTTAGAGAGCTTGTTGCAATGAAATATGAATGGTGTCAAACATGCACTGAAGAATGGTGAATGAGGTTACAGGAAAGTCAGATGCAAAGTGATGTTTCTGAAAAGACAGAGTGCTAGAACTGGATACCTAAAGTACACATATTGACAAGAAGTTTTGCTTCCAGCACTGACAAGAAAAATGCTCTCTAAGGATGAGGTTTTCAGAGGAGTTCAGCACCGAGGAGTTTCTGACAAAGTCATTTGACAGCATTCACAGTTAAAGTGAACTGATGGGCTCTGAATGATGGAAACTGGGCCTAGATATTTAAAGTAACATCCGGTCTCTTACCCACTTACTCACTCTTACAATGGAATATACCTTACCTTCCCCACCAAAAAACAAACAAGCAAACAAACAAAACACACAAAAAAAAAAAAAAACCCATACAGAAATCCCTGATGGATTTGCTTTGCAGAAAGACAGTTGTCAAAAATGTTTTGTATAGCTGTTTGCTATTTCAAGCCTGCTTTAGTAAGTCACTGCTAAGTTCAGTGAGACATAACATCAAGTTATTCAGAGTTCAGCACTTAAAGTTCTTTGAATCTGAATTACTTGAATCTTCTTGGCACTGCAGGCTCTTGAGGAAGCAAACATGCTGTACAGACTCTTCAAAGGCAAATGTATAGCACTGACCTTATACTAAAGGGGTTTTTTTGACCAGCAGTAATTTCTGCAGCAGTTAACCATAAGTCCAGTGCAAATTATTTTTTTGCTCATAGGATTTGTTTTTTCATTGACTAAATTATTTTCTCTTAGTATTATTTTCTTCCTTATTGACAACTTGCATAAAGAAGCAAATAATTTGCATTTTTACTCAAAAAAATACAAAGACGTTAAAAATATTTACCCAAGAACATCACTATATTTTTGCTTCAGAACTAAGCTGGAGGCACATTAGGGTGAGGCCATCTGGATATTCATGAAACAGTTCAGTTTAAGTGCCAGACCCACCAGAAAATTCTGGACAGAAGAGCAAAAGAGTAGGAATCACTTAATAGGTGTAAATACTTGTAAAGGTATACCTGGCATGATTACCTTTTTTATTTTTTTTCTCTTTTCTCAGGATGCTGAGCATTTAAGACTTCCGGGACACTTTCCAACCCTCTAGATTCTGCACTCTGATTTATAATTCCAGTAACTCAGAAACTCACATAATTCCTTCCAGTTTTCTCCTGTCTTTGAGGACTTTTCTCTCATGGAGTAGGAGCATGGAGTTTGCCTGTTAGGCAAATGTATAAAAACACAAATATTTCACTGGGAAATCCCGAATTTAAGTATTATGCATCAGTCACAGTAAAATTTCTAACAAAAACTCTTATGTTACAAGTGTTTAATAGTTATAAAATTGATAGCGATCAGGAAGACATTGTTTTGACAGATTCTGATTCAGAACAACATCATTGCCTGGTACACACTGGTGGACCTACAGATCTGGCAAAAGGCAACAGAGAGGGAACATCTGTCAAGACAGACTCTGACCTGCAAAATAGAAACAAACTTTTCACAACAGCCAGTTAGGAAGAATAAATCTGGAGCTCCTTGTGTCACTTGCGGAGAGCAACTCCTCCAATAATAAGAACGCTCTTTAAGAGCAGGAGTTCAACTCTTTGATCTCTGACTTCTCTTGCCTTTTCTGCTGCTGTCCCCTTTCTCATCTCTACCACGAGAAACCCCTTCGCAATATGCAAACTGAGAAGCTGTAACAGAATTTGACAGAACAATTTGTCTATTACAAAGTCACTGAAATTTACTGCTTTCTTTTTTATCCTTATTTTATTTTTTTAGTAGTGTAACAGAATTTAGTAAATTTTCTTGCTGATATTTTAAGGGACGTTCAGTGAAATTGTATTCCTCTTTTTCTCCTCCTTTTAGGTCAAGGTGAGTACTGTGAATCCAATAGCAATCTCATTTTTCCTCAGAGAAAAAAAGATAGCGAGAGATTTTCTTGAAAAAAAAAAAAAGCTTTTTCCAGAGTTCTTCATTTTTTTCCTTTTTTTCTAAAACACCATCATTTCTATGAACATGCTTTGAGAATTCAAGCACAGTTTAACTCCTTGTTGGTACAGCAATATTTCATTGGAAATAGCATTAAATCAGCTGAGATGAACATTTTCACCTATTCAGATGTCACAGCAAAGGATTTAATTTATATTTCTCTGTCTCATAGTCCTCACTTATTATGTACAGCTCAACACCCACGTCTGTCACTTAATATTTGGTCCCTAAGAGCACATGGATGTACCTGGAAATGTTTTCTGACTGCAGAAATGGTTGTGACTTTGGGTTCTGACTCCTTCCCATCCTAGTGAAGATGTTTCAACCTGTGAGAGAGAAGAGTACTTGCTTTCCCAAAAGAAAAGAGCCTGCAAAATCACTGCTGAACTCCTAGCACTGCAGCTGAACTCACCCCAAGAGCTGCAGGGTGGTGGAGTTCCAGCATCTGTGAAGCAAACACAGCCACGGAGTGATTTTTCTGCATTTTCCTGAAAAAGTCATTCACATCTTAGAGGGTAGATGTCTTTTTTTTTTCTTATCTGCAGGCCGAATGCCTGTTGTTTGATAGGAAGCTCAGGAGAACTATCACTGTGCCCTGAATCTAAGGTGTAGTGTGAGAAACAACTTTATAATCTGAGCTCTGAAAACATACTCCTATTGCACCTTTTGCCCTTGGTTAGATTAGAGCCAACAACAAGTCCTACTTCTTTTGTAATGTGCCTGAAGAGTTTCAGCAGCTACAGAAGAGCTATGAAAGGTTAAAGTAGTATTTTCTTCTAACCCAGGTCCCCTGAAACTGCTGCTGCTAGCACTTCCCTGGTATCTCCTGGATAAGCTTTCACACCAGGGCAGTTTTTTTCAAGCTCCAGAAATGATGTACAAATTCTTTCTCCCTCTTGTATTGTTCTGAAACTCAAGGCAGTGAGTACGGAAAAATAACATAGCCCTTGAAAAATGTCAAACATAAATGTTTTATGGAAAAAGGGGGTTTACATGCATTGCCCAAATGAAAAAAGAAAAAAAAAAAAGGTATTATTATGGTTTTGGCTGGGTTTTGATGGAGATTGGGAGTTTGTTTTAGCTTTCTGGAACTGCCTTTGCTATTTTAAAAACGGCATTTTTGAGCTATGCCAGTCAATAAGTATCAGAGGAACTTGAAAAGGGAGAAAATAACAACAATCTCACAGCATATTAATAAAGCTGAAGAAATGCATGATCATAAGTAGTCCTCGTTGTTATCACTGTGAGAGACTGAGTGAGATTCCCATCCTGACAAAGCTTCACACTTAACAAACCAAGATATTAAACAAACATTGCCAGACAGCAGGGGAAAGAAGCAGTGTTGTGTGAAATTGAAATACTGAAAAGAGAGGGCAGGAGCATTTTATGCTTTCTTTCCAGAGGCCAAAAATGGGACAGAAAACTTGGGAAATTGCTGCGAATTAAGGATAATTCATGCTGCTACATGTACAGTCATGACTGCCTTTAACCTGCCTGCTAGGAAAGGGAAGTCTCTAAACCATCTTCCACAAACTCTTGACAGTTCAAATCTCTCATAATGCAGAAGCTTCATCCATTACTTTTATTTTCACAGTGCAGAAAGCAATGGTATCAAGTAAAATCTTATCCTTACTGAGAAAATAAAATCTCACATTATTTTCGAGTTGTCCTGGTTTTGGTTAGGATAGAGTTAATTTTCTTTCTACTAGCAAGTACAGTCCTGTGTTTTGGATTCAGTATGAGAATAATACTGGTAACACATTGATATTTTAGTTGATGATAAGCAGTGTTTATTCTAAATGAAGGACTCTTAAGTGTTCCATGGCCTGCCAAGGGGCAGGCGCAAGAAACTGGGGAGCAGCTGACCTGAACTGGCCAAAGAGAGATTCCAGCCCTGTGTATAAACCAGGGGGGGATTGGCCAGGAACTGTGGACTGCTGCTTAGAGACCAGCTGGGCATTGGCCAGCTAATGGAGAGCAATTGTATTGTGCATCACATCTTTCTTTGGTTTATTCTTCTCTCTCATTTTCTTATAATGATGATTATGCTTTATTTTATTTCAGATCGTAAACAGTTCTTATCTCAACACATGGTTTTTACCTTTTATTTTGATCCTCCTCTCCATCCCACCAGGAGCAAAGGGAATTAGTGAACAGCTTCGTGGGATATCCAACCTAAACCCCAAACACGAGCCAGGTGCTCACCCATCACATGATGGGTTTATACAGCTGTGTGTTGGACACTGTCTAGGAGATCCTGTGGGACACAGTATCAAAATCTCTACTGAAACCCAAAAATGTACATCAGCTGGCTTTCCTTGATCAGCCGAGTGGGTTATCCTGCCATAAAAGGAAATCAGATTTGATAATCAGGACTTTCCCCTCATGAAGCCATGCTGGCTGTGACCAATGACTGCACAGTCATTCAAGTGTTTTCCAAAACCTTCTAGGATAATCTTCTCCATAACCTTAACAAGCATTTAAGTGAGACTGAAAGGTCTGAAGTTCTTGGCCTTTTTGAAAATCTGGGCAACATTAGTCATCTTTGAGTCAGCTGGGATCTCTCTAGATTTCCAAGAATGCTCAAAATTCATCGAGAGGGTCCTTGAGACGACATCAGCCAGCTCATTCAGTGTTCTTGGATAAATACAATCAAGTCCCATAAATTTATAGGTGTCTAGACAGAGCAGCAGATCCCTCACATCATCAGGATCAACTGGGATTTCATCACTCTCACAGCCATGGTCCTCCAGCTCAGAGTGGTGGGACCTCCTTAGTCCATAATTGGTGCTGAGGACAAAGAAAGCATTTAAACATCTCTGTCTTGTCTGTGACCCTGTTTGTGAGGTGACCATCCTTATCCTCTAATGACCTGAGGCAATTTATGAACTGCCTTTTGCCATTAATGTATTTAAAGAATCTCTTTATTGTCCCCCACAGTTCTGGTCAGCTTCACCTCCAGCTGAGCTTTGGCTCCACAAATTTTTCCCTACAATGGACAGCAGAAGCTCTGTATTCCTCCCACATCACCTGACCTTACTTTCACTGAGAATACAGCTTCATTTTTCACCTAACTGCCAAAAAAGAGATTCCTGGTCAGCCAAGCTGGATTTCTGTTTCATCTGCTCAACTTCCAACATTTTGGAATTGCCTGCTCCTGTATCATTAGGAGGTGGTGCTTGAGAAGTGACCAGCACTGATGGACCCCAACACCTCCAAAAGCATTTTCCCAGGGAACCTTACTCATTAGTTTCCTGAGCAGCCTGAAATCTGCTCTCCTCAGGTCCAGGGTTGGAGTCTTCCTGGCACTTTTTCTCCTGTCAACAGAGATTTTAAACTCAGTTGGTTCATGGTTGCTTTGGCCAAAACAGCCACCAATGACTTCATTCGTGACACCTTCTCTGTTAACAACCAGTATATCAAGGAGGGCAATAAATCAAGTCCCCGTTCTTAGTAACTGTATAATAAAGTAATCATCTATGTGTTTTAGGAATCTTCTGGATCTGTTTCTTCCAGCTGTATAGTGATCCCAGTTGACATCCAGCAAATTGAAGTCTTCCATGAGAGCAAGGACAGCTGATTTAGAGGTGTGTCTTGGTTCCTCAAAGAAGGTTTCATCAGCGTCATCATCCTGGCTGAGTGGTCTAGATTTCCACAATGACATCCACATTTTTTGTTTGGCACAATCCTTACCCAGAGGGTCTCAACCGTGTCATCACCAACTACAAGCTCCATACATTCAAGGCTTCCATTATGTAAAGTGTAAAGTGCCACCCCCTACCTCACTTGCCCTGCCTATTCCTCCTGAAGAGCCTGTAACCATCCAACATGGTACCAGGGGTCATCCCACCAGATTTCACTTATGCCAGTGATGTCAATTTTCTGGGACTAAGCCAAAGCTTCAAACTCTTCTTTGTTCCTTATGGTATAGAACCACACATTTCACATGTGGTGCGTTGTAGCTGACACCTCATGGAGCAGATTGAGAAATCCCACTAATGCTTGCTTCCTTGAGCTTTGGCACATCATCCCACTCCTGCCACTGGCCAGCCTGGTTCTGTCCCTCTCCCCATTTTGTTCCTTTCCCCCTTTTGACACAGCCCAGGTTAAAACTGGCTTTCTGGGCCATGAGTGCACATTGCTGGATCACATCCAGCCTCTCCTCCACCAGGATCCCCAAGTCCTTCTCACAGGGCTGCTCTCAATCTCTTCATCCCTACTCTGTGTTGATATCAAGGGTTGCCCTGACCCAGGTGCGGCACCCTCTGGGTGCCATCCCACCCTCCAGGTGTGTCAACAGCACCACTCAGCTTGGGGTCATCTGAAACTTTGCAGAGGGTGCACTCGGTCCCTTCATCGACCTTATTAATGAAGATATTAAATAAAACTGGACCCACCATGGACCCTGAGGTACACTACTTGTCACTGATGTTCACCGAATATGGGCCGTTGACCACTGAGCTATGGGGTACTTTTGTAGAATTTCAGCCCATGGTGTGTCTCACGTCAACTAATATCTATCTACAAGAAAATAAAATTCCGAGAAGAGTCAAATGTATGTGTCAGCAGAATCAAGAATTCTTGTGCATAGACAAGAATTGCCCATGCAGCTCTGTCTGAAGAGGTTGTCTTGTCTTCCTGTCAGTACACAATGATGAAAAACAATTATTTGAATTTGTCCTGGGTAGGTCTGTGTCAGTTTGTGGAACTAGAATCCTCCACAGAGACTTCACTTGAGCAGCAGCCCAGAGACATTCAAATAATGTTGCTTCTAACACAATAAAAGAAATTCAAGCATTTTGCTCTAAACACAATTGCACCATCTCTGCTTCTGTAATCGGAGATGAAAACAGGAAACAGCTTCATATTCACAGCTGTACCTTATTTTCACTTATCCAAAACTTAAAGAACTACATTTGCTACTAGAAAAACCCACCCATTTTTTTCCTTAAAAGAACTTTTTTTTTTCACTAAACATCTTAACGCAAAGCACAACTGTGTTTTTAATTTTTAGCACCAAAGGGAACATTTTAAACATGATGCTCTACA
>VWZQ01012237.1:68697-92937 GCA_013397015.1 Myiagra hebetior | reverse complement strand
AGAGAGAGGAGCATTTTAGAGCAGTTTGCTTAAGGGTCCTACAGGCTCTGGTTGACCTGCCTGGTCTTGGCAGTTGCTTGAGGAGGCTGAGACACTGGAGGGGAAAGCAGAACTTCGCAGATGTATGTATGTGTTTGTTTAACACAAAGATGCAATATTGACTTGAAGCAGAAGTACATTGTCAAAGTCCTGAATGGATAGAGGTAAAGTTGAATTTTTGTGTACGGTAAGGTAAAGCAAAACCAACTAGCAAAGACAAGAGTTTTCAGAAAAAAGTTTGGCTTGCTCGGGAAACTGGTTGACTGGATCCCAGGGAGGTAGTACTAAGGGCCCCAGAGCTCAGGGAAGCTGGCAAGGCTTTAAAGCCAAAGTCCTCCAAGGGTAAGAATGGGTCATCCCATACTTAGCCAAACAAGCAGGTTTATCAGGAAGCCCCCTCTCCATGCTTGAACAGTTTCAAGCCTATATAGGAAAAAGTCCTGGGTAACCTGGCCTGACATGTCAGCAGAACCTGCTGTTGCAAAGGGTTGCTGAATTGGAGATATCCTCAGGTCCCTGACAGCCTTAACTGTCCTAGCATGGGACAAAGAGAGCAAAAAGTTTAGCAAAGAGGAATTCAGGTTTATAGCACAGTCATGTTACTGAAAAAGATGGCTGATGTACTAGGTAACTATATCAGTGTATCAACATATTATTATTTAATCCGAGATTTATGAGACTCTTTTTTAGAGGAGAAACATCTGCACTTCAAATCCAAGTAATACATCTCTCAGGATAAATGGATATCAAAAACTCCTAAACAGAAGCACAATACTTATGCTCCATTAGCCACTATGTAATGATGGAAGGCAGACCTCCAACCCGCCCCGCTGAAAAGCTGTCATGTAGTACCAAAGTCAAGCTTTTATTTCCCAAGAGAAGTAGTGTAAAGATGTATTGATATAAGTGTCAGATAAGCTAAAATAGGTTTACTAGTTTAGTAGATACTTCATTCTGTTTGTATGCATGTATACATACAAATTTACAGCCTGTGTCATCAAATGGGGAAAGGATGCATTACTATTAACCATGATGTTTCTTTATTTTTCCTCTTAACCCTTCATTTCTGTGAAAGGTTACTGTTCTTATCCAAAAGACAGACATTCATAGTATATACTGTGGCCCATTTACAAATTATATTCTCTTCAGCAAGTAAAATATGGTCACTAGTGATCCTGATTGTCCACTTGTTTCCCCTGGAAAGATTTGCTACAAACTTCACGGGTATCTGTGGCATAATAACAGACACAGAAAGGAGTCATGCTCCCATTTGTAGTAATTTACACATGAATATCTACATTTATAATGTTAAGTCAAACCAGGAAAAATGCACAATGAGAGGTCCAACCTAGACAGCAGAGCAAGAGCCTGAGAAGAGGGAAAGTACACTAATTTCATTAACAGAGCATGGAGATAGCTGCAACCCAGCTAGTTTTACACTGTCGTAAAGCAAGTACTTGTTTTACAGTACTTTACAGTCACATAGTACAAATACACTTTGTTTAGTAAATGCACGACAAAAAGAATTCCACTTCCCTACAAGATAGCCAAATTACTTTAACATTACAAGTATTTTGTATAGGATATATAATACTCCCCTGACCTCTCACAGAAGGGAACCTACTGCTTCGTGCTTTGCTGCCTGGTTGCATCAATCCATCATAAAAGAAATAAAAAGAGATTACTTCCCCATCTTTCAGCTCACACAATTTTGTATTTATGATCTATGTTAAAAAATAACAAGCTACTGGTGTTCAGGTCAGGTCCTCCAATGGTGTAAATGAGCTGAGTTCATTTTACTTTAATAGAAATTCAGCAGTATCAGTCAAATACAGAAAAGAACAGACACAAAAATAACCCCAAAATCATATGGTTTCCTTAAAGATGTGTTCCCTTGGTAAAGAATAGCTGGAAAATTAACAAATGTTAAGAACATTTTCCCCTGAATCTTTCACGGATTTAAACCCTGTTGACTCTTTACAGCAGTCAGCAAAACTGACAGAGCAGAAGAGCTAGGCAGAGAGATAATCTATTACATTGTTTTTCAGATTCTGAAAAATGTTAAAGCAAGTAAAGAAATAAAACCAGCTTAAACATCAGTGCTTAGGAACAGGGTAAGCACTGCAAGCTCCCTGTCAGTAATCCATCTCATCCTCAAAGCAATGTTTCATTTCTGACATCCAACTTAATTGCAAGTAAGGAATAACTATTAGACCAAAAAATTGAAAGCTCAAAGCTCAGTCCTGCCTTTCATGAGTTGTGTAGATCAGTTTGTTTTCGGTGTGATGCCTTACAAAAAGATTCTTTTGAAAAAGTGAACTTTTGCTTTGAAAAAGTGTCCTCTTGCTTTGACTAGGAGAACAGTGTGGCAGTAAGACAGTGAAATTGTGAGATATTTAGTAGGGAAAATATGATTAAAAGCTAATTCTAAAAACTCTGATTTAATAAAAATCTTATTTGTTTTTGGAATTTCTTATTGCTTATTTATTAATGGAAATCAAAAACAAAAACAAAAAAAAACTACAGTGTAGATCCTGGCATGAAATTCAGATTTTACTAAGTGTATATTGTCTTATTGTCTAATAACTCAATGAATGTATTTTGTTCTCTAGTCAGACAACAGTTTTCTGATCAGGCCACATAGAGAATGATCTTCCAGCTTTGATATATCAGTTCTAATGAACTCTTTATTATTTCTGACTTATTCTAGAATGAATTTTGGAAATTAATCACCCATTCTTCTGTTAAAATTGCAGGTGTTCATCCTCACAGTCATTTGGTCATTCAAGTGGTCATTTTAGAGGATTCACCATGAGGACATGAAGTCATTCTGAAAATATACCAAGGCATTAGCTGCTAAACTGAAAGTTGATCTTAATTGGGCCACACCTTAATTTATTCATTGGGATGTATTAGATGAACATATTAAAATTTGTCACATGTACCTTGAAAATTGTTTGAACATATTTTGACAAAATATCTTCAAGTTAAAACTGGAATTCTGAAACCCACTTATATTGTTATATTTCACCCAGTAGAAGGAATGATGGAGAATTTTAATTCAGTTTAAAATCTTTGAGTTTAAAAGTTTCAAGAAACGAGTAGTATGAATCCAGCATCAGATTTGGTCGTAATTTCAGCACTGATGGGAAAGAAGACAATCTCTCTGACTCCATTGCAGAGCCAGAACCAGAACTGAAGCAAATGTTAGGTTGCACATTCTGGGAATTGAGATACATACCAGGAAGAGTGAGATAGAAAATGTAGCTCCTGGAGTCTCTTTTTTCTGTGTGGCCTTGGGGCTCCAGAGCTGGACTGCTTGCCTCAAGAGGTCAACAGTTAGGATGCACTTGAATCATGCTAGTCAGAGACTGACTGTTTGGAAAAAAACAAAGTCATAAGCCAGAACAAATTTTAAAAGCTCCCATAATGATTTATGCTTCTCTTTTTCATTCTAATTTTGAGCTCAATATATTAGTATTGTGCTACCTTGGATGTAACAGGACAGCCTGAAATTTTGTGAGGATTAAGATGGAAACTTTGGCATAGATTAATCTGATTTCTCTTATCAGGACAGGCAGTCAGAATAAATTTTTATGAGTGCAGGTTTAGGATACAAACCATTTTATAGAATAAATATGTTTGTCTATAATTTATTATTAACTGAAAAGTTCATTCAAATTGTAAAAGTCAGAGCAAAATTTCCACAGTTAGAGATGGAGAAAATAAGGCATTGCTTCACCTCTGAAGGCATCAGATTTCTGTAAATTCCACTGCACTGGAAGAAGGCAGGACAGTACACATGAAATTCTTGGCCTGGTGAATTCGGTCTTTCAGACTCTTGCAGTAGGGTGAATTCCATGCAATTTCACCATCAGAAAATAAGTTTTCAGTATGGACTGAAGAAAGCTCCTCCTGATCTGTGTTCTGTGTGAGAGAAGGTATCTCAAGACTTCCAGAAAGGCAGCAGCCTAAATAGAAATATTCTTCATCATTACCCTTCTCTGAAAATATGGCATTTACTGATTGGTTATTTATCATACATGATTTCTCAGAAGGCAAGTTATATCAATTATACTCTCTGGAGAAATCGAAACTTAAACTTCTCAGCTTTAAGGCATTTTTCTCCACAAGTGGGATACCAAATTTGGAACTCAGAGAAGCTCCTTCATCAAAATTTTGTAAGATCTGTTTGGATAGAAGTCTGTTAGTAGTCACATGTTATTCTGCTTGATGGGGACAGTGTTGATGTCCCAGACTTTCTTCTTTTGTTTTCTTTTTCCTTTTTTTCTCCCAGCAACTTAGTGACCCATAATCTTACCAAATAGCAACTTATTTAAAACACTATGCAAGTCTCTCAAATTTCTTTATCTTATCAGTTACAAGCTTCAGTTATGAGAATTTGATAAAAAGTATACTTGTAATCTATACAGGTATAAAACTTGCCTTGGGTCACACTTGACTTGTGAAAATAAGGCTAAAATGCAAAAAAGAGTGAGCTAGGAAACACCCAAGCATTTTCCTCTTTTGTCTGTTTCTAGAGTTTGTGAAACATAAATTAATAATATAAGGAAATACTCATTAAGGGGAACAAAATCTGGGGGGAACATTAAGGGGAACAGAATCTGCATCTAACAGATGCAAAATTAAAGCTATTTTATAGCACTGGCATGTCTTAGAATAATTTCTACATGACTTAAAAAACAATCAACTTCCCAAATCATAGACTGGTTTGGGTAGAAAAAAACCCCAGTAAAAATAATCCTTCATATAAAATTAAAAAATATTCAGATGTGTCCAAAAGGGCACTAAATTTTTCTGACCATTTACTTTGGGGAAGACACAACGATTTTTTTCTTCCTCTTTGGGTGAACTATGAGCTAAGCCCATTGCCAGCTGAGCCAGTCAGCTAAGGCTTTTCCTTATCTGTTATAGGTTGCCTACTAGCCTAAACACCCTACTAACATGCTGAGCCACAGTGGAATCCTAGGAGCAGCTGGTATCAATGAAGGTCAGTTTTAGGGTTTCCTAAACAGCGTCTTGATTGGAGAAAAATAGCATCCAAGCATCACACAGGTAACTTAAATTCATTTCATCTTGCAATCCACATCTCCTGACTAGTCTAATTCTTTAGATGTAATTGAAAGAATAATTTTAATTTCTCCAACATAAATCCATTAATGAAGTTGTCCATAAAATACTTCCTGATTAATCTACCTGACTAAATTGAATCCTAGAACTCATTCTGTCCAACCTTGGTTGGTGACAAATGCAACCTAAAGTGAACTCCCTGATGAACTGTGAATGTTCTGTCTGTGTCATTTCCTCTACATTTTAGATATGGGATGTCTAGAAAAGCTCAGAAATGAAGTTTGGGAGTCATCAAAATGTGTGAATAGGCTACACTGCCCAACAAACTGCCCAAAAAAGTGCTGACAGAACTCAAAAATATAGCATGTGGGTGAATGATTTTTGAATTTCTAAGATTTTTTTTACCACACAATGATGTTATTTAAAAATGTTGTTCCATTCAAAAAGATTTAGAGACAATCTAAGTCAATAATAAGTAGGAATCAAATATTAGAGTAACGTTTAAAACATGAAATGGACAAAAAGCATAGTTTACACAATATGTATGACTTTTCTTATGAAGTTTTGTTATAGACCTCCATCAGAAACAGATTTCTGTCTAAGGGGAAAAATATAGAATGTTGAATTCTACTCAGTTTAAGATTTTCACAACTAAAAATGAGAGGGAAATGACAAAGGAGAACATGGAGGGGAAAATAATGTTCAGCATGCATATGCAAATAAAAATCTGAGTGCTTTTGCTTAAGGCAAAATTATGCAGCTCTGCTATAGCCTTCTCAGGAATCTGGAAACAATCAGCAAGCTCACATGTATAGTCTTTTTTTTCTCACCGGTGTGAGTTTGCCTTCTCTAGGGAGCCAGAAGGGTCACATGTTGATAAAAATTCCAGAACTGTTGGCACAAATGCAGCTGATTTTCTTTATTGAAAGATATTTTCAAAATCACCCTGTTTTGTCTGCCACCAATACTTTTAATTTGCTTCTTTTCTTTGGTCAGAGATACATCAAATAACATTGTTATGTCACCCCTGCTCTCTCAGAACTGCAATACAAAATTAAAAATCTGGATAACTGGCATTTCTGATGCTTGTTTGGCCTTAAAATGGTGCATTTTCACCTCTAGTGGTTACGAGTAGTGGTCATTAACACATTTTAGTTATTTCTCTCTTGACTTGAATTGTAGAAATTTTCCAAATGCCTTCCCAAGTTTTCAGTGAAGAAACTCCTAATACTAAACTGAGAATAAGCTGTTCACCCCTATTTCTTTGGCATCACAAATTATTTCTCTTCCCTTGCCCCAGTGCTGAATCTACAACGTAATATTATTAATTGATTTTTAAGAATCCTGGTTTGGATATGCTACTCTTTCTGAACTGCATTGGTATATAAACTTAATTGTTTTGCACGTAATATCACCTTCCCTCCATTTATATTCCTGTGCAGTAAACAGCCTCACACTGCCCATCTCATTTAGTTTTGACTGCTAGGATGCCTTTTAGATAAAGGACACCATTCCATGGTGAAATTAGAAGCATTCTTTTCTTTTGTCTTCTTTCTCCCCAGCCTCTCCCCTAAAGCCATAGGAACAAGGGAAGGAAGAGAGTAAAGAAGCAAAAATTCAGACAAATCTAGGTGCATTCTCTTCACTGAGCCATAAGGTTTCATACTCTGCTGGAGAACCCATAAATCTTAATCCATCTGGAAAGAGGTCTACTCACAATATTTCAAATTTTAAGAATTTATCTAACAAATCTATTAATTATGCACTCAAAAAAATTATTTTCTGCCTGTGGAGAATTGTTACTGGAATTTTTCTTGTGCCAGAATCCTTCCTCTTTCCTTCCTCTTTGTAAGTAATTACTATATCCAATTACCACCATTATTTTTTCATAGTATTCTCTTATCTCACTCCAGAAATTCTTGGGGAAAGGGATCTAAAAAGATAAGCAACAACTAGCCTATTAAACGGAAATAAAAATCTTTTATCACCATACTTCTTCCCCTCTCCCTTAATTATCTTTTATTATTGTGTAACTCTAACATTCACCGGCTTTTCATTTGCATTACTGAAACACACAGAATTAAGCAAACTCTTCAGTAGTTAAGATCACAACAGAATCATTGACTGTTTTGGTAGTGAAATACTGACCTGCCAACCCATGTGGCACGGCAGGACAATTCAGGTCAATGTCAGTTTCAGGAGTCTTCACGCACATTCCCTGACCAGAGCAGGTTCAGCCATGGAATCAGATCAGGTTGCTCAGGCCTTTACCCCATTTAGTGAATCCATGCTGATCACTTTCTTGACTTCCATGTGAGTAGAGATGGCCTCCAGAATGAGATGCACCCTCCCCTTTCCAGGGACTGAGGTGAAGTTGCCTGCGTCATCCTTCTTGCCCATTTTGAAGACATGGGTGACATTTCCTTTCTCTACTGAAGCACCTCTCCCAGAGGATATATTGCTAGATTTTGGCCAAACCGGCACATCACCATGACCTTTATAAGATGATTATAAGTGGCCTCACGATGGTGTCTGCCAGATCTCTCAGCACTCATGGATGCATCCTGTCAAGGCCCACAGACTTATGGATGCCAAGTTTTTTTAGGTGTTCTCTGAGATTGTATTTATAATCTTTTCTCCAGGTTTTGCTGGCATTTCTACCCAACTTTTCCAGCAGTACTGTGCACATTGCTAAAGGACAGTAATTATCTAAAGAAGACAGAGAAGATAGAGAGGTGCAGGGGAACACTGGGGGCTCAGCCTGCTCACCCACTTCAGTGTTCCTCTACTATAAGCTCCAGGGTGTTTCCATTGCCACTGGATGTCTGCATCCCACTCTATTTGAGTAGGAGAATTTCTTTCCCTGACAATTTCTAACATGCTAGGAGCACAGTTTGCAAATATAAAGACATTTAAACAGATTTCAAAAGTTTTCTAAGCAGCCGACACCTTTTTTTTCACATAAGGTAGAGAATCCTGCTTAAGGAACAAAAAAAAATACTTTTTTTTCCCTGTAGACTCCTTATCTCACAAAATAAAAAATTCATGAATTCTTAAGGTAGCATACAATACATTAGATACAACCAAAAACTCTGAGTGAAAATTGCTGAAAAGTGTCTTATTGTTATACGATGACTGAGTAAGTCTATGAAATCTAAGTTGCAAAGCACTGTCTTGTACTGCAACATCCTACCTGCATGGACTAGAGGGAGTCAAGTCCTCATCTCTAATTAAATGTCTATCTCAACACAACATGTGCCAGTAACAAAAATTCCCAAAGTCCCCAGTCACATTTCAGTCATACCTATTGCCAGTTCTACAGCAAGCACATTTAACATAAAAATTAAAATACTACACTAAACAAATCCCTGAGAGAAATTAACATACAAAACTCATTTCCTAACAGATTAGGTTCTGTAAGGTCAAGATCACCAAGTAATTTTTTCCTGAAACAACTTCCTGCACATGTCCATCCTTCAGTTTGTTTAAACTGGGCAGACTTTAAATTCACTGGGAAGGATGTCCCCAGATTGGTCGCTATGCAGGGGATCTCACACAGGAAGGCTTTATGAAAAATGTGCACTATGTTCACCAGAAGATGCCATCCTGAGCAGTGGCTGACGACGGGAGATAGAGGAGAAGAAGGGAAAAGGAAGAAGTTACTTAGTTTTGTTTTACGCTTCAACAAAAAAAGATATGTTAGCTGGCTTGCCACTTTTAGCAGACAAAACACTGTTTTCTATGACATTGAGATACAAAGTGAAAGCATTTAGGTTAGAGTGTAAACTGAATGGAAAAGCCAAGCATGAATTGCATAACAATTATTTGAAAGTCAAACAATTTGACTTTACAAGATAAACAATAATTCTGTAGGAAATAGTCATTGATGAAACAAGTCACTGGCATCACGTTTGCTTCTGTTTGAAATTTTTGAATATGGCTCTTACTGCTTTTTCATTACTATTGAGTTTTTTTAGTTAAGTTTCCTAACTGAAGGACAATTCTTCCATTTTTCACATTAAGTTAAACTTGTCTCCAGGTAAGAAGGAAGCAGAAGGATTCTGAGCCTTTTAAGTCTCTTTAGCTTCTTAGATCAATGACTTAAGTGGGATTTAAGCAGCACTCTTGCTTCATGTCACTTCTTAATCCAAGTGTTAACTTTAGCAACATGTGGTGGTCTTGATTACAATCCAAACACCCCTACCGTGCTAAGTAAACCACTAGAATAAAAGTTAGTTTGGAAATTATTTTGTCCAATCCTGGTTTCTAATGATCCATGCTGTGTTTACCTTATTGCAATAGAAAGCTAAAAATATTTTATGGTAAGTTTAAAAACATGCACTTCTACAATCTTGGAGATTGTAGAGGATAAAATAAAATAATCTTTTATTTTTTAAAACAGATTTTAAAGTGATATAAATTTGCATTGTTACTACAAGCAGAGGATATTTCTTCAAGCATACAGATTCATTTGGCAATTCACCTAATTTAAATAGATTTATCTTTCACATCCATAAATCATGTAATAACCACTCTTCAATCACTTGTAATGCTGAGTCCACAAGAAAGTGATTTGTAAGTCTCTTAAACATCAATATGTAGTCTCTGAATTAATTTGTATGGACTTTCTAATCCTTACATAGTATATGTGCTCTCCTAACAAATACTGCCTCCCCATGACCCATGAATCTTAACAATAAATGACACTGTAACTGAATGAACCAGACTGCTCCTCAGACTTACAAGGAGTGGCTGAGGTCGCTTGGTCTGTTCAGCCTGGAGAAGAGGAGATTGAGGGGAGACCTCACTGCAGTCACGACTCCCTTGTGAGGGGAAGAGCAGGGGCAGGCACTGATCTCTTCTCTGTGGTGACGAGTGACAGGACTTAAAGAATTAGCATGAAGCTGAGTCGAGGGAGGTTTAGGTTGGATATCAGGAAAAAGCTCTTTACCCTGTGGGTGACTGGGCGCAAGAACAGGCTCCCTAGGGAAGAGACCACAGCACCAGCCTGACAGAGTTCAAGAAGCATTTGGACAGTGCTCTCAGGCATATGATGTGACTCTTGGGGCATCCAGTGAAGGGCCAGGAGTAGGACTTTGATAATCTTGATGGGTACCTTACTATTCAGTATATAGTATATGACCTTCCATGACTCTGAGTACAACTCAGACTCAATCAGCAGGGATATCAATGCACTGGGAGAAAGTCACGTCTTGGCATCACTTCCTGTTTGAATTCTATTAAAGCAATATCCCTGAACCCCCAGCCCTCCTGCAGTAACACAAATGGCTGCTGACCTTGAAGGAAAATTCCAAATAACATGAAACACTTCTCAGAAACATAAGCTACTGCAAAAATATTTATCTTGCCCTTTGTCCTCTAGCATGGCTATTCATAGAAAGCAAAATAAAATACCAGGCCTAGGCCCTTAGTGACACAACCCTGAGAGATCCAGAAAAAGCCATAGCAGGAAAGCACAGGTTTATGCTTCAGTTTATAGTTATCCAGCTGGAGGATAACCCTGAACTAGGTAGAAGGCAAAGCTTGGCATCTTGAAAGTTAACCAGAGCCATCTATTGCAACCATGAAACAATTATACCCTTTCCCACAACAGCATTGTGAATGTTGTAAAGTTGGTTAAGGCACCAGAATCTGCTCTTATACATTTTTTCATCTTAGGTTGAAGCATTTAAAAGCACACATCCTCCAGGGTTCAACAAGACTTTGGTCCCTATTGCAGCTGTTCCCAGCTTTTCACCCCTAACTGCTATTATTTGCATGGCTTTTCAGAAATTCCTGAACACCTGTTTTCACAAAATATATAAAAACTCCATTATTCTTAAGACATCTACTACTCTGTTAAATTTGATGTTGATCTATAGGTTAAATGTTATTTGGGTAGAGGAAGGAAGTAGGAAATATGAAAAAACTGTATTCAGTGTAACTTCTTACAGAAAAGAAGAAATGAGGCCAAATCCAAAACGTCATCAAAATAAACTCCTAATCTATGCAGACATAAGAGAGAAAAAAGGGAAAGAAATTCAACTCCTCATTGAATATTTTTTTCTAAGTATATATTAGACATCCAAGATGTGACAGAAATAGAGAGCGGAAGAGAACTGTGGTGAAGAAGTGGACAGACATGAAATAAATTTGTAAGACATAAGAAAATAAAATACAGAAGGATTGAAAAAATTATTTAACTAAAACAAAGCCATAGAATTAATCATCACAGCAGATGTGTGCACGTATTTGAATACCTCCCACGTTCTTCAAAGTGTTAATTCAACACCATATTTTTTATACAAAATAAGTGAATAATGAAATTGCTTAACAGGTTTTCACTCCTACACTATAAATGGAACACTAAGTGTAAGAAGAGAAAATCCTGCCAGAGGCTGGGCCACTGTTGTAGCTGTAGAAGACAAGTTATTAGCACCACAGACCAGACACAGTGATAGCACTAAAGCAACAATGCACATTCCCTCTGGAAAAGATTTATCTTATACACTCTAGTGCATGTGATGGTTTGGCAAAAACCTAGCAATACAGCCTCTGAGAGAAAACCAGGTNCCTCCCGTCTCAAGCTCAGTTTAAAGGCACAAAATTAATTTTTTGGCTTACAGCCATGATAGAGGATACACATCATAGAGTCACCCCAAGGCAGTGCACAAAAACCAACAACAAAGGACACAATCTGAAAGTGCTGTAACTGCCTTGCAGAGCAGCTCCAGTATGA
Organism: Myiagra hebetior; assembly: GCA_013397015.1. Classification (NCBI taxonomy): domain Eukaryota; kingdom Metazoa; phylum Chordata; class Aves; order Passeriformes; family Monarchidae; genus Myiagra; species Myiagra hebetior. The sequence goes on along the minus strand of VWZQ01012237.1, from coordinate 81,068 downwards.
AGATAGTATGATTTTGCCACACTTAAATAAGATCAGGATTGTATTTAGGATAACTCTTTTAGTGGGGAATGAAGCTTCTTGGGGTCACAGCAATGCAACAGCGGCCTCAATGACAGGTGACTCACACAAAAAAGGGTCATGAAACAAACTGGTCCTAGAGAGAAAATCAAGGCAGTCATGTCCTTAGAAAAAATTGCTTTTACCGTGTGGTTAAGATCTTAGATGAATGAGCTGACAGGATTTATTATTATCTTAAATTTATGTAAGTGAAGAGAATATAATCATCTATATTATCAGACACTTGAAAATTTCCACTGTAAGTGGGACTTCAGCAAGATGTCATCAGTCAGAGATTATTCTAAAAACAATATAGTTGTGAACAAAACTGCTTAACACTTTCAGTATTACTGTAGATTTACAAGATCCTGCGCATTATCTCCCCACGTGTGTCATTAGTGTTGAAAATATACCACATTTCCTACATATGGCTATGTCTACAGCCTACCACCACACATGGGAAGAAACATATGCATGCTTCAAGTCCTCAGCAATATTGTCCAGAAAAAAAGTATTCGGTGGAATCTTTCCCTTACTATTTTAATACAGTATTAGTTGTCAAAGGAAACTAAAAGAACTTTAATAAGTATTTTTACACTCTTATTTCACTGGATAAATTCCCCTCTCTCACAGGCATGAAAGCATAGACACATCCCACCTGGAATCCAGGCTCAGTATTTTAATGGTTCCAATCTAATTTAACTCAATATTTGAGGGATATCCCTGCTCTGCAATAGTCAGACAGCAGCAGAAGAAAAATGGAAAGAAAGAAAGTGCTTTCACTGTGACAAACTGTTACAGTTTTAACTGTAGGAAAGAGCTAGTACCCCAAGCCACCAGATGACTGTTTAATTGACATCAAATATGCACAAGATAATTAAAATAGAAGTTATGAATTTTCAGACTATAAAACTTTACAGTTAAACTCAATTTAAACTGAAAATAAACACTAGTACTAATCCGGATGAGGGAATTTATTGTCTGCAACAGACAAAAGTCTGTTTCTAATTACTCTGCATGCTTAATACACATTAAAATGATCACATGAAGATTATTGTATATTCACGGGAAACTGTCAGTTAATTAACTCTTCTGGGTTCAAAAGATTCCTCTGTGATGTCTTTTTCTGTACCAATAGGAAAATACTTTTGTTTAGCCTTAAGTAAAACCTGAAGCAGCATATTAAGGAAGGTTCATAGAAATAAAACCTGTAAGTAGGTGCTATTTGTGAAAATAATATGTTGTTGATTTCTTTAATTACTAAAAATAACAAGTTGTGAAAACATGTCTCTTGGGCACTTGAGGACAATTAAGAAATCAACTGGAATTGTGCATGGCATTGATTCTCACTTTTGAAAACGTATTTTCTCTATTCTCATCTTTTTAGCAGTACAGTAAGGTCAGAGCAAGATCTTCAGTGTTCAACTCAGATGACTTAGCATTTATTTCTAGTGTTGAGGTCTCTCACTAAATGAGGACATCTAGGTTGTAAAACAATGTGGCCTAGTATTCCACTTGCTGTGTTCAGAAGTGCACATTGACTCACAAATCTTAGAGGTATCAAATACAGTGCAACCTAGGAAAGATCACAGATCACAGAATGGCCCAGGTTGGATCATCTTGTTTCAACTCCGCTGCCATGGGCAGGGCCACCTTCCACTTGACCAAGTGGCTCAGAACTGCATCCAAACTGGCCTTCCAGGGATGGGGCATCCACATCTCTGGGCAACCTGTTCCAGTGTCTCACCACCCTCACAGTGAAGAATTTTTTTCCTAATATCTAATCTTTCACTTCGAAGACATTTCCTCTTGTCCTGTCACTTCACAAACTTGTAAATAATCTTCTTCCACCTTTCTTGTAGGTTCCTTTTAGGTCAAGAAAGGATATCTCCAGGTTTTTTAACTAAAACCATTTCTACAGTATCCTCATTGTCATGGCTACTGAATCTTCATTCTTCTGGTGCCTCAGGTTCATATCCTAATACTGTTTTTAATCAGTATTCAGTCAGTGGCAAAGAGGCAGGAAAGGTATTTGCGTGCCATTCCGGCAAGAGCATTTTATTGCACGCTCACTGTCCAAGAGTGCAGAGGCAAATACACAGAATATGGCTAACACAGGCCAGGGGAAAGGTGGGCTCAGGGAGCAGGGACCAATGGGAAAGTTCTGGGGGTGTGACCAGGCTGACAGACGACCACGGAATCCAAACCGGGACAGGCCATCCCAAGGAGCAGTGCACCTCGGGGGGGAGACCCTCCAGTCATTCCAACACAATGTAAGTTCATGGGCCACCACAACTCCTCCTTTCTGTATTTCACAAGGAACACTCATTATGAATGAAAAGTATTTCATTTAAAATGTTAAAAGAAAATTGACAGAAAAGCTGTATGTGTGGATAAAGTCCTGTACACATGCAGAACTCAAGATTATACAAGATTTGAATTGTAGAATTTTCATATTATGATTTTTTTTAAAAAAATGAAATAGATAGAAAATGTGGTTGGAGATTCCAGTGCTATTTGGGACAAAATGGCATGAATCCAATGTGATTATGTACAAGAAAAGTCCTAAAAAAATGGGTATTTAGTTACTGCTCCTGGGACTCAGGTACCTTGACACATCTATCTGAATGAACCATTTATGAAATTCACTAGCATCCCTGCTCTTCTTTAAGGGATACATTAACCCCCAAGTATAGACAGAAAAAGATTTTTTTTTTTCTGTCTGCTTTTGACACAATGTGGCAAATGTAGAGAAATATTATGTTAAAAACAAGAAAAACCTCCTTGCCTGAAGAAAAATTTTCAATGATAGGAATTTCTTTCACTTCTCAGTGCATTTTTCCAACTCTCCAGGCTTTCTCCTTCGGCCCAGCTAGGAAATAGTTAAACTGCAGGCAATAAGGGAACAGTCAGCTTTCATACAGAGATGTTTCACTGTGAATGGCACAGCAATATATAAGCATCATTTTTTTCATAGTGGGCATGTACTGCTCAGTCTTTATAGAGACATTTTTTTAATTTGGAACATAAATTAAATTAAATATTTATGCCAGAGCTGTCAAAAGAAAGACAAATAGGGTTGGCAAACAATTCTCTTAATGAAGTTCAATCACTGTAATGCACACTGTTGTCAAAGGGTAAGCACAAGTTAATTTTTTCTTTAAAAGTTTTTCTCTGTTTTTCCTGACAGTCATGTCAGAAGAAAACTGATAGTTTGAAAGATGATTCATTCAGGGCATAATTCTGTGCTCAGCTAGAATGAATATAATTCCTTTTCCCTTTGGCAACATCAGCAGCTGGTGAGTTCTTGAAGCTATTTATTTATGTTTACTAGTTGGTTTTGAGGAAGGTCGTTTCATTAATATATATTTTTAAGCACAAACAGGCTCACCTCACAAAAGAGGGGTTTTTTTTGGTTTTTTTTTTTTTTTATTTAACTTCAGACATCCAATGGAAGTGGGTGATAACCTAAGCATAGGCAACGATGGTACCTCAATATTCTGTTTATTTTACCCAGGTACAAAACTTGCGTGATCATCAGCAGGCAGAACAAAAAACTGTGTGTTCTGAAACTCAGATTTTCAACCACAGATAAATACTTCTAGAATTTTAAGAACCTGCTTTTTAGCACAGCTCATGCTGTTTCTGTCTCCCACACTGCCGGCTTCTTTTCCTCTCAACACCATTTTAATTCCTGCTAAGAGAGATTGGTAGCAGCTGGCAGAACCAAAGCTAAATGGCCTCATGCAGTTTCTTGGAATTTTGTAGAAAAATTGCTGAAACACCTGAAATCCTACGTCAGTGGCAAATTCCTGAAAAGTAGCTTACAATAGTGCCACAAAATGTAATTTTAATTTTACTTTATAAGTTAAGCCATCCTAAGTGTTACTGACTCAGTTTAATGACCTTTTCCAAATCTTTTCTCAATGAAGTCATGTGCTATGTGAATAAGGGCAGATTGTATGGTTAAGAGCAAAGGACTGCCCTAGTTCAAAATAAAAATTGGGTAACTACGTTCTAACTGAATATCGTTCTGGTCTTTGTTTTCTTGATGACCCCCAGTTGTCTTCTTTGTGCCTCTATTTCCCAATTTTTAATCATTCAGTGTCTTGTTTGATAGAGTTTGATCAATAATACTGTTCAAAGAACTAGTAACCTACATTCTTAAGTTCTTCAACCTCCAGCAGATATATTGAAAGAGATGTAGTAAGTGCTGATCTACNATTTGAGCTGTTGCTTAGTAAAACAACCCCTGAGCTGAGAATACAGGAAATAAAACAGATACATTAAACCTGTGAAGCCAGTCACCAGCTGGTCTAAGTTATCATCACTGAATTCCTTCTGCTGGAAATCACTGCAATCCACCTTTTCAACTTGCTGTAATGTCTGATTCATCATAATGCAGTACCAGTCAGTTATAATTTACACTGACTAGTATTTTCTACTGATGAAAATCCTGAGTCCTACACCTCAAATATCAGCTGGGGTCTTGAAAAGAGTCCGTTTTTCTAATGATGGAACACGTGTATTGCAGCATGAATTGTCAATTATTTTTCAGTTAATATCAAATACTGCTTTCAAAGGCCAATATAAAGTTTGCAGAATATAACATATTTGCTTTACCAAAAGAAAGAGAAACTTTACAGTGAGGAAAGTCACTGGAAATAGCCTTTTTTCTCAACAGAAAAAGTCAGAAACCTCTGAAACCTTTGAAGAACATAAGGAAGAGATGCCTTAGGTAGGTATTAGGGGAAACATACATGTAAGTAGAATGAAGACCATCCGCATATTGTTGCCTTCCTGTCTTAATTTTGCCTTTTAGGTGGACTTCATGAAATCTGCTACCTATGAAAACTTGTCATTTTTACATGCAAAAAACACCCTTTAGTTCGATGAGTAGCAGAGGTTCTGTACTATACTAATGGTCAGTCTGTTGCTAAGCATGCCAAAAGGTTCTGGGTGAGTTAATTCCTTGTATTGGACCATTTAAAGCTTATTTAGAAATTAAATCACATATTTTACCACTGTCTGGAAAATCCAAGGTGTCATATCCTTCCTAGTACCGTTAGATATGCATGTATTTATTTGTTTAGATTCCTGTAGTCTGCATATTTTGCTTTCCATTCTGAGCAATATTTTCATAAAAAGGAGGTCTTAGTGGAGTCAATGCAGTATTAGAACAGGGCAGGCATCTGAATGTGAAATTGTGAACTGGTCCCTGCACTTTTATGTATATACATATCACACTGCCTGAGAACACATCTGCTAATGATTCAATAAGTTTCAATGCTCACCTCATTTGATATCACAGGTGAATAAATAAAGATTTTACTCAGATTTAATGCCTAATACCTTCACTGGCAGCATTGGATGAGCTTGAAGAGATTATGAGTACCATTTGGAAATTCGGTATAATATGGAATAATGTTGGGTTTTTACCCCTTCTGGGGTATTGCTCTCTCTGCCAATGCAATGAGATCTGCTTATCTAATCTAATTAATGACATGCATCTGCAATGTAGCAGCAACAGTAGAACTAGTTTACAACTTCATCTTTTCTTCCCTCCTTTGAATAATACATATAACACAGAAATTTGAATTGGATATTTTTGTAATCTATGTATCTTCAGATATACTGTCCCTTGAGATTGATCAATATTTGGTTTTCATCAGACGATGGCAATTTTGAAAAATGGGATAAAAGGGACAGATGTAAACATCAGCTTTGTGACACAAGCATTGTGAGTCCCAGATCTGTGACGCATTGTTCCCCCTTGACCAACTTGAATAGAGTTTTATGTTTCTCTGGTAAACATGCTTACCCGAGTCATACAGAACTGCATAATCACTCACCTGAAAGACCAGTCCTAAAGCAAATATTTTACAAGTGCCTGCTTAGACAAATATCCAATTGCACAGCCACTTATAGATTGTAGTAAAATGGGACTGGGAAGCAGGTTGTTCGGTGCCCAAACCTGGCAGTAGTTTCTGCCACAACCCTGTCCTCCTCTACCGGGACAGAATAGAGTCCATGAACCCTTTGCATGCTCAGAGAACTTGACCACCCCTGTTTTGGGCAAAACAGAGCATGGGCTTGGGAATTAACCAAAAATGACTCCCGGGAGGGTTTATACAGTGTTTATACATAGTGTCCTGAAAGGAGCTGGATGTCACGTCAAGGTCTTGGACTGGTGTAAGGATAATGCTGCCTTGTCTGAAAAGGGGAGAGGTTTCTCGTGTGTTTAGTGCACACTCACCTATATCATCACTGGCCTGTATCTACTGACCCGTCTTTTAAGGAAAGAAAAGTATTCAAGACTGTTGGTGGAAGCAGTGTCTTTCCTCTCTTCTAGCAAGTAGGTGCCATACTTCCAAAAAGGAAAGAGGGGGGCAGAGTGAGTCCGGAGCACAAAATGGTCTTTAGAAATGTGTTCTCAGAGCAGAGGAAGCAAGCACCAGCCCTGAAAATGGAGATAAGTAATAATGAGTTTTACCTTGAGCTTATCAGACACTTGAAGAAGGGGACAAGATTTAGTCCACTGCAGAGTTAAGATAACCAAAAGCTGGAAGAAACTCTCTTTGGTTTTCTTCTTGCTGAATAGAAAAAATTTGTTACTCTATTGCCACCACACGTGTTCTAGAAAGGCTATCACAAGCCTTTAAATAGGTTTCCATTTCAAAACAGATATCTAAGCCCTATTAGGCATGATGTGTAATCAGGGCTGGTACACAGACCCTTAAAATGAGGCTGGGTAAACTGCACACCTCCACTCCAAAAGCATGAAAAGGCTCCATTCAGGAAGAGGAGATCAGGAAGAGAATAAAAGTACAGTATATAATGACCTTGACAGAGATGATTTGGATTTGCAGTAGTTGTAGAATTTGACCCAGAATAGCTCAAACACCAGTTATACAGAATCGTCAACACAGGAAACTTTTTTTTTAACATTAATATTTGATTAAATGAGCAATTCTTGAACAAAATATTCAACCCTGTCAGAAGGCAGAAGAAGTGATGGAAAATTAAAGGCATAAAAATGGCTTACCAAGGATTTTTCATATGGCTATACATTAAAGTAGAAGGTAACAAGACAGCTTTGAAGGATATGTTAAAAAGCCATGTCAGTTGCATTCCAGAGAATGAGATAAAAGGTGCTGACAGAAAGAAAATGGAAAGAGAAAAAAGCTGATGTATCAGTGGCAGAGTTTGTTTATATGGTTTTAGGTTTTGGGGGAGTTTTTTTATTTTTAAAAATCATATTTGTTTTATTATTATACTGATTATCCAGTTTAAATGGTAATGTTTGAGTACTTATCTACTCATGCAAGATATAATTCATTATAATTACAGCAACAATCATAAATTAATGGAAAATCAGCCCTTAAATCCATAAATCAGTTTTTACTAACACAGCTGTTTTACAGAGTGGGAGGGAAGTGATTTGTTTGATGGTCAAGATGCAAACACTTTGTTAGCAAATCAGTATTTGATGAGAAATCATCAGTTTTTCCATGCAAGTTTTTCCACAGTTACATTTAATCAATAGTGGTCATACATACTCAAACTGGAAAAATGTCTACCCTCCATACTAGTATTATTACCAAACAATAAAAAAGCATATAAGTGTCATGTCAGAAAAATACATTTTTATCTTACGAGGTTAAACTGTCATATTTTCTTCTCTTTTTCTCCCCCTGGTTTCCTACATAAAGTAAGACACATTTCTTCAGCTTGTTGATCCCTTGCTGATGTTTTATAATTAAATGTTTATATCACAATAAAAGTTCAATTTATTATTACATACCTTAAGAAAGGATTCATTAGTTAAATTCCATACATTCTTTGCTACAAATTCTGCAACACCAAATTTATTATGATAATGACCATGGCATGACCCTGACAGATGTCATGCCAGGCTCAAGACTCTTATATATTGGTATCTAAATCACATCATGATACCCACTGGGGGGAAAAAAAAAAAATAAAAGGGAAAATAAAAATAAGTCAATTTGAGAAATATTGTGGTAAGTACAAATAATTTAAAAGACTAAGTGATCTTGTTCTTATTCACATAGCAGAAAGTTGTTTGGAAGTTAGTGGTTCTCTCCTCAAACGAATCTAAAAATATACAGTCTTTTCTTTATGAGTATTTCAGTTCTTATTAGTATTTCAGTTCTTGGTTCCAATTCTTGTGGTTGCATACTCACCTTCAGTGGGAGTACAGACATGTGATTGCTGACATCCTGCGGCCTCTCTGCACAGCTGATCTTTAGCCTCAGCAATGCTGGAAGAGCAAGGTGAGATAGTCAGCAGAGCCCTGACTCAATGTGCAAAGCAGAAGTAACAAAAGCCCCTTCATACATCAAGGCTATGTCTTCTCATTAGATATAATCTCACTAGTTGTAATTAAGAGGCAGGAGAACATAAACTAACTGTTAATGTAATCTTTCATAAAATTCTGATTATTTGCTAACTATTAATAAAGAATTTAATGAGCTTTGTCTAGAAAGATAGTAATTCTAAAGTAACCTCAAAAATACCAGCTCAACGTTAAATCTATGTAAAAATTACCAAGTCAATCATATCCTAACCAAAGCGGCAACTTTTTCTTTCTCCTTTTTTGGAATGGCTATGGGTTGTGGTGTTCTGCAACCTTTAATCCATTACTACTAACAAAGGGAGTGAGAAAATAAAATTTAAAAAAAAGGTTAGGTGGAAAAAAACATTTCTTTGTTGAGGACTATAAGTATTAGATTTAGACTATTGCCCTGAAATTTTATTATTTAAAATGGGTGCTAAGATGCATTTTTCTTATTGCTTAAATACCCAAGGATCCATAATCAACACTTCACATGGCACAAAAAGCTATTTACAATCCTAATACACAATCCAGAAGGTTGGAAAATTAGTACAGAAGTTTGGTACTTGGCTTATTTTGATGTCATTCAAATTCTCTCATCTCCAAAACCGGAGATTATTTCTAATAAGTACAAATATCACCATGTAAGAAACAATTTAACTTCTTTATCAGGAGGCAGTTTCACTGAAGTCCATACAGGAGCTGTATGATTAGGTGTTCACAATCAGAATCTCTAAGTCACTGTTTGTGAACAGCTGTTAAGCAATTCACAAAAAATTAGTTTGCAACTCATAGGGGCATATGCTAATAGCATAAAAATCACACAAAAATGGGCAAATAACTGGTTTGTTTGCTGGCCACCTGAGAAGCCCGTGGTGGGACAGCTATTTGGGAAATGTACAGTCTATAATAATGCAATAAATACTGAATAAATTTTGACGATCACAACTTTCACAACTATTTTTATGCTAAAGAGCACTAGGAAAGAAGAAAGTCTTGCAGAACAGTGATTGTCAAGAGGAGAATACAGCTGCCTTGACAACTGTGGCATGAAGTTTGTGTTCATTACATTTCTGTCAGAATCCAAGCTCTAAATGTAAAAATTATATGGCAATTTTCTTTTCCCTTTCTCAACAAATATATGTGCTTTTCCTGGAACTCAGTAAACAGAGCAATTTTAATCTGCATGTACAGACTGCAAGAGTGCAGTGCAGAGACTAAAACTGATGAATGTTAAGTAAACAAAAGAGACTGGTTAGGAGGCATGCACACGCCAGATAAGGAATTAATGATCTGAGGAAATGTGGCATTGTTCCTATTAAGGCTTTGAAACGTGTTTTTTATTATTCTCTACTCTGCAGACATCTCAATATGATGCTGTGATGCTTTTGCACGAAGGGGTGATTCAAATTTTAATTGCTAGTGAAGCAGCACACAGTGCTAGGTACGAGTGCCTAGCTACCCAGAGCAGTGCCCAGACAATGCAAGCTCCGTAGTCCAGAATCCAAACTTACTAACCTTCCTTATAAACATCAACTAGCAGGGAGTTCTTTCATGGTCATTTTCATCTACAACCAAACCTGTGCTTCCTAAGACTAAGAAGACTAACCAAATACCCAATTTTCAAAATTAGTTAGGTTTTATTTAATGCTAAATTTTCTGTCTTACTTAGGTGAAAAGTTACAAATTTTACACTAAAAAAAATACAGTACATGTGATTTACTTTTCAAATTTAAGGAATTACGTAAGAGCATTCATTTAAAAGCAGTATAATGTTATAATGAATATCAACTCTAGTTTTATATACTAAACTTCATTCAGTATAGAAAAGAAAATGAGATTTAAGCACATGACACAAATAATCAAATGCAAAATTTTTCTACTAACGCTGCACTCAAATATTTAGCATAATGGTAACACAATGACTCATTTGACTGTTTGATAGGAAAGAAACTGTGATGGTAACCAGTAATTTAGAATTGCAAGAGGACTTCCAAGTCTTGAGATTATGAAAAGTAAGGACAGTCATGTAGTTGGATCATACAAAGTTTCCTACTCCTAACTGCTTTTCACACCTCTGCTCTGTATCTCTCTAGGTTGAATCACATTTAAAAATGTGATTTTTGTTGTATTGTTGTGACTGATCCACCTCATTTGCCAACATCCCATATTCAGCCCTTGGTGCTATGGAGTATGTGTATCTGTTCCACCAACAAATCCCAGCAGCGGGTCCCTTGATGCACAGACCACAGATAGTGGCCACTTAATTTCCAAATTTTACCCCAAAAACTACTGAACTGAATTGCAATTTTTGCAGTTGAGGTGAATGATAGGCCTGGATTGTGATAAAGCAGGGTAAGAATAGAGATATTTTTTGTATGACATATGTGGTTGTTTGTACTAATAGACCTACGATAAGCACTTTCCTTTACACAATTGCATGAATAGCATGACACTTATTTATAGTGCACAAAAACAACTACTCAGATGTTCCAAGAATTTAATTTGTCCTCAAGTCCTTACAAATAATGTCTAAAGACAAATACAAGGAAGAAGCTGACATTAATTCAAAAATCCAAATGACGAAGATATGGAAACACAGCAAGAAGTATTAAAAGCATCAAAAATATTTACAGGCCAATATTATAAGTCAGGAGCAGAAAATGTCAAGGAAAACTGCAAAAAATCTTTACCCTGCCCAACCTGTACATTCAAGTACAAAGAAAAAAAACAAAACTGCAGAATGGAAGAAAGATGGTGAAAACATAATTGGAAAGGAAAATAGATTATAATATACAATTTGGGGAGGGAATGCCAAATGCCGGAAAAATAATCACTTCTTTTCATCGGAGATAATGACCTAACAAAAAGAAGGTAAAAATATTATATGGAGGGATTAAAATATTATCAAAAGTCTTTTAATCCTTTAGAAGACACAGGTCCTCAGAACTGAAGGCTTATCAATGGTAACTAGGTGTTTTTATTAAATGATTTTATTAAATCATTAATTACACATTGAAAAATAGATTCTCTGTGATACAGTTTTGCTAAAACCAGACTCATACAAACTGTAGGTATTGTGTGGAGGAACAATTGAAAAGATAAAGTTATTTTCTCAAACACTCTTGAGTGTGATAAATCTTTTAGTTTTGCAGTCTTTTCTCTATAAAACCTATATATGGAGCCCTCTCTTTCCCACTCCCACTAGCATGATGCTCAGGGATTCGCTTCATTATCAAAGGCAAAGTCCTCCACTGTCTAAAATTGACTGCTGTCGTCCCATGGTGTTTGCTGTAGCTCCACTACTGAAACAACAATAAAGACCATGCTACAGGCCAGATTAGTCCAGAAAAAAACAGTAAATTGTGCTTCAAATATGTCTGCGACATAGGAATTGCAACCCGCATCTTACAAGTAGAATAAATTACATTTAGTTATTTGCAGTGTTCACATTTACTCCCATGACAGAAGAATAACATACAAAATGAGGAAGACAGGCTGTCCTATGACGACCAGCTAAAAGAAATTAGGCTGTTCAGTCTGGAGAAAAGAAAGCTTCAACACCTTCCAGTACCTAAAGGGGGCTACAAGAAAGATGGAGAGGGATTTTTTACAAAGGTATGTAGGGATAGGACAAGAGGAATGGCTTCAAACTGACAGAGCAGTACATTTAGATTTCATATAAGAAAGAAATTCTTCATTGTATGGGTGGTGAAGCACTGGCACAGGTTGCCCAGAGAACTTGTGGATGCCTTGGTGTCCCATCCCTGGAACTATTCAAGGCCAGGCTGCATGTAGCTCTGTCAGAGAATGAAAATAGTTCATGCCTCAGATATTGATATAAAGTTTTGCTCATTATAAAGAAGCTACAACTGAAGGAACCTCTCTGAAGACTGGGACTTTGGACTGAAAGTCAAACTGCTGATTAGATAAAAGGAAACCCATTGTTCAGTCA
>VWZQ01012237.1:43867-55873 GCA_013397015.1 Myiagra hebetior | reverse complement strand
ATCCCCTCACCAGTGTGAGTGTGGGAAGCTCTGGGACCATCGGCTCTGCCGTGTCTCAGTGTCCGTGCCCTGGCTGGGCCCTTGTTGTGCTGAGGGTCGGCTCCTCACGGCCTCTTTGCCTGGGCTGCTCCAGCCAGAGCTCAGCCTGCAGCTCCCACTGCAGCTGCACCCCGAGATACCTCAGTGTTCCTCAACAGTAATCTTTTTTGTTTTTCCCCAAAGGATGAAACTCTGCATTGCTCATCACTGGAGAGGTTCACATAGAGAAATTAGTTAGGAACTTCCCAACTAAATTAATAAATTACATTATTAGACTGCAGGAGAAAAATCACCATATTACCTGGCTTGATGCAATTGAACCAGAATTTAGCAGACTGTATAGTCTCCTGCTCAATTGGAACAAATTTTAGTTTTCTGATTTATGTCTGAAAGGGTAAGAAAGCTACAAATTTAATGGGAAATTATAGGTCCACTGCAATTGGTAAGTCCTCTTGTCTTTTTAATGTCAAATTTTGTATCTCAATTAATTCAAGAAAATAGTTTCTCTCTTCATGGATTCCCTCAGTTGATTCCACTAAAAAAGACCTCCTATCTCAAGAGTTAGGAGCTAACCTAAGGGAGGATTTCTCTATTAATCTCTTCTGGAAGTGTTCTTCTGGTCCTAGTTAAACTTATGTAAAATGGCTGTGACATAACATTTGTAGTTGTTGGTATGTTTCCTTAAGCTCCTCTGTAAGCAACAGTGTTGATAAGTAGACTGCAGAAGATGTGAAACAACTGCCAAAGGCAGCTCCTGTGAGTTGTGTGGTGTTATGTCTCTCACTCTGTCAGCAGATAAACTGTTTCAATACAGGTTTTCCTATTTTAATATAAATATTGCACAAAAATCTAGTAAAGAAGAAGAATAGAATGGTCAACAATAAAAATACCAGCCTGTGTGTTTACACAGCCTTACACCTGAAAATGTTGGCTATTCCCCTCACTTCTACTGAGAGCTGCATAGCTAATAAATCCTTATAATGCATGTCTAATCTAGGGAAAATTATTACTTTAGAAATTGTATTGCATCTTACAGAGGATGTCAAATTGCTAAAGATTCAGTAAAACATTAAAAGGGCTGTTCCATATTTTTTCAGCATGGATGTAAAACTGTTCACCATAGAGGTTTATAAAGCATTTCAGGGGATTCTTTGAGTTTGCTATGAATACTTAGCATCCCTGAGAACTGCCCCCTGTCTTTACTACTTCACAAAGTGAATGAGGCAAAAAAGAGGGCTACTTCACATAGAGAGAGTTTAAGTTCCTGTTGCCATGGTAACGCTGCTGCATGTTAGGAAGCTTTTCTGAATATTTTGACTTTTTTTCTATCCCTGCCTTTGCTCAATAGATCTTTAGTGCTCACATGTTTAATTCACCTGACAAAAGATTTTTTCTTTTTAATAAAGCCCTGCTGCTATTACTATTATTAATGTTGTTGTTATTTTATTGGTGGTGGTGGTGCTTTTGTTACTGTTGATATTAATACTAATATTATTATCAACTTCAAAATCTTTCCTTGCACAGAGAGAGACATCTTCTATGTCAGCAAATGCTTCATGATAACTTTATTCCCCATCTTGGACAGGAGCAACAGGGTCCCAAAAGGTTTTAATCCTTACAGTTTTCTTGCAACTATTCTGCATTTCCACGGTTTTTCCTCTTGCACATCTGATGGCTCATATATATGAAAGATTTGGACAAAATGAAAGACCAGGGGTATCTACACAGTCACAGGGCTCAGGAAGGCTTCAGGGCTCAGAGTCAGGTGTTGTAAATCCTGAGGGCAGTTTCCCCAAGTAATCCTGACACATCCACTTTCTGTCTCAATTTCCTCCTGGGTCAGGCAGAGGTGAGAGCTGGTCTAAGCGAGTACAGTGACAAGTACCACTTCATTTTTAGCAATTGCAACCACCCCATGGGATAATATGCACATCTTTAACCTGGACCCAGGCAAAACTCAGTACTTCTGGAGTGTAACAGTGCACAATCTGTTCAGAGATCTTTAGCATTCACAACCAAAACCTAAGAACCCCAAATTTTAACTTTTTTAAGCATGCACATTTGAAATACCTCAGGTTTTAGGAATTATTTTTTCAATTAAATAAGTAGAGTTGTACCAACAGTGTAACATCTGTCCCTGTAATCTCTCTGTGCATAATTTTTTCCGTCTTTAAAACAGAGATCACGCTTCTTCTGAATCCCTGATGTGTGTTGAGATGTCTGGGCAGGCAGTGTCAGAGGAAAGACATCAAGACAAGACTAATGACGAGAAGGACATTTTTTATTTAACAAATCTAAGTTGTTTCAAAATAGCAGATATGCTACTAAAAGCCTTTATTCAAATCCCTTACAGAATTATTATCATTTCTTATGAATGCATATAAATTTTGTTCTTTCCCTTTTTGGCACAATTCTCACTATCAAAATATTCCTGAAACATAAAGTAGCATACATGTACCATCATTTTTGTGGTATTTTGAATGTATTTTCATTCTTCTATTCATTGTTTGTTTACAAACAACCATGGAAACACAAGTCTCCAATGCCTAATAAAAGTCCTAATCAAAAACATCCTCAAAAAAACATTTTCATAGAGAAGTAAACACCAGGATTTCAAAAGCATTAAAGCATTGGAGAGAAAATGTAAGCATCTACTTAGAGCTCCAGTATTGTAGTAGCCTGTAAGTTTAGCAGAGTAATGCTTCCTGCCATGACAAAAGGAGAAGAGGGTAGCTGTGTTTTGCTGAAAAAGCAATTTCAGCCCTGCAAAGATTTACTAATCATATTGCTTGTCATTGCTCCAAGAGCTCTAGACAGATATCACTGTTTTATTTTAAATGTAAATGAATAAATAAAAATACAGAGTGACATAAACACCTTTATTTCATTTTCTAGTGTTCTTTTCTAATATAGCAGGTGTCTTATTTTCTTCTTAAACTGCAGCAGAGACCTCAGAAACCCTCAATAATGGCTTGGGAATCTTAGGATTATCTAAATTATTCAGAGCCATCAGTAAATACAGTAGTGCTCAGCCTGCACTGCATGATTGTCTTTCCTGCTATTGCAGGCTAAGTCTCTATAGTAAAATTCAACATTAGCTAGAAACAATTTCAGATCCCTTTTGTGGATTCTACAAGACACGGCCCCAGCAATCTCAAAAAGATCAGCGCTGCCATCCTCTGTATCATCTGTTTCTTGAAAAAGACTGGTGCTGGAAGGTTCCTTACAGTAACAGCACAACCTGGTCCTGAGCACTGTGAAGGGCAAAAAAGAGTTCACATTCTGTTTGATTAATTAAGTCGCAAATGACACACATACAGAACAATAACTTACAATGAAGAAAAGATGGGGACATTATAATTGATGTTTAGAGCTCTCTTTACCTCATGTTTAATTTACACTTTTCATCACCGCAGTCTCCAGCCAGGGCAAACCAGTAGTCTAATCACTTTCTGCTCATTAATATAATTCTAAAACTATCAAAGATCCCTGGTAATAGCACTGTTGCTCTTTTGTTTTGTTTTGTTTTGTTTTGTTTTGTTTTGTTTTGTTTTGTTTTGTTTTAGGAGGGGATGTTGCTTTTTTGTCTTGCAGATGGAAGTAGCATTTCTCAGTGCATGATATTGAAACTCTATGATAGAGCAGCTGGGGGTTTGCAAGTGGTACTGCAATTACATGACAAAACACTCTGATCATATAAACTTATGTACACTTACCCCACCTTTAAATTAATTCAAATGCAGCTTGTCTATGCAACAGTTAATTTTATAAGTAACACATCATCTCCCTGTGCCATTCTAATGTAATCTGATAACCTGTCCTCCTAAACAATGCAAACAGTCCAAGTAAGCATTGTATTGGGTGTTCCTGCTGATCTAAATGAAAATAAAACAGGTCTGTGCACAAGATCATGGGACAGTGCTGATGATCTATGTGCACACAAAGTTAATGTAAAAAATTGGCAATATAAGATGATGCTTCACAGTTCTGTTGTAGAGGCATTTTGTTCAGTGTTTTCATCAGTGATGCGGATACTGGGACTAAAAACACATAAATTCGCTGATGACACCAAAACTATGAGGTGTTGACTCTCCCAAGAGATCTTGCAGGATATCTAGATAGATTGGAGCATTGAGCAATCATCAGCAGCATAAAATTTAGCAAGACCAAACGTGGGATTCTGCACTTTGTGTGGACTAATTCTGGACACAAGTACAAACTGGGAGAGGAGTGGCTGGAGATCAGCTCTGCAGAACAGGATTTGGGGTGCTGGTTGGCAGCAGGATCACTGCGTGCCTGGGCAGCCAAGAGGGCAAACTGCATCCTGGGGGGCATCAAACACAGCAGAGCCAGGCAGTCAGAGAGATTATCCTGCTGTATTCAGCACTGGTATGGCCTGAGCTGAGTGTTGTGTCTGTGCTGGGTCACTCCGTTTGAGAAGGATGTGCTGGTCCATGAGTGTGTCCAGAGGACACCAAAGCTGAGGAAAGGGCTGGGTAGTGTGTCCTGTAAAGAGTGGCCTACGACCCTGGACTCATTTGCAGAAACAGAGACTGACCTCATTCCTCTCCAGAGATTCCTGAGGAANCTTCGCAGGCTTAACTTTATTCACAATTCCCTACCTCCTCCCTCCAGCAGGACAGGGAGATAGGGACTGGGGATTATGGTCAGTTCATCTCAGGTTGTTTCCACTGCTACTACATCCTCAAGGGGAGAATTCCTTCCCCTGCTCCAGCATGCTCCCTACAGTATTCCATGAACTTCCCAGTGTGAGTCCTTCCATGTGTTACAGTTCTTCATGAGCTGCTGCAGTGTGGCTCCCTTTCTATGGATGCAGTCCTTCAGAAACAGGTTGCTCCAACATGGGCCCCCCATGGGTCACAAGCCCTACCAGTAAATCTGTTCCAGTGTGGACTTCCCAGAGGTCAAAGCCTTCTTTCAGGCATCCACTGCGATCTTCCATGGGCTGCAGCTGGATCTTCGCTTCACCATGGACCTCCATGGGCTGCAGGGTCACATTCTGCCTCACTATGGTCCACATCAGAGCTGCAGAGGTATCTCAGCACTGGCACATGAAGCACCTCCTCCCCGCCTTCTTCACTGGCATTGCTGTCTGCAGAGCTCTTCTTCCCACATATTCTCACTCTTCTCTTCTGTGGATGCCATTACTTCTGCACAGTAGCATACTTTTTTCTTTCTCTATGTTACCTTAGACTAGCTACCACAGTTGCCAATGAATTTGATCTTGGCCAGCAATGAGTTCAACTCAGAGCCACCTGGCCTTAACTCTGTAGGTCATGGGGGAAGCTTCCAGCAGTTTTCCACAGAAACCATCTCTGTAGCCCACTCCCCCATTGCCAGAATCTTGCCATGAGACGCTATTGTCAATACTCTATTCCATTCTCTTCTCTTCTCTTCTCTTCTCTTCTCTTCTCTTCTCTTCTCTTCTCTTCTCTTCTCTTCTCTTCTCTTCTCTCCTCTCCTCTCCTCTCCTCTCCTCTCCTCTCCTCTCCTCCCCTCCCCTCTCCTCTCCGCTCCTCTCCTCTCCTCTCCTCATTGAGTACTTTTTTAGTACTCAATGTTCTTCCCAAACTTCCCTACTTGACACACATTTAGGTCGTTCATAGCACAGTTGTCACACTAGGAAAGTTTTATTAAACACCTGCATCTGTGATTCTAAGACATTCTCAACCACTGAGGAAATTACAGGATCTGCATCTGAAGTTTCAGTGCTCCCATTTTATTAGCAAGCAGACTTTCTTCTTCTTTTGTGTTCCTAGAAAAGGATATGTAGATACTTTAGTGGCTTTTCAAGACCAAGCAGAAACAATCCAAGTAAGAAAAAAGCATCTATGAAATTTTATTTATAAGTATAACCTCTCTGTTTCTTTTATGTTATCAATATCAGACCAGAGAAAAATCTGCAAAGCTGCAGCTGAGACCATTCTGCTACATCACAGAATCAACTCCTAGTGCAAAACCTTACATTTCTTTTAAAGAAAGTGCTCACTGGCTTCTTTATACACTTTCACCTGTAATGTTGAATTAGGGGAAAAAAGCTATTCATTCTAAAGATTTCTTATTACCATTAGTCCCAATGCAGAGGTACAGTGCACAGCACAGGAGGGCTATACTCTGAAGCTTAACTGATAAAAAGTTAAGGCAGAAGGAGAGCTAGAAGGACTAGAAGGACTAGGCAGACTAGAAGGACTGCTTTTTAGCACTCTGAGGGAAACAGAGAAGCAGAAACTTCCACAGGCTTTAATGAATTTGATTTACAGCCCTGGAAAGAGCTTTGATTGATGTAATGGCAAAGGTATACAGACTTTAAGCAGAAGAATTATAAACCTGTGTTTCTATAGTTATAAGTAAAAATACGTATTGGGTGATATGGTGAAGGGTTTTTAAGTATAGTAATGTGAATTTATAGTTTAAGTTAAGAATTTAGATGTTATAATAGAACTATAGGTGTGTATGTGAGCCAGCAAGTTATTGGTTGTGGAACAGATGCAATGCAGTAAAAAGTACCAAAGGTGATAGGTTATAAAGTCAAAACAAAGTTTCGTGTTAAGTGCTTATTGGACTAAAAAGTTATAAATTGCCAAGTAACTCTGAAACCTGTGACTGTCAGCAGTAATGGCGATATGTTAATAATCACAGCCTCTGTGACTGATGCTTTGTTTGTTGTTTTAAGCAATAAATCATGGTACCGTGACTGTCCCATCTCTTGGATTAGGCACTGACAGCACTCCAGAGTTCAAATTGTTCAGAGTGACCAGTGAAGAATCATCCTCTTCCTATACAGAATATTGATACGTTTCTTTGAGATCTGAAGCTCCTTGAAACTAGCATTGCAGTGATGCACTTTCACTGGAAAAATGCAGACTTGGCTATTGTAAGAAATCTTCTTTGATAGAGGACAATATTATGCCTTCCAGTTTTATAGATTATCTACTCAGGCTAGAGCACTCATTGAGTTGTACAAGAGGTTGCCTATAAATGTCTTTTCTTACAGAATGAGATGTAATCAATTAACTTCTGTTTACATAGACTGTTCTCATCTGCCTGTGATATTCCATATCCCTAAGGTAAACCAAAAATTTCACAACTATACATTCATTAACAGGTGTTCTAAGAGAAGAGTGTAACTGCAAAAGTTACAGCTTCAGTGCTTCCTGCTTCCTTTGCTTAAAATTATTGTGCTTCCTGTTTCTTTTGCTTAAAACAATTATGCTTTATTTTCTCCTGTACTTGAACTTCATCTTGCATCATTTTTTATTCTGATGGATATTTTTCTCTTGCCTACAGGCTAGAAAATATATTTCTTAATTATTCTGTGTGACCTTGATCCAGAATTTTATTACCAAATTACTAGATTTACTGAATTAATAATTACTAAATTACTAACTTGATTGCTAACCACTTTTGTTCCATGAGAATGTGGAGAAAAGACCTTAAATTGACTTATTTTTATAGTCGTGAATTTTATAACAGCAGTTTAAAAAAAAATGCACTCCAGAGGGAATATATTTATGAATGTCAACAATCTTTCGAAACAGTTGCCCTACGTTTGATACAGAAGTACTCGAAATCTTTCCGCAGATCATGCAAAAGTCTTGTTTAACCACTTTTCAAGGACTTTACTACACTGAGAACCAAGTTTTACAACAATGTTAAAGAGCTGCCTCAAATCTTCATCTATGGAATTAGGGAAGAGCTGGTACTGCCAGCAATGTACCCTGACATCTCACTGATATTTAAAGAGCATTTTAGTGCCACATTTTCAAAAGTGCTTGAAGATAAGCAGACAGGCATGGTGTGGGATTTTCACTTGATGACCATACACCTTTGAAATCAAGGGGCATGATACACGCACACTCTGCTGGGCTGGAAACTTCTCTTGATACCTCCTTGCTGTTGCTAATGTTACAATTTAAACTGTAATGTTGCATTTAAATTCTGACTCCCTGACTACTGGAGATGAGCCATTATTCCCAATTTTTGATTTTCCAGTTCTGATTGAATTGTAAAAATTAATTGGAATTATATCTTCCTTGCCTCATCTGAATACCTCTGTCTGCAGGCAAAAATCAAATGTGATGCTTCAGTATATGGTACATATCCTTTTTCTTATTGCAGGGCTAAAGAGCTCAGCAATATGAGAGTGCTTCTATGCTTTTACCACCAGACAGAGTAGGACACAGTTCATGCCCTGAAGATAATCACATTAGGCAAACCAGATGATAATGCTTTAACATCAAGTCTGACGTAGGATTACAGTTTTAGAGAGACGGAAAGGAGAGGCCACAGGATTTTTGTAAGGTGATAGAATAGATCTAGGACTGATATATCAGTTTCTTCAGAATCTCAGACCAATGCTTTGGCCATAAACAAAAGATAGAGAATGTCCAAGGAACAGTATCCTTTTACCACTACACAGAATTTTAAAAATTATTTATTTATTTTTAAATCTGTTTTGAGATAGCTTCTGTCTTTGATTTACTCAGATAGTAAGATAAAAGGAGAAAATCAGGAAGCTGGAAGGCTTGAGCAAAATATCCACCTAGATGTCAGGACTGAATACTCCCTTTCACAGTCTTCAGTATTAAATTCAGTTATTCTTATCACCTCTAATTCCTAAAGAAGGTATCTGAAGAATGCCTTAATGAGATTGTTAGGTGTACTTAAGGAGAATCTAGCCAGATTTGGCTAGATTAACTTTCTTTACTTACAGGACTCTTCAACACCATGGAAAAACTGTTGAGAAACACTTCCTGTTTGTTCCTTCAGAGTCTTTCACTAACGAAGCAAAAGAACAGTGGAAAAGAACATTTGAGAAGACCAGAATGAAAAAGAAGCAATCTATCTATATTTATGTGTAGTAAAATACAGACAGCTTCATAATCACTGAAGCATGCCTACAGACACATAAGATCCATCATCAGCTCAGTGCTTCAAACTTGAGGGAGGATGGAGACTAAACTGTAAAATTCAGCCACTTGCTAAGACCTTATGAAAACAGACCTGTGGTTTCGGCCTTATAGCTGTCTTCTTCACTATTACACAGCTGAAGGCATAAAAATACACTCAGCAGTGTGTATTGGAGCAGAAAAGGACTATATGCACTGAAAATCCAGTAAGGTTCCCTCCAGCTGTAGTGAAGCACAGAGGTTCCTTTAAAGTGAACCAGTCAGTCAATTCCCAGACTTGGCTAAATAAAGAATTTGCAGAACATAACATTAAGAGCAATCTGTTCTTAACAGCTCTTCAATCATTTAGAAATGTACTCGATATTACAGAAAAACAACAGCAGTATGCTAGTCTGTGACAACCAGTGAGTAAAACTGGCTATAATTAATGAATCTAATTTCACAGTTTGGGGGGTGGGTAAATGTCTGTGTTACGGGGTGGGTAAATGCAGATGTTACCTCACATATGTGAGAATAATATATATCATACCTGAGGCAGAAGAGCCCTGGAGCTAGAGTTTTTATTCCTTCTCACCTACCTCAAAAGCAAGCCAGTGGAGGATTCTTAACATTTCCAGATGTGACACCTAAGTTTTATTCAGCTCTTTTTTTTTCCCAGTTTTAGAGAACCCAATGTTACCTTTATAATACTCACATTAATAGATCCTAAGATGAATCTGGATCTAGAGTAATTAAAAAGAAATGTTTTAAGTGTGTATTTTGGGTTTTTTTGAAGGAAATGTCCCATCAGCTTTTATGCAAATTAATAAGGATTACTGAAACTGTTCAATCCTCACCAAGGATAGTCATCATTTATCTTCCACTGTTCTAAGAACAGTTTAAATTTGACTAAAAAAACCCACTAGCTTTCTTAATTACAAATACACATTGCTTAGTTGCATTCCCATTCAAAACTGAATAAAATGGGAGGAGAAAATGAAACACTCGACCGTATTAGTATTAGAGCACTGAGTTTACCAGTGCACTTAGCTCTTCCAAACAAAAACCCAGAATTGCCTTAAAATCAACTGCTGATGGGCAGAAACATCTTTTACAAACAGAAGCCATGGTCCCATCATGAGAGGCATACAGGTAGATCACATTGGCTGTGGATGTTCAAACTGACCTCAAGGGAGCCACATGTGACAGTAACTGCTACAGCATCTGCAATTCTTTGAAATTCAGTACCAAATTTTTATCAGAAAAGACACATCCACTGGTTTCGTCTTGAAGGGACAGGCCTATCTGACAAGATATATGGAGAAAAATCAGTTTATTTCTTTTGCTGACTCTGCAACATTAGTGAATTATTAAATGCTCCAGGAAATTAAAAATGTTAATTTAAACTACAATTAAGAACATAAACAAAGAAAGTTATGTTTTGCAAATGAAAATAAATTTTTAGGTTAAGAGTCCTTATTTCCCAACTTCTAAGTAAATGCTATCAACAAAGCAAAGCAAATAACAAAAACTTAGTTATTTTCTAAACACTTGCAACTCTGCCTTCAAAGGGAGCTAAATTACGTTGCCATTAAATTTTAAGAACTCTTCTTTAAGGAAGGAAAAGATCTGTAGTTCCTTTTCCTCCAAAAGCTGGAGTTTTGCCAATTCTTAATGTGATTAAAGTACTAAATGCAGGGGGAAAAAAATTTTAAAGAAATGCAATGCATTAAAGTTTATAGGAAACACTAAAAGGATAAGTACAGAAAAGTTTGTTGATTATCTGCCCCCATATCTGAAATAAATAGTTATCAACATAAGTCTTCCTTTGGAACCAAATAAAGGTTTAATAAATGTGCATATTTGTATTTTTAGAGATGCATTCATGTGGCAAACCTGCATAAGGTGATAAAATAAGTCTTGGGGTTTTGTGAACTCTGAAATATGAAACAGTAAGTATTTCTTCCAATTAAATGTTGAAGCCTGCTTCAGCACTGATTATTTCTGTCACACACTGGGAAATCATAAAAAATGAAGAAGTATTGGTTACAAAAGTTCTAGAAAAGGAAAATGAAAAGAGGCATAAATTTTAAAGAAATGTTTACTTGTGAAACCAACTTCATAAGTGCCTTAAAGAATCTCAGTTTTCTTTTTAAGCTTTCAGTTCATATTTTTCTGTGAAAAGAATACAAGAAACTTCAAAAGAAATATATCTTTATAAATTTAGAGCGAGTTAACTTCTTGCATATGACATGCACATTTATGTTGGTATATACCAATATACATTGGTATATTTTATACATAGAGCTGGGGAAGATACACAAACAAGTATATAGAAGAAACAAGTATCAATTCCCATAGTGCACAGCAATTTCTGTATCACTGAAACTGCAGTAAAACAGCTCAAGTGGCAAGAAGTAGACCAATCATCTGTTTCCTGTAAATATACAGATGTGCCTGCTGCTTAAAAAAATTTTTTTAAACTCTGGGGAAGAGAGAAGAAAGGTAGATTTCAGAATAAGCATATATAAAAAAAACTTATAAAAGGTTTAAAGATCATGGAAAGTTCCGGAGAACTAAGAAAATCAAGGCTGCAGGATGAAAAAAGTACAAAAAATATTTTCATGTCCTTTAGAGTAGAAAGGACAGAATTTAATAAAAACGGATGTGTGATGGTTCAATATAAATTGATTATAGTTGTGCAGAAATGACTCACAAAACGTCTGTAATATAATAAAAAATTAATATGGAATCTAGTTGCCATTTTAAAAATATATCCAGTATCAGGGGCAGAAGTACTTACACAACTCATAATAGCTATATAAGCTGACATTTCCCTATTCATTTTTTTTCCTGCAGAACATTATCTTTATTCTAAAGGTGAGATGTTGTCGTGGTTTGACACCGGCCCACCGCCAGGCACCCATGAGAGCCACTCGCTCACCCTCCCCTGCCACAGCCGGGCAGAGAAGGGATAAGGAAAAAAATTAACAAGCGTTTCATGAGAGAGATAAGGACCGGGAGAAACACTTCAAGGGCGAAACAGGCTCAACTTAAG
>VWZQ01012237.1:8877-43275 GCA_013397015.1 Myiagra hebetior | reverse complement strand
AGCTTCCTCACAGGAGCCATCTCTGTGGCCTCCCTGCTACCTAAAATCAGGCCGTGTTAAACCAATACAGACGTCAAGGTACAGATATATTAAATATGAAAATTAGAATGGGTAACACTAAAGAACCCCCTGAAATTAGTTAAGTTGGACAGCTTCAAACAAGTATTTAATTTAGCAGCAGAGAGTTTGTACAATTTGCTCTCAAGCACGTACGTGAAAATATAACTGAAAATTACTATTTATTAAGGGGCTGAGGGAGAGTGGGGGAGAAGTATCTAGGAAAAGAAGCAGTTGACTAAATGACACACATTGGAATCACAGGTATGCCGTCCTCTGCCCGCTGACTTACAATTAAATTTCTACTGTTGATTTGATTTACTTTGTAAAAAAAAAAAAAAAAACAACAAAACAATAACCAAAGAAAACCCCCTCTGAATGGCTGATATCTTAAAAAGAAATATCAGTCTCCCTAGTCAGCATCCTCCTGCTGGCTGTCACCTTCTAGAAGAGGGTTAGAACTGTATCAGAAAAATTTTCTCCTGCCAAATACCAAATGTTAATCCTACAGAGATCAAGTCAAGTAAAAAGTTTGACCAGATGTCAGGCTCCAGCCATTGCATTCTTTCTAGAAGAAAACGAGAAATAGATGCATTAAGATGGCGGGAATGATTTCCAGGGTGACAAGATGTTTTTCAAAAGACTAACTAATGTAAGAAATGGTCTGCTCCTAGTCCTAGAAAAGCTGCTAAACTTAAATATATATCTTTATCTATATCTATCTAAATATTTGTGTGTCTAGATAGATATATAGGTAGAGCCTTTGTTTGTACTTACAGGGCAATGGCTAACACCTGGATTTTCAGACAAGTGCCTTCCTTATATCAACAGAGAAGTTCATGTCTGAAGAGTGGTTATCAAACTATGAGGGAGAAAACAACATTAATGAAGTACTTTTCTAGGAATGAAAATTTTCCAGTTTGCCGTGAAAGCTAATTCACAAGCTCAGGCTTTTATAGTTCTATTTTTAGGGAATTTGTTGTTACTAACTCACTCCAACATGTTCATATCCCACCAGAGCATAGTTGTTACAGTACATTGTGGATAAAAGTGGTCATAGCCAATGATGATGGACTACAATTCTATTTAGCTTCAGAAAAACAAGTAAGAAACAATTTGTATGCTGTAAATCTATTGCTTCCAGACTTTTGAGAAAACAGACATGCATTTCAGCAGGGTGTTTTTTGCCTGTTACCTTCCACACATCTATCTGTTCTCTGCAGCAAACCAAGCAAAAGCTTGGGAGAACCTTGCACTTTAGCATCTTTTTTTCCTCCATTCATAATTTTTCTTAATTTTTCCTAAGACTTATGATACTGTTTCTGTCTGTCTCCCCCCACAGGAAATTTTGAAGTTTTTGAGTGGTGCTGCAAACGCAGAATGTGCAGCTTTGCTCCAACAATACTGTCTCCAATGTGTAAGACAACAGGAACTATCATTCCTAAAGTTTCTTTGCACACTCAGATTATTGCTACTCCTCTGGAGACATTAAATTGCATCAATTGGATCCCAAAGCAATCCCCAACCTAGGCCTCTTTCAGGATTACTGTGCAGTTGTCCCTTTTTAGTCACCTAAAAAATGCATGATATGCTATGCTTGAATTACACTTACCAGAAAGGGCCTGAAGAAGAGACAGGTTGATACAAACAAAAGTACAAAGAGAAGTACCTGAACTTTTATGAACATATTTCAATACAAAACCTGAGTTTGAGTCCTCAGGCATGGTGAAAAATTTGCTTTTTAGATAGTGATGACATAAATCTGGGTAAAACTTCTAGCTGTGTAAAAGCCATTCTCCCACTCACAGCACACACATGCAGGGATATATAGAAAATGCTCCTTCACACTTATAAATTGCACCTTTGATGACCAACATCAAAAATCCAACATTCTCCGGTACGGACCAGCTCAGCAAATAAGGCCCTTATGTGCTTGCTTCCATGATCCTACTGTTTTTGAGTGTAAGTTTCTTTCAGAGGGATCCCTTTTAATTCTACCAGTGGTATTATTGCAGCACATTTTATCAGACTCTCTTAAACCCAGAATCAAAAAGGTAGAGAAAAGGTTCAGATTAGTAAACACTTAAAACTTTAGACATTTTAGTGGCACCCTGCCTACTGATTTTTTTTTTTTTCTATTGCAGTGAGTGACACGAAATACATAAAATTTGCTAGAGCTCTATTTTATTCCAGCAAAAGAGAATGTAACCAGGAGCTGCCTGCTGGCCATACACACTGGAAAGCTCTTTCTGTTGTGGGCCATGGCTCCCCTTTCCTTGTGCTTCTCACAAGCAGTCACACATCAGCCCTCCCCTGAAAGTACCTCTGATGTCTAGCAAAAGTGGAATCATAATTGTCTTTCATCTGGGCACTAAAGTAGTTGGATAGGGTTTTTGAAGTGCCTGGGACATGTCACTCTGCATATATCATCACCATCATAGCAGGGTGGTTGCAAATGGGTAGGATAAAAGAGCAGGAAAAAATAAATAAGTGAAAAATTCTGATGGATTAATATATTCCCTGTCTTGTCTTCTGCAGTGGAAAAAGGAAGTCTGTGACTTCTCTTTTAATCTGTCAGGGTAGGTCCTGTGACAGGTCAGGAAAAAAACCCCAATGATATTTTCTGTTTCGTTTTGGCCAGGCTGGAGCAGTACGACAGTGTTATAATGTTCCTCTGAAGCAAGAACACAACCAGCTATGAATAGTATGCTGAGAAAATTATGCAACATAGATATGCAATTCCAGTCACTTCTGTACTCAGTTAGAAAGCATGTGAATTGTGAACAAATTGATTGCATCTTTCTAAAGCCTGCATTCTGAAGTAATGCTCATTGCTTCAACAAAGAAGGGAACACCTCAACATTGCTATCAATATATACATGTTAATAGGGGATTTTTTTTTTTTTTTAATATTTGTCTGGCAAAAGTGCATTCTTGTCACTTTGGGCATCAGTTACACAAATATCAGATGTGCTTAGTACTTCCAGCAAAATATGTGGGAACATCTTTTGCACTTACATGTAAGTATGGAATTGCAGAAAAATACAACCAAAAAGTGGCCTGATTTCCCATGACAGAAGCGGTCTAGTTTGGAAGAAGGGATAAAAGGCATAAAAGTGTTGAATAATTTTCTGCTTTCTTCTGAAAATCTGTATGCTTTCCAAACTTTCCAGTAATGAAAAAACATTTCACTAACACACTTGGGAAATGCAAAATCATCCTTGGCTAATTGTCTTTTTCTGTGTAATACCAGTTCAAATGACTTCCTTTTACACATCTTTCTTAAGAGAAATCTGTACAAAATAGATGTCTGTAACTCCAAGTCAGAACAACTTGAACTGTGATTTTACAGCTGCAATTTCTATAACACCAAAACTAGCCTGAGCTTGTGTTTCTACTCTTGGCACTTAAATAAGTGACAGAATTTTTGCATCAATGCCTCTGACAGTAGCAAAGCCCATCCTGATGTCTCATGGACATACCAAATGGATTAGTAATGTTAGTATTACAGAAAACTTCTTATGAAATACATCCAAATATTAAAAAATCCCAAACCTCATGAATTCTTTAAAGT
Source organism: Myiagra hebetior (assembly GCA_013397015.1). Taxonomy (NCBI): domain Eukaryota; kingdom Metazoa; phylum Chordata; class Aves; order Passeriformes; family Monarchidae; genus Myiagra; species Myiagra hebetior. The sequence continues at coordinate 39,644 of VWZQ01012237.1, read as the reverse complement.
CTTCAGGTTCAGGGACGTGGGCTGTTAAACCCATGACAGGACACCTGATCGCAGTTTCCATCATTCATCCAACAGACCAAGAAGGAGGGTCAAGGTAGCAGCTGACAGAAAAATAAGGAAATTCCCATGGGATTTAATGAGATATAGCTTCCTACAAAACCTTGACAGGATTTCACAAGAGTCTTCTCAAACACACGTCACCCTATGAATATTGGAAATATTTTGAAAATTATAATCGGAGAAAACATATTACATCATCAGTTTTTTCATCCAGTTTTCTTCTTCCAAGGTGATCTCAACTACAGATTGCCTGAGACATGCATAAAACAAAGATCAAAGCCACAAGAAAGGAAGTTTTTTCTTTTTAAAAGTACCAGATTCTTACTACATCAAAGTAAAGTGTTAGAATTTTGACTATTTTATACCAAAAGTGCACTTCAAGGCACAGGAAATCATTATCCAACTAATATTTCTCAGGATTACAGGGACTTGCTTGAATATGGGCCCAAGAGAAGTTTCTTGTGAATCGCCCTTTATGAGTTACCTCATGTGAAATGATAGCAATCAGACGCCTGGTACATCCTTCAAAGTGTGATGAGGTTCGTTGTTTTGCTAGCTTTAAAAGTTTGCTTTTAAAGAACCCTAGGGAAGCATTCAGATTGTTAGTGAGAATTTATTTGGCTCAGATAAAAATCCCCAAAGTGACCATGTCCTGTCTCCAGCAAATATGCAGATCCATAATTCCTCCAGATAGGAGGCTACTTTAGTTACATTATGTTATGCAGATCATTGAGTACTCACTGACTTGGAAGGTGAAGGGTGAAGATTTGCCACTGCAAAGGTCAGGTTTTTGACTTTCGTTGCTTTCTCCCTCTCAAATTCTTGCAAAACAAAGAGGATTAGGAGAAGAGGTTAAGGCTGCTGACAACCACTGATCATTTGGAAGGATGATTTCAGCTATGTCCTAGAGCCTCCCTGCATTTTTTTCCACAGAAGTATTCTGTCACAGCTGTCAAGCTTCCCCTACCTTCCCAAGTAAATCGTCTGAATGATTTGTAGAAACTAGCTGTAACTCCTCACTCAGCAATGCAATATGTGAGGGAAGGTTCTTGAAAAATAGAAAATTAAACTGATGGATTGCTTGGTTTGAAAACTGTCAGAGCCCTCCCTGGAATAGCTCTGCTTGAAGCAGATGAACTTGGCCTGCTGTTGCTCAGCATACTGATTATTGACATGGGAGTGTGGGCTAGAGGGTACAAACACAGTGCAAATCTGATGACAGTTCTGAGCCCAGTCAAAATTGGAGAGGACTGTACCCACTGGTGATTTTCATATGAACTTCGTAATTAACATATTTGAAGAGAAGAATTTGGCCTAGAAAAAGATACACAGGAGATAGTGGTATAGCTAGGTAGTTATAATTCAATATAGTGAAGGACAAGCCACTTATTTGATTTCCAAAGTTATAGCCGCTGTACCCAGAGATGATTTGCAGAGGAAGGGTCCTGGATTTAGACAGCTATTAACAGAACAGTGTGGGGTGGCAATGAAGTATCCAGCCCTTCTTTCAACTGCCTGGAACATGTGAGCTTTCCCAGCCCATCTTCTGCATCTGTCCTAAAAAATGTGGTCTGTTTTCATAACATGAAAAAAACCATCATCAAGCTATACAGCTTTTGCTGTTAACAAAAAGAAACCCCAAAAATAATGACACCAAAAACCCAAACAAACAAACAAAACCACAAAAAAACCAAAACCCCAAACAAACAAAACCATAATAAAAAATGCAAAACAAAAAAAAAAAAAAAGCTGCAAGCAAACAAACGAACAAAACCAAAAAAATAATCTGACCTCATCTCCACAGAACTGAACAGAACTGTTTCCCTGTAACAGATTTTCTTTTGGTGTGCCTGGAAACAAACCCATGGTATGTCCCTCTCTCCACTTTCCTAATTCCCTCTCTCACTTGGATGCAATTTCCTTGTCTCAAAACAAGCTACCCATTTCCTCCACGGCCACACAACCCACCTTTCTCTGTCCTTATTCTCCCCAGCTAAACTGCAGCTTATTTGTCTGGCAAAGATGTTTTGTGTCCATCCCCTGCCCTGATGGAGGATTGAGGACAATCCCCACCTTTTAATTCCTGTACACCATCCAGTGCTATAGCTGGGGATAAAAGAAGAATTAAATATTACAGAGAGTACTGGTTTAGAGAAAGAAGTATTTAAACTAATGATGCTTATCCCCATTTCCAGCTACCGCTATTTCTAGAGCTTCTTGATTCCCAGCAGGACCTCCATGGGACATTTTGCCAGCTGGAAGCAGCAGGAAATATCAGTCAAAAAACAACATGTAAATGCTGTAGTTCCCTACAGTCAGTGTTCTATTTTAATAGAATGTTCATCTTCATTCCATCATTTCATACTTATGACAAAGCTCCTCGTCACTCAAATGAATCCAACCATGCTACATTCTGCAGTTTAATTTGGTTTTGGTTTAGGTGAATAGCAAAACAACTGTGTGAGGCTTGCTTTTCTCTGACAGCGGCTGGTAAAAGCAAGAAAAAAGTGAATTTAAAAATGCTTATCAAATCTCAATGCTTCAGTTATCTTGACTTTTCTCTGAATGCAATGACACTTATTTGTATAATTAGTAATGTATGATAGTATTTCTCTCCTGATTTTTCCCCCTCTCATAGCATCCTATGGCCTCCACATTTAAGTCATTTTGAAACTGAACTTTTTTTACCCCTTGAGCAAGGGGGATGTCTGAGAACACATTGTCCAATGCCAAATCAGAGCAGTGAGGTAATACCTCCTGTCCAAAATCCTTTTTTTTGCCTTCTTTTTGATCCAATTTACTGCTAGTTCTTGCTTGGTAAACTAGTAAATTGAACTCCAGGTTCCATCATTCCACAATCAGCAAATTTCTCTAATTAGGTTTTAAAAACATAAATAGAACCTTTGAACTATGATATTTCAAAAAGAAAATGTCCTTAGTATCATGACAAACAACCATGGCAAACCAATCTCACTGTTCTTCAGTTGGACTATGGGTGATTTATAGGATTTTATGCTTGCTGAACACCTAATGGAGGAAATCTTTCCTGCATGAAGTAGAAGAGAAAATGCTGTCTCAATAGCATTTTCCTTGGCTTTACCTGCAATCCCCAAGAAACACTTCATTTGGCTTTTCTTGAAAAGGAAATTGGGACATGGGAATTGAATAAAAATAAGGAAAATGTATTCTTCCCCTTTGGTATTTCAGCATCAGCATATAACCATACAATCATAGAATCTGTCAAGTTGGAAGGCCCTCACCCATAAGGACTATCAAGTCCAACTCCTTGCTCCATCAGGACTACCTAAAACTAAATCACAAGACTATGAGAATCATCCAGATGATCCTTGAAATCTGACAGCTTTGGTGCCCTGACCACTTCCCTGGGGAACCCTTCTCCAGTGACCAACCACCTTTTCAGTGAAGAACGCTTTCCTGCTGTCAAATCTGAACTACCTCTGAAACATCTTCATTTAACTTCCTCACGTCCCATTGCTCTGTTGCATGTGATGCACTGCAGGACATAGTTGGCACGTTTGGGTGCCAGGGGACACAGGACATACCTTCTAGCCCTTTCAACATCTTGGTTTGGATGCATTTTAGTGCACTGACATCATCCTTCTTAGGTGGTGGGGCCCAGCACTGCACACAGCAGTGTGTACACAAGGTGTACCAATGCCAAGTACAGCAGGATCATCACCTCTTTTGACCGTCTGGCTGTGCTGTGTTTGATGCACCCCAGGATGCAGTTTCTCCTCTTGGCTCTCTGGGCACACTGCTGGCTCACAGTGAGGCTGCTGCTGAGCAGAAATGCCAGAACCCCTAATGAAGGGCTGACGTCTGGCAACTCCTCTCCCAGTTCATACTTGTGTCCAGAGTTATGCCATTCCATACACAGAATCATATAATCACAAAATATGCTGGGTGGGAAGGGACCCATCATCAAATCAAACTCCTGGCACTATGCAGGATACCACAAGGATCACACCATGTGCTCGACAGCAGTGTCCAAACTGTTCCAGTGCCAAACACCCCTGGATGAAAAGCTTTTTCCTGATACCCAACCTAAACTTCCCCTGACTCAGCTTCATGTCTTTTCCTTGGATCCTGTCACTGTCACAACAGAAGAGATCAGTGCCTGCCCCTCCTCTTCCCCTCACATGTTGTAACTGCAATGAGGTCTCCTCTCAGTCTCTTCTTCTCCAGGCTGAACAGAGCAAGTGCCCTCAGCCACTCCTCACACGGCTTCACTTCAAGGCCCTTCACCATCTTTGTTACCCTCCTTTGGACACTCCCTAAGAGCTTCATGTCTCTCTTATATTGTGGCACCCAGAGCTGCCCCCAGCACTGGAGGTGAGGCCGCCCCAGTGGAGAGCAGAGCAGGACAATCCCCTCCCTTGCCCTGCTGGTGATGCTGTGCCTGATGCACCCCAGAACACGGGTGGCCCTCCTGGCTGCCAGGGCACTGCTGGCTCATGTTCAACTTGCCATTGACCAGAACCCACAGGTCCCTTCTTATGGTGCTGTTTTCCATCATTTCATTCCCTGGCTTATACACACAACCAGGGTTGTCACATCCCAGGTCCAGAATGTGGAATTTTGATTTATTAAATTTCATGCTGCTGATGATTGCCAATAGTCCAATCTCAATCCCTCTGCTAGGCCTCTCATACCTCAAGAGAGTCAACAGCACATTCCAGACTGGCATCATCACTATAATTGTCATTGGGGTGTTCAGCTCCTGCATCCTGATCATTGATGAATAGTGAACAGAACCAGTCCTAGGATGAAACCCTGAGGAACTCCACTGGTGACAGGTCAGCAACCACATGTGCTCCCATTCACTCCAACCCTTTCTTTCAATCAGCTCTTCATCCAGCTCATTGGAGACCTGGTCATTTCATAGTTGGACGGTTTGTTCAGAAGGATGCTGTGAGAGACAGCATCAAAAGCCTTACCAAAAGCCAGAAAAATTATAACCACCATCTTCCTCCATGAGGCAGGTGACCTTGTTGTAAAAGGATATCAAAACAGTTAAACAGAACTTACCCCTGGTGAATCTGAGTTGACCGTGGCTGATGCTTGCATTGTTCTTTCAGTAGTATCCAGCATGACCTTCATAATTTTTCCAGGAACCAAGGTTAGACTGACAAGGCTGCAGCCACCCAATGTATTTATGGACTAGCTGTTTTCTGGAGATTTTGTCCAGAAGATTACTGTGAAAGACAGTATCAAAACCTCCTGAAATTCACAAAAAAACTCACATCTACTTACTTATTTTAGTCAGCTAGATGGTTGGTCATGTCTTAAAAGGAAATCAAGCTGTTTAAGGAGGGTTTTCCCTTTGCGAACTCATTCTGGCTATGACCACTGAGTTGTCTCTCAAGTGCTTTTCAGTAACTTTCAGGGCAACCTTCTCCATTATTCTACAAGACACTGAAGTGGGACTGGTAGGCCTGTAATTAACAGGCAAATTCCTTCTTGCCCTTGAAAACTGGGACAACACATGTTGGTTTACCATCTACAGGGATCTCTCCAGACTAACAGACTGTTGAAAAATAGTGGAGACAGCCCCCCTGGTGCCATCTCCCGTCTCTTTCAGTAGCCTGAGATGAATCCCTTTGGGCTCCAGGGGTCTGTGCACATCCAAATAGAGCTGCAAGTCTCAAATAACTTCTGAGTTGTCTGTGAGTTTATCATCCTCTCTGAGATCCACAGTCTTCTGGCACAGGGCTTCCAAGGTCCCAGGGCCCATCACGGGTGTCAAAGGGGAAGAAGACATTAGATGCCTTTACCTTGTCTACATCCTGATTTGTGAACTGACTAACTTCATGAAGTAACAATACTATCTCTCTGATCCTCCTTTTGCTCTTAACATATTTTAAAAAGTCTTTTTTGTTGTCCTTCACAGTGCTGGCCAGCAGTGATGATTGAAGCTGGAGCTGTACCTTACAGAACTCAACTGTACTGGTGCAGTGTCTTGAAGGGACAAGACCTGCATCTGTGGAGGTAGGGAATTCTGTGACCTCTGCAGAGGATAGAACAGCCCAGAGCAGAGATCTTCCAGAGATATTGGGTCTGATCCCCAGATTCATTCTGACATCTGACCATCTTCACAGCTACAAATCTTGCATTTAATTTAAATTTTTGAAATCTCTCAAAAACAGGTATTTCCACAAAAAAAAAAAAAAAAAAAAAAATCACCAAAACCCCCAGATTTTAAGAAGCAGAATTTAATGAAAAAATGAAAAACATAGAAATAAGTAATCAGGATCAGACTAGTCAAATCAATGATTGCTCCTTAAATGGACCTTAAGAAGTTTTCTCTAAAATTAACTCCCTCTTGTGACCCACACAAAATATAATTGCATTGCAATTTATGATCCAATTCATGTGAACTAGAACTGATGAGGGAAAAAAAAAAGCACAAGTGTGAGTTATATAACTGTTTCTTTTCCCAAATTCAAAATATTCAATTTGTTCGTAACTAAATGGCAAACAAAAATGCTAAAAACCAGATAAAAACTCTGAGAACAAAATAGTATTAAAAATAAAATTCTTTTAACTAAGTCTCTTCTGTATTCAGTACTCTATTTCACAAATTTGTTTAAGGCATTCATCACTGAAATAAAGCTTTACATGTAATGATCATGTAAATGTAATTTCATACATGAAAATGTAATTTCATACATTAAGGCTACAATAATGTAGGGGAAGGTTTCACACAAGATTCTGAATTTACACAAAGTAACTCCATTATTTTACATATAATTACTATTAAATTGACTTACAACATAATTAATATACACAAAAAAGAGGCACTTTTCCATTTAGTAACTGTAGAAATAATTTTACTTACCTCTCAGATACATTTGTGTTTAAATCTCATAAATGTCAAAATATTCTAATTCCATCCCCAACTTCACATAACAACCTAAATCAAAAATTATATACGTAAGAAATTATCTGTTCTGTTTCAAGTTGGACAGGGAAAAAATAGGTGATATTTTTATTTTTAAAAACTATTATACTTCAGTGTCTACCATCCTCCCTGAAACTGGCCTTTGATACCACTCACAAACAAATGAACAAGATTTTTATGAAATCTAGGATTTATATCATGGTTATTTTTACCTATTGCCACAGTTGGTACCAGATTGCAGAGAGCATCAGAGCACTTCCAGATGGTGGCATTCTGCTTCCATCAGCTGTGACAGCACTGACTCCAACAGCCACCAGGTTTCTCTGTGTGCAACAACCCCACAACAGATGTTCTGCTTATTTGGAGCCCACTGTTTACCTTGCAGACTTCATTGTTCCCTCTTTGTTTCCTTCTGGCTCTAACATGAGCCACTAACTTCCTCTACAGAAATACTTTCAGAAGTCTTGCCAAAATATGATCAGGATTTGTAAAAATACTGCAGTCTTTGTATTCCAGTTTCACTTTTTTTCACTTCAGCCATAGTTCCAGGGCTTTCTGCCAGGTCATGTTTTGCTTGCACTTCTGCAGCAAGAATAATATCTGTTCAAAAGCATAAAGTTGGCAAATTTGCAAAGATGTACACTGGGAAATTTGAAAAAATTATGATGGTGCTCCTGCTCCTGGTAGAGATATATTTGCATTGTCAGGACTTGCTGGTGAAGATCACTTATTAATTAAGCTAAATTCAAAACTCTGCTTGGTGAATAAGATAGATGGACAGTCTTCAACACAAAGCTCTCGCCCATGGAAGCCGCTCCCTACAAGCACCCCTGAGACAACTCATTCAGAAAGGTGTCTCAGTAAAAAAAGTCTGCATATGAGACAGATGCCAAGACTCTTTCGTAGCCTGCAGAAAGTAAATGGCACTTTTAAGGCATGTTTCATCCCACTCAATGTCCACAGTAGGTCAGATTATTCTCATAGAAGCAGATTTCCTACAGCAACTGTAAAGTGAGTTGAGGCAGTAACTAAGACCAAGAGAATGGTTTTCCTTCATAGATCAAGGTCTATTACAGTGTCACTCTATAAATGACCAGTAATGGATTTACCTGTAGGGAACAGATCAGGGAAACAGTGTTGGCTGCTAGAGAAGGTCTGTTTTTATCATAATATGAAGTATGTTTTTAAGGACATAAAAAAGACCTGGCAGTGTGGACAGGATTGGATAATGATAATGTCTTCATCTCATGATGTGACAGCACACGTGGCCACACATTTTGATAAGTTTGCTTTTTTCTAATAATCCATGTTATCCATACTTAACATACTGTATGTAGCTTTGTTGTTGCCTGGTACACAGAAGAGCCCACAAACTTAGAAAATCATATCTTATCTTCTAAACCATTATCAACCTTGATTACAGACAAAAAATATTTCCTTCAAAATGTCATGTTTTGAGGCCATCCTGAGTTAAAAAGAAAAACAGGCAATGAAATGCATCTGTCCTGGTTGTGGTGGGGATAGAGTTCATTTTCTTCCTAGTAGCAGGTATGGTGCCATGTTTTGGATTCAGTGTGAGAATAATGTTGATAACACACTGATGGTTTGGCTGTTGCTGAGCAGTGCTTACCCTGAGTCAGGGGCTGTCCAGTGTTTCATGCTCTGCCAGTGAACAGATGCATAAGAAGCTGCTGGGGACCACATTCAGGACAGCTGACCTGAACTGGCCAAAGGGATATTCCACACCACAGAAAGTCATGCCCAGTATATAAACTGGGGAGCGTTGGCCAGGAGAAACTGATTGTTACTTGGTCAGCAGGTGGTGATCAGTTGTATTTTGCATCACTTGTCTTTCTTAGACTTTATTCCTGTCTTTTTTTGTTATCTCCCTCTTCATTATTTAGGGGTTTAGTGGGTTGTTTGGGCTTTTTTTTAGCAGTATTTCAATTACTAAATTGTTTTTATCTCAACTCACAGGTTTTACTTTTTTCTAATTCTCCTTCCCATTCCACTGTGGGGGGAAGGAATGAGCAGCTGCCTAGTCCTGAATTGCCAGGTCATCCTAGAAACCATAGGCTTTGCATTGCAAATGCCAAAGTATCAGAAGCAGCTACATTAAATGATGCTTTATGACAAAAAACATCCAGAAGTTTTATGCACAGAAAGGTAGTACTTTCCAACCCCCGGTTCCTTATTGCATTGCTTATCTGTTCCTTTGTCTAAAAGGAAAAAAAAATCAGCATATTCTTTAGGGCTTCATTAACAAAACTAAAAAGAACTGGAATTGTTTACTCAAAGAAAAAAAAAAAGATTGATGGGCATAAAATAAAAGATCAATCTTGAGAAAGAAAATATCATTTTTATTAAGTCCACAAACTATACAGAATCAAAAATTGACTAGAAAGAAAAACTGAGTAGAATCAAAAACTGAGTAGAAATATCTCACAATATTAAATGGAAATATTTTAAAAGAAAGAACAACCCCTCCTGATTTGGAGACTACGAACAGAACTTGCTTTTGAGTTTTCAGTTGTCCATCAACCTTCATTTCAGTTCCTCAGTGCACAGCATAGGAAGCACTTGCTCTCTGTGTTGTTTTTTCTGAGTCAGATGACCTTAGACCATACTGAAAAAATGCAAACTTGGTAGCCATTAGCAATTGGTATGCTGATGGCCCAACTGCAGAAAAGACTATCATATGATCTTCCCTCGTGAAACAGTAGAGTAACTGCTGTAACTGCTCTAAACTCTCTATATCAACTTCTCCAGAGACAATTAATCATGACATAAAAAGGATTATGAGCCTACCTGGGCAACCCCGAGGTTTGACTTTGCAGGTTCATCCGATGCCTACACGCAATTTAAGGAAGGCTTAGCTGCTCAGCAAAAATGTTAAGAGAGACAGGTGACAGCATAAGGCAGAGGATATGACACATGCCACACATGATACTCTGATTCCAGCACAACTTACTGCTAGTGCTGCATGGACCATCTGTAGATCAGGAAGGTGGAAAACCCTCCAAATTTTGTAATGTGCAGATAATAAACAGGAATAGCTGACATCTAAATTTACTACAGTTGCTTTCTCTCATGCATTGCAACTAAAAAACAATTCTATTAACTAAAGAACTCACTTAAGAGGTCACAGTAATAGAGAGTTTAGAAAAGGATAAAAAATTGCTTCAGCGATAGTATCAATTATAAACTTTTGGCAAAGGTTTTAGCACAAGGTCTCTGTGACTTGAGAAATAGCACTGTATTATAATAATGTCTTTGACAACTCTAAGACTGTGTTCAAAGGCAAATTTAAGGCAGAAAAATTAGCCGTCATCAGGTTTTAATTGTAGAAAAAATCTTCAGCGAAGTTAAATTTAACCAAAGCTAAAACTTGTAATAACTTTTAGACTTCTCAGAGATATTTTTTTCTGACTGTAACTGAAGACATAGACTCTCCATTCAAATCATCATGTGTTAGAAGAGTATTCCAAACAACAGGATATCTGTTTATATNAAAAAAAGAAGACACAGCAAAAATCACAATCATCTATAGAAAATGGAAATTGTCAGATATGGCAATTTGATTGAATACGAATTTTTTAACAGAGAAGTGTAAAAGATGAGAAGTACATCAGACTGGGGGAAGCACAGCAAAAGTCGTCAGCCATCCTTATGCTGCTGGTCCCACAGCCAGTCTTCTGGCATCTTGGTGACAGCTCACGGAGTGGCACTGGGAAGAAGGGTGTCATGGTTTCCTCCTCTTTGCAAGGGACTTTCAGCTCATGTCAGGCTCTTAAAGCACCCAGAGTTTTACCTGTGCCTTTCTTCATACATCACAGATGCTGACATCTACTATATCAATATAACAAACCACTTTTGTTTAGTATTTAAATCTTCACAGTTTTATACCACTGCAGAAAGTAGTCTATGAAAAAAACCTGAAGTATCTTAACTCTAGTAGGATCTCACCCCACAATTTTCAATTCTGTTATTGTAGACACATAGAATATGATGATTATATATTCTCAAATATCCACAAATATAATTTGTTCCCACAAAGGAAATGCTGTCTTGAAATCAAATAATTTGACTCTTCATAATTTCTACAGTCGAAGATTTTAAAGTCTACTTTTGCAGGTGCAAAGATCAGCAAGTGCATAACCCTTTGGCTACTGATATGATTGGCTACTGTTTTGTTTCTTTAGAGTGTGAGGTATTATGATCTTTTCAATTTGTTTTCTCTGCTTCTATTTCTCCACCATCTTTCATTTGCATGTATGTAACTCATCTCAACTGCATGTGAGAATAAAGATCTGTATCTCTTCTTGTCTCTTCCACTTTTAGTCACACTCAAAAACAAGCCAGTTTCAGATGGATGCTCCTGGTTTCACCCCCATATCAAGAAAGAAACTCATTTCTTCCAGGATTTTTCCAACACTTCTGCTTCCAACTGCTCACAAAAGAGTTGCCCGTTAGAGCAGACACTGCATCTTCCATGTTTTACACACAGATCCTCCCTCTGGCAGCTAATAATGAATACAAATTATTTTTTAAAATTATCCCTTTCATTGACCATAAATGGCTTTTTCATATCAGCCTCTCAAGCAGAACATCGGTATCCACTGATGACAAAGTCATAGCTGGCTGAACTGGATTCAGATTCACTAGTATGAAACTATCTTATGCCAGCCAGAAACACATCCTCAAACCCAAATACAAATCGTCTTGCAACTACTAAAACTCACCTCTAATGAGATCCAATCTAGTAATTTAATAATATGAGGATTAAAGAAAGATGAATTTTCAAAAAGCCAAAAGGATCAGGTCAGGTCTTCATTTCAAAACAATTTCAAGAAAATATACACAGCCTGAAAAAGAGAGGGATTTAGTTCTATGTACACAGTTGTCACTATTAATGGTCCTTGAAATCAAGATCCTACAATCAGATTTTCTGCCAAGAACTTAATAGACGATCCCCCATCTTCTGGAAAATATTACCAATATCTCCAAAGATTTTATCTAGACAATCTGTATCTAGGGTTTTTACTTCAGGAGCAAAAATATTATTGTCTTAAAGAAAATAGTATAATTGAGTTTAAGAAGATGTAAATAAATTTTATCATCTTCTTGTGATTGCTTGGAGTTTCCCCCCTAACATTATTATATGGAGTACTTGAAAAAATGCATTAAAGCTTTTAAAATTCCCATACATGGCAGAGCTTCCTTGCTAGTATCATTTTCTGTTTTCTTCATTGTTAATTACTGTCCTAACAAGATCTTGAGGTCCCACATACTTCTATTCTCAGCATTTTATTTGACATTATTTTCATTAAATAAATCCAGGTCAGTGCACAGCCTTTCAGCTTGATATGATTACAAAGACAATTAAAAGAAAACACAAATATATAAGAAAATATTTCCAGCATTCAGATAGAATAGTAATAGATCATCAGATAAGGGAATTAGTTTGTTCTTTTTATTTTACAGTTGAAATAATTCTGCATCAGCAGACAAAAAGATGGGCTTATGCTAGCTTATCCTTCCTCCTCACATTTTTGAGAAAGAAATCACACAGACACCATTACAGGCAGTGCAATTATCTAAAATATGCTTGCATTTTAACACATCACGCTATTTTCCGGTGCTGCAGTTTCCACTGAATTTATACCGTATGTAGAAGACTTTATTGAGAAATAGGCAAATAAGTAAACCCATAAATGTAGACATTCGGAGTGCAGTGAACAGAAGTGGACAAACAGGGGACTAGCATGGCAGAGAGGATGTGGCACAGCAGTTGAGGCAGGCAGGGTGGGCAGGAAAGGCCCAGCCACCCTCCTGGCTCCTCGTGGTGGGTCCTCTGCAGTGTGGGTGTGGTGTTTTGGTGGAAGGAATTTTTTGTTACTTTTCAGTTGGATTTTTTCTTCTTTTTTTCCCCAGCTTGGCTAGATCCAGCAATGGTTTACAAGCAGTCAAAAGCCTCTGCTGCTGCTGCCAGCAAGAGTGTGCTAACCCAAAAAGAGCCTTCCAACAAGGACACCTGCAGGGAATATCTGAGCCTTGTGTGAGTACCAGAGGACAGTGCAAAAGACACCTGTGTGCTGTGTGAGAAGGTAAACAATCTGCTGTCCGGTGGAAGAGCCTAAGAAAGAAGTGGAAAGGTGAAGGAGTATTAGGGAGAGTGAGAGAAAAATAGACTGGTGGAGTTACACCCTTCCTACCCTGAGAGAAGCTCAGCAGGAGTTGGAAGAGCCCCATCCATGTTACCATCAGGCAGAAGGAGGAGCTCTATTAGATACAGGGGAATGGAAACAGGTCTGGGCTCAGAGTGGTAAAAGAAGCCCTTCCTGGCTCCCATCACCTTTCCAGGTGCACTTGCAANATTTTAACACATCACGCTATTTTCCGGTGCTGCAGTTTCCACTGAATTTATACCGTATGTAGAAGACTTTATTGAGAAATAGGCAAATAAGTAAACCCATAAATGTAGACATTCGGAGTGCAGTGAACAGAAGTGGACAAACAGGGGACTAGCATGGCAGAGAGGATGTGGCACAGCAGTTGAGGCAGGCAGGGTGGGCAGGAAAGGCCCAGCCACCCTCCTGGCTCCTCGTGGTGGGTCCTCTGCAGTGTGGGTGTGGTGTTTTGGTGGAAGGAATTTTTTGTTACTTTTCAGTTGGATTTTTTCTTCTTTTTTTCCCCAGCTTGGCTAGATCCAGCAATGGTTTACAAGCAGTCAAAAGCCTCTGCTGCTGCTGCCAGCAAGAGTGTGCTAACCCAAAAAGAGCCTTCCAACAAGGACACCTGCAGGGAATATCTGAGCCTTGTGTGAGTACCAGAGGACAGTGCAAAAGACACCTGTGTGCTGTGTGAGAAGGTAAACAATCTGCTGTCCGGTGGAAGAGCCTAAGAAAGAAGTGGAAAGGTGAAGGAGTATTAGGGAGAGTGAGAGAAANGGAGGGTCTCCCAGTTGCACTCCATCCCTCAGACAGATCACAAGCTCAGATATTAAGAAGAAAAGAAGGGTAGTTTTAATAGACGAGTCCCTTCTGAGGGGAACTGAGGGCCCTCTGTGTCAACCGACCCATCCCAGGAAAGTCTGCTGCCTCCGTGGGGCCTGAGTATGGGATATTAACAGGAGACTCACTGAGCTAATTCAGCCTTGTGATTATTACCCACTGCTGGTCATCAAGGCTGGCAGTGATGTGCCTGATAAGGAGGGTAATTAAAATGGGCTTCAAGGCTCTGAGGTGATTGGTTGATAGGACAAGAGCACGGGTGGTGTTCTGCTCAATTCCTTCAGTGCAGGGATGAAAGACGAACAGGAAAACCCATGTTATCCATAAGTGGCTTGAGGACTGGTGCCATCAGCAGAATTTTCTTTTTTCCCCTATAGTTGGCACTTCCCACTGGTGAGGCCACACACTGAGTTCTATGTCCATTTCTGGGCACCCAACTCAGAAAGAACACTGAGGTGCTGGAACAAACCCAGAGAAGGGCAACAAGGTTTAAGCACAAGTCCTGTGACGAGCGGCTGAGGAAGCTGGGGTTCTTTAGCCTGGAGAAAAGGAGGCTCAGGGGAGACCTTCTCAGTTTCTATACCTCCATGAAAGAGGTTGTAACCAAGTGTCAGTCTCTTCTCCCAGGCAGCCAGCAATAGAACAAGAGAACACAGTGTTAAGCTGCACCAGGGGACGTTTAGAGTGTACATTAGGAAGAAATTCTTCACAGAAGGGGTGACTGGGCACTGGGATGAGCTGCCTGGGGAGGTGGTGGAGTCATTGTTCCTGGGGGTGTCTAGAAAAGACTGAACATGGCATTGCATGCCATGGTCTGGTTGACAAGGCAGTGGTGTTAGGTCATAGGTGGGACTCGATGACCTTAAAGAATTTTTCCAACCTAGTCGATTCTGTGGTTCTGTGATTCTGACAAATAAATGAAGCCATAAATGTAAGCATGAGAGACCCTTCCCACTAGCTGCTTCCCATGGCATTTGTCTGGGGAATTTCGCTTTTCTGTCTTGTTTCACAGTAGTTTGCTTTCAGTACTTCTAGAAATAAAAGGCAAATCAAATATTTGTTACCAGTTCTTGTTACCAGATGATAAATGGCCTACACCTGGTGAGCGAACACAATGCTTGTTCTCCAAAACTACTGGCCTGTGGCAAGTTCACAATGCCCACTGTGTAAGAAGGAGAACTGGAAGTTCACCAGCTTCAGTGTCCTGCCAACTCAGCCAGGTCACCTGAAACATTGGGGTTCACAACCACCAGAGGCCACCAGAGAGACCCCCAGGACAAAAGAGCACATGCGGAAAGGGGACAGGAAATATGTTAATGATTTTGGGGAAATGATTATCACATGTATGTTTAGTCCAGGACAATCAATAAATATGTATGTGAAATACAGTATAAAAACAGAAACTTTCCTGTACTCAGGATGCATGGCTTTGGGATGAGCTATCCCCCCATGCATCCAGCAGGATAAATAATGCCTGCTGCTTAATGCTACATTGGTGAAAAGGAGTTTTTTATTTTACCAAATTTTTTTGTAACATTCAAGGCCTTTAAAATTGTGAAGAACATTCATCTAAGTCTACAGACCTAATTCACAGCATGACAGGTACAANTGTGTAAGAAGGAGAACTGGAAGTTCACCAGCTTCAGTGTCCTGCCAACTCAGCCAGGTCACCTGAAACATTGGGGTTCACAACCACCAGAGGCCACCAGAGAGACCCCCAGGACAAAAGAGCACATGCGGAAAGGGGACAGGAAATATGTTAATGATTTTGGGGAAATGATTATCACATGTATGTTTAGTCCAGGACAATCAATAAATATGTATGTGAAATACAGTATAAAAACAGAAACTTTCCTGTACTCAGGATGCATGGCTTTGGGATGAGCTATCCCCCCATGCATCCAGCAGGATAAATAATGCCTGCTGCTTAATGCTACATTGGTGAAAAGGAGTTTTTTATTTTACCAAATTTTTTTGTAACATTCAAGGCCTTTAAAATTGTGAAGAACATTCATCTAAGTCTACAGACCTAATTCACAGCATGACAGGTACAAGATGCTGCCAGTGGGATACGAAGGGAACAAGAGAGTTGCTTTGACTTTGAGGACTTAAAATCTTCCTGCTTGTTTTCAGTTACAGATAACAAAAAAAAACCCAAAAAACGCAAACAAACAAACAAACAAGCCCCAAAACAGCAAAAACCCAAACTAACAAACAAAAAAACAGAAACAAAATTAAAAAACAAGAGACCCCCACATTACTAAATTTGGGGGTTGTATGGCTGTTATTTATACTTCTTACCTAACTGCAGCATCACGTTATGGGTATAGTGATCCTAGTCAAAGCCAGAATTTAACTTCAGGCAGGTGGATAAAACATTGCAGTAGGAGATAGTCAGCTATCTTGGAGCATAAACTGAATTCATTGAAGAGACAGAGATTGGAGGGAAAAAGAAAAGCTACCATAAAAAGGGAATTTAGTACTTGCCCAATCAAAAGCAACAGGAAAACTTTCCAATAGCTAGAATAGAATCTAAATAGTTTTGAGAGTATGGGATTGTAACACTCAGGAATTTTCACAGAGAAAACATCCACCCAACACATAAATAAATTCACATTTCAGTCTCAGTCCCTCCTACAGTCACACATTCATTGTACAATTTTACTGTCTCTTGATCCACCTACTCCATCCAGACTTCTTTTCATCATTATGAGGATGTTTATTTTCTGCTATTTCTGGCTGAGGTGCTCATGAGCCCCAGTTTATATTGTACTGTGTCTATGAGTTAGTTCAATTAATAGAAAATTACCCTGAATGAAAGGAACATATAACTCAATTAATTGCTTCACAATACAGTACACTGCCATTTAGAACCACTCTCATTCTTTCTGTTGTAATAGTATGGAAATAACTGATTTTCATAAGTATTGGGAAAAAAATCACAGTTTAATTCATAGTCATGTGAATAATAGTACAGAGTCCCTGTATATAATACACCTTCCCTTGTAAACACCATTCCATTAGTCCACTCATTTAGGTGTAAAATATATCTGGCATGTGGCGTACTTGACACCTGGGAGGAGAAATAGCTAAATAAAATGAGATATAGGAAGAAAGGTTGAAATAGTCTGCTTGGATGGATCAAAATAACAGTTCAGAAGGACCAAAAACAATTCCTGTGTTCATTATCTCAGATTATATCAGTCTTAAAAGATTTATGAGCACATCGCCTTACTCTAGAAAGTATGTTTTCTATGCCTTGTTTAGTAATGGACAGGAAAAACAGACTGAAAAAGTAAAATCTATTTTATCCACATAGGGCTTCATAATCCACTGCACAACCACCACTTTGTCAAAAAAGATAATTTTTTTTTATGAAGATTAAGTGTGATTTAAAATTCACATTCGCCTTTATTTATTCTGATGTGGGTCTGAATTAAACCTGAAATACGGGTTCTTCAGGAAGATTTTGACTTCAAATTCCATTCCCACTGTGCTTGCCTTTGTTTTTTTGCTTTCTTCATTTTTTTTTTTTAATACCTCATCCATTAATGTCTTTCACATGGGCCTCAAAATAAAAAATTCTGCTGTTCAATGTTAATAAAATTTTTCTGATGCCCAATGACACGTGGAATATTTGATAATTAAAATCAGAATATCAGAAGTTCTACACAAATTGTTAGCGCTTGTAGCTGTTTAGAAATAAACAAACCCTCCAGATCATTACCAAGTTGGATCTGTTAGTAGGAACATACTCAGACTTAACTATTTCCAGTTTTTTTCCCCACGTAGTTTCCTACATGCAGTACCTGTTGAACAAAAAGCCCAGTAGGAAGAAATTAAAGAACCAATCAAAAATACAGAGTAAAAACAAGAGATGTTTTAATCCTATTGAAATAAGCATTAGGTACAGATACTAGGGTGTAATGTAAAAGAAATTAAAATATGGTAAGGGAACAAAATGTATATTTAAGACATGCAGACATCTGTAGAGTAGTACGTATAAAACTCAAATTAGTGGTTTCATTGAATGCAATTCCATGTTTAATGAAATAGATACTGGTAAAAATCTGTTGTATTTCCTCATTATTGTTATTTCTTCTCTGTCTATATACTAGGAAAATTTTTCTTTGTTGGTTTGTGTCTTCACTAAATTTTTTTTTTTTACCTTCCAGACTGGTGTCTGAGGCGGATCATCTTTCTATTCAATTTCCATGTATTTTGCTCTGGTATATGAGTCTCAGACTGAATTTTATCTTAGCAACTGCCTAATCAGTCAGTGTGGAGACTACTGTGTCCACTTTGCCAAGCACAAAATATCTGTATCTAACCTGCTGTATTTTACAAATGGCCCATCACTTTCACAACAGCATTTAGTCAAGTTTTTCTTTCACTGATCCAGAAGAAAGAAAGAATGATGAAAGACATGGAGGGTAGTTACTAAACTGTACACCTAGTTGCAAGGTTTGGAACCATCATAGCTAAAAGTGCTGAGTGAGGAAGAAGCCAATGCAATTTAAGGGCTTGCTTTTCTCAGACTGGCATTTTGCCCAATAGAAACTAGACAGGAACAGTGACTTAACTTTGCATTTGAATAAATAATGAAGAAGTGAAAAACTCCCTTCATTGCATTGTTTATTCTGCAGAACAGAAATATGATCTATAACAATAGTTTTCATTACTTCTTCCCCTCTTCTTATGCCTTTTAGCTATCCATAATCTGGGGTTTTTTTCCTTTCCTATTACATGATGTCTTCTAAGATTTTCTGGTAATCATTACCTTAGATCCAAGTGAAAAGCTTCAGAAATAAAGCATAATGACAGTACAGAACACTTCTTGCAATAAGGGTCGTGCTTATGAAGCTGCAGCTAGTGAAGGTGAGATTCCCACAACCTGGGAAACTTGGGGAAACTTTTTACCCTGAAGAGGCCATTGTCAAGCTGTTACTACTCAACAAAAGGTACTTTAGAGAGAAACAAAAAGACGGTTGTGGCTCCAGGCTTCCTTTACCAGGATTCACCATGGTTATGCCTTTTCTACTGCATGACAAATCAGATGCTCTACAGCTCTGCAGAAGTCTTCATGCATATAAACAGCCAAATTCACAAGGCAGTTTCTCAGAAGATCAGTTTCCCCAAATGCAAATTGGAGATAATAATGCATTACTCCTCCACAAGAACAAAAACAAACAAATGAACAAAACAAAAAACCAAAACCAAACCAAACTAAACTAAATTAAACTAAACTAAAACACAAACACACCAATACACAATAAAATGTTGAACTGACAGATCCAGCAAAAATGCAGTGAAATTATCACCATAAATTACTGTTACAAACCATGAACACACCTTTTTTCACCTAAATATTTACTTCACTTAAATGTTTATTATACGTGGATTCTGATTTTTGTAGTGCTTTTTCGGCCATTAAACATAAGATTTTGCTTTTAATATTAAGAGTCATTAATAATTTGAATTTTTGGTGGAAAGAATAAGCTATTTCTTCTCTTACAAAGTCTTGGCAATATATTTTTCTGCTGTTTCCATATATGCAGCTTCTGCATGGTGAACCAGCACTATGAATAACCAGTTTCCAAACTCTTTGCACTCTAGGAATGCTAATTCCTTTCTCTACAGAATAGATCTTTTAACAGGCACAAAAACTTCAATATAAACTTTATAATTGCTTCAAAAATACTTATTATCTTTCCATGTCACCTCATGCAGAATGCACAGATGGTAAGAAAACCATTTACAGAAGACAATAGTGAGCATTAGAAAACAATGAACCATAGGATGTCATAAAATTTACTTATCGTGCTCCTGCGGGAAGTTAATTTGTATAATCAAGAACTGGAAAATAAAGTATGCTTGAACCCATCATCACATGAAAATGTCTTCATTAGGTTTTTATCCAGCTTCTCCAAAAGCTGTAAAACAGCTGTTTGGGTTTGGTTTGTTTTTTTTTTTTTTTTTTTTTTTAATTTTTTGCTACTTCAAGAAGCCACAAAACACTGTCTCTAAACCTACACAAATCTCTTCTGACAATTTCTTGATCCTGGAAAATTGTTAGCTGAAAGTATATTAAACCAGCATGTCAATCTTTCCTCTCATACTGCCCCTGAGGAAAATGCAGAACCTGTGACCACTAACAAGAAACTACAGCTTCCGAAAGGACAGCTACAGGCAGATATCCAGCTTTTAAATCTTTTTCAGTAATCTACAAGATCTAATAATGCCGGTCTGCCATCAGAAAATAGAAAAAGCAAACAAAAATACCTGTCCAATGTTGCAAATCCTTATGGGCTAAACTCAGAAAATAAACATATAGACTGTCTCTTAACATCTCTGTGTTTTATTACAACTTCTCATGTATGCTTGTAGCTACCTTGAATCCCACTGTATACTTTCTGAAGGTTAAAAAAAAAATGTTTGGAGAAACATAAAAGAAGGGAAAAGGATAGAACTTGAATTCCAGTGCTATGAAATCAGCACATACTTGTGCTTAAATAGAAAAGCTTTAGTGCAAAATGATTGGGTAGAGTTCCAGTTTAACATGGAATCTGCACAGGAGCCAATTCCTTGTGTATACCTGGCATCGGATCCATTCCCCAGCCAGGCTCTGCTGCCCAAAGGTGGTCGCTTGAGTGCTCATATCCATGACCAGTTGTTACGAGACAACACTGCAACGTCTCATTCCCAAGGAAAACTTCTCTACTGAGAGTCCTTCTGTCCTGTCATTCTTGTGTCCAGTCAGTTCAACCCCTTCTGCAGTCAAACCTTCTTGCCCTACATGCCCAGGTCATTCCCTGGTCACAAATTATCAGTGCTGAGAAGATACAATTTGAATTTCCCTTTGACCAGGTGCTACATATTCCAGGAAACAAATCATGATGGGTTGAATTATATTGCAAATATTTCATTGTATATATGGAAAGTGCAGGAGAAGATGAGAGCAGAAGAAAAGGAGGCAAGATAAAAAGATTCTGAATTCTTTCCTTCAAGTGGTGAATGTAGTAAATTTATGTTCTGAAGGAATGGACTAGTAAGTTTGTTCACAGCATAACAATGTTTTCTGTTGCTGCTTAGAAAACTTCAGTGTCCAGTCATCAAGCTCATTCAGTCTCTTCCCCTCTCCACTTTTATTACATAAAGAAACTGAATGTACCTTTGATCTCCCTTTTAAAAAGAATTTAAGTGTCTCCAGGGGCGTTACTCTCTCTTGTCAACCTGACCACATTAATTCAAAACACATGCTTTTTCTTTTTTTCTGTAACATTTTACGTCTGACTATCCTAATGCAGACTGACTAGTCTAATACATCTGAATTATTCTGAATCTCACAATGCACAATAAAAATCTATCTGTGACAACACAAACAGAATTCTAGACATATGCATATCTAGGCATTGGAACACATGGACTATGTTAATACTTTTCAGTTTAAATGCTGTACAGGAGATTCAGGTAGAAACTGCCACGATTTTGAGTATCTGAATACATTAAAATACAAGATAGTCAAATATCTTAACCCAGAAGTGCCTTGTTGGCATTGGTATATAGGAAGAACTGTTGATTGCTTCTTCATACTTCCTGGGTCCTACAAAGAGGAGTAATTTTCCCACATTGATAATTTATTGGCACCGTCATGGCTGTGGCAGGCCCTGTTCAGTAGTAATGTAGGTTTTTCCAGCACTCACATTATTCCTGTAGTTCATCCTTATGATTCTGCTAGGGAAAGTTCTCTTAAACGGACCATGCAATGGGCAAGAAGATATTTTTAAAGTGTGGTTAAAGTCAACATACTTGGGGTAATGCTTGGTAGAAAACAAAGAAATGTGGATGAATCACAGAAGTGAACAAATTATTTGTTGGCTAGCAGCTTGGTCCCAAGATAGACACACTGGATCATTAAAATCAAACCTCTAGGCAAACATCTCTGCTTTCTTAGAAATCTGTCTGAAAAGAAGTCAAGCCTTTCCTTTTATCCCTGGTTTAAAACCCTTACTACTAGAAAAGTTATTACAAAAGAAGACAAAAGAACAAAGCCAGTTTACTTCTGGGTAAAATGGGTGAAATGCAGTATGTGGTTATGCATTATAAGAACTAGTAATATTTTTAATAGCATCCTTCAAAATAGTGCTAGATCCATTGAAGTTAATGTAGCAGACTGTTGTGCAAAATGGGGTTAAAATATCAACAGAGAAACAATAATATGTATGGTTTTAATTGTCTTTGACTACAGAAGTTTTGAGAAGTCAGAACTGAGAAAACTTACACATTCTTTTTTCTGTTACCAATGGGAAAAACAGCTAGAGGTGGAAAATACAAAAATTTTAAAAAAGGAAGCAGCTAAGGAAACTGCAGTCATTCTGTTGCATGTGAAAGCAGAAAATAAGACTGTGAGAAAAGCTACTGAAATATAGTATCTTCTTGAATTAAAATGTTCATTAAAAAAAAAACAACCCTGCCTCAATTCCAAACTTTTTTTTTTTTTTTAATTATTGAGGGGAAAAAAAGATGAGAAAAAAAATTCAAAAGGAAAATGGAAGAGACCCCAATGCTAAAGATAGGGTTTAAGCCAAAGCTTTTAAACTCAAGCTCAAATTAAAATTTTTATAAAGGAAATCACACCTTTGCCAGCTGTTCTTTCTAACCTGAGCTAAAATGCTGGGGATGATCCAAAGAATAAATAACTTAAGAAATATTTTATTTACCTCTGTGCCCCTACATGAACTAAGCATAAACATAGATGCACTACATACCTCCTTTTAGGGGCATTGATAATCGCTCCTAAACAGGTAACTTTTTAAGTCAAATCCTGCTGGTGGTAGATTCAACAAAACAAAAAGGAGATGTCCTTGCATCCGACATGAAATGGCTTCCCTCACTGCAAATTGTTTTGAAGACTGAAGCATAAATTGGTTAAAAATTACTGGACAAATTAATGGAAAGAAATACCCAGCATGCTTCCAAGTACACATCATCATTTCTGGCTCAGTAATGCCCAGACATGAATACTCTCAGTAGCTGTATGTTTTCACAGTGCTCTTACAGATGTAAAATTTTGATACAATGAGCAAGAGCATATTCCCAGTTCAATGCAGCTTGTTCTCACATATTGAGTTTAAAAAGTTCACAGTGTCCAGTGCCTCTTAGGAACAAAAAAGTGTGAGCTCGACGTCTGGTCACAGTTGTGCTAAGTGTCTTCCTTCCACTTTTAGCTTCAAACACCTACTTTCCTGCTAGACTTACTCAAAATATTAAAATTACCTCAATACCACCCTATTCACTTAGGAGAGGAAAATGAAACAGAAAATTACATAGAAATAACCATTGCAAAAATTATTTGCAAGGCATTTTCATTTGATAGCCGCATTTTCCATCATATTATCATTCATTTTTTGTTGACAAGTTTCCTAGATTTTGATCTTGTATGGCAATGTTACTCTATCAGAAAAAGTTTATATTCTCCAAGCAGTTACAGTGGCATGATACAGAATCATTTATGGGAGCAACTGTTGAATTGCAAAGTGTGCCCTTACTAGGAAAGGTGTTTGTCAGTCTGCTTGACTGTACATCATTGTGTATCTACTCAGGACTCACAGACAACAGACTGAAATGTGCTTTCTTTCTTGTGTCAGAATAGTAACATCTGCATTGCTGTTGATGAGCTGAATCAGTGTTTCTAGAATATGCCCATATTTACAGTGAAGGGACTTATAACTCTGCTATTAGCATTCAAACTGGACTGAAGACCAGCATAAAAATGTGCTGGTTAAGAAGATTACTCCAAAGCTTTTACATGTGAGAATATATTTTTATGCTAGCTAGTCTCAAAAAGTCCAGTCTAAATTATATTCAAGAATGCCTTATTTGTATGCTACAGATGTATTTCCAGCCGGGTTCAGCTTCCCAAAAGCATATTTCAAACCTTAAAGTAGAGGAACACTGCAAAAGAGGGAGGCTTTTCTGCATTTTTTTCTTCCAAAAGAGAGAATAAACTGAATTTTCTGGCTGGCATTGTCCTCGGTGTAAGCAGCAGAGTCATTAATGGCTTGTAGGTAGCATTCTGTCATGCATAAATGTTTTGTTTCAACAGGACCAGAAAAACAGAGATCTTAAACTGTCCAGAAAACTGGAAGATGTAGAAAAAAGATGGAGATATACTCTCTGGTACCTATTACTGTGCTTTACTACTTGCAACAACTGTATAGTAAGCACTATTTTTTCTAAACTGAATTTATTTGGATTTAATTCTAATTCCGATGTGCTCTTAGAGGGGATTTTTGTTCTCCTTTTTAATAAAAAAACCCATGGTGTTCTTACAACCACTGTTAACTTTTTACTGAAAAGGGACAAGGTCATAAGGACCTATGTGTCAAGGTCAAAAGAAAAAAAGGTAAAGGATCTTTATACAGGTACAACTATTGTCCAACACATGTGAAACATGTTATTTGTCAGAGCTCATGAATATTGCAGTTTTAAAAAGCACTCAGCTTAATGATCAAACTCTAGATCATAAATCAAATATTAGAAGCATTTTTTGACACTCTGTGGGCTTTCCTACTTTAAAAGTCTAGAAAGATTTATTTTCATTTGCATTATCAGACTGAAACAATAAAGTCCCAAGCTAATAACATCATTTCCTCACAGGAAAACAACAGTTTTATTAACTGCATAAAATTGTTATCTGACCCCATGGTTTATTTTTATTATTTTTATTGATAAACATCTCAGCCTGACACAGTCCTAAGTACAGACCTTTAAAAAACTTGTCTAATGCCTTGTATTGGATTTTTTCTCACTAAAAAAATGTGCTCTGATGCACATTACTATACCAGATGTCAGACTAATAAACATACTTGAGCTCTGCAATTACTGAATCAATGGCAAAGTCCTGGATTTCACACAAGGCTACAAAGTTTTTAAATGGAAATATAAGAGATCAAAGAATGTACTTTCAGCTTCTATTTTTTTTTTTAATAGCTTTTAAAAGGATTCAGTCAAAACAACACATAGGATTTAAGAAAATATGGAAAATATTTCTAGAATAGAGGGAAAAATATAAATTTAAGCTATATTTTAATTTCTCTGAATAGATGTTGAATATATTACAACCTTTTTCATCTCACAAAAAGAAGACAAACCATTTCAGAATAGATTGAATGAAAATATTTTTTGAAGAACAATGGAAACATCTCTCTTGTAGATATAAGTAAATAGAGTTTTATGAATAAATTAGTAACTAAGTCATTTTCACACTATAAAGGAACTTGGCAGTGACATAAAACCCTCATGGGCTCTCATATAGGAAGCCAACAAACTAAAGAACGTCTTCCAAAAAATCTGCAGAATATAAAGGCTAATATTTTTTTTTTCTGCTACTTCTGGTTTTAAGGAAACTAGCATCACTCTGTCAAATAATAAAAAGAAAAAATAGAGGTCACTGCATTGTCATTCAGAAGCATGCACAAAAAATAATATATGAAAAAGAAACTGAGCACAGAAGAACAGTCTGAAATATTGAGATAGAAAGGTATTCAAAGAATTTTTAATGTAAAAAAACAGAATGAAAGAACTGATATTTAAGTTGACAGCCCTTGAACATCTAAAATTGAGCTAAGACAAGTATTATGAAAATTAATAGAAAGTAGAGACTATGTTGGCATTTTACACATTTTCAGGTAAACAATGTCTTAGAAAAATCAATTTTGGAGCAACAGATAATGTAGTCTTCCTCAGTAAAATCACAAATATTAACCCAAATAAGCAATATTTTTTCTGATTTGCCCGGGACACACAAAAAATATTGAAAAGAGATGCTTCAATTTTTTTTTCCAGAAGAAGGGGACTCCTATCACTAAGCTGTGGATCTTCAGATTGTAACTGATGCTTGTTTACAATCGCACCATTATTTATTATTCCCTGAAGACCTTCATGTCCACATTCAAGGACTTCTTCCTCAGGATTTTACTGCTGACCACCACCATTTTCTCCTAATATGGAATTTGAAGAAGAAAGAGAGTAAGGGGAGAGAGTAAGCTAGAGGTTTGGTTAAGAAGACTTTGTAAGGCACAAAAAAAAAAAAAAGGAGGTAATGCAAAGATTTAACCTTATCACATCTCTTCAAACAGAAGTACCAATGAGGTTTAGCTTTGCTGGCAAGTGCCATTGGCTGTATGGGTTTCAATTTAATTTAAGAAATTACTCACTTTGTGTTTTCCAATGTTATTTAATGTACCTTGGGCAAGTCCCAGAAGTGCAGGTCCTTAAAAGCTATTTAAGCCTATAACTCCTCCTGAAATCAGGCTTGGGACCTGCTCATCAGTGGGATCAAGCTCTTAAACTGTCTCTCTTATTTAATTTGTAAGGAAATTGTGCCAGGTCATGGAAGAGGAGTAAATAATTACAGAAAATGGGAAGATGAATCATATATGACTATTTAAGAATATAAACTGATATTTAAAAAAGTAAAGCACACACTTTGAAAATATTTTTAGGGATGTAACCTGTTTGAAATCAATGGAACTAAATCACATTAATAAACTGAGACAGAAACTTACACAATTCCTGGATTAGTCCTGGAGGAGTGACTGTTCTCCTTGACAAATTAAACTTTATTTAATTCCTCAAGTATCAAAGCCCTATGAAATTATTCTGGCAGGTAATCTGAAGAGGGGAAAAATAATTTGTCACTAGTTATTTTTGCTTATCTTCATCAATGTATTAAAGTCAGGCATGCTTTTACACAATTTCATAATAACAAGTTGTCTTATTCCTAACACGAACAATAACAAGAAAACCTGATGTTATAATCAGTATATCACAGCCACAC
Source organism: Myiagra hebetior (assembly GCA_013397015.1). Taxonomy (NCBI): domain Eukaryota; kingdom Metazoa; phylum Chordata; class Aves; order Passeriformes; family Monarchidae; genus Myiagra; species Myiagra hebetior. The sequence goes on along the minus strand of VWZQ01012237.1, from coordinate 12,808 downwards.
AAGAATAGATCACACCAAAGATGACATAGAACATAATCAACTGCAGTCTGGAGGCAGCCAGTGGGGGGAAAAAATATGACATTATGAAAGAACATCTTCCAGACTCAAAGGTATGGATAAGCCTTCTCCAATCAGCCAAATCCATTAATTACCTAGATAATCCCAGACCTTTGTCAGGCCAACCACTTGCTGGGTATTTAGAGCTGCTCTTTCAGAGCTTCTTATGTGGGAGACAAAATTGATGAAGTATGTAAACATAAGCCAAATTTCATAAAGCAGATTTTGTTTCTTATAGCAAAACTGTGGACCATAGAGCCGTATTTCTAAAGGCAACTCAGTTCTATACTCTGTTGGAAGTAATCTCCTTGAAAAGTCTTAAAAATCCCAAGGTACCCTGACACCTTTATGGAAGCTGTTCCTCTTTTTATTCAAGTGCTTTGCCACACTACTTTTCTTATTCCTGTATTTCTCTTTAATGTTCAGTTTACTTTCACTGTCTCTGTTATGGTTATGATCCTGTTGTCCTATCTATTACTGTGTGTTCATGAATAAACTGTGAAAACATAGATCTTAAATTATTATGGGTAATGACTCTTTCAATGAACATGTATTAAGTGTCTCAAAAGCCACACTATCACATGACAAATACTTATATGTGCTTTTCCTAATGGGCTCCAGTCCTAGGTTTGATCCAAGACATACTTCCAAATGTATGTGCTGCTATTTTAAACCAGGAGGCAGTTGCTTACAGGGTAACAGGCAGCAGCTATCAGAACAATTAACTCTGGCCATTAAAAGAATTCCTTACATCACAATAGCACTAAAAAATTAGGAAACAGAATAAAAAGCATATCACAGCTACCATGGTATTCTTTCCTATCCAGGTTAACATTTTGGTTTTGTGTAACACTTGTCTACCTATCTTTCATAGTGCAGGTCACTATATTTTAAAAGCTGTTTTTTTTCCAGGAGATAATTGAGCTTGGTCTGTGTGAGTGAGCTGGTACCTGATGCTGACAGCCTGCAGAAGGCAATTTCTCCAATTGCTAAAAAAGACTAAGGAATCAGACATGACAAACTGCAGCCTGGAATATCTGGCAGCAAGCTTATTAGTGCTGAAAAGGTGCACAAATAAATTACTTACATAACATACACTCCCTTCATTTCTGTCATGGTACTCACTGTCCTGAAACAAAAGTTAAAAGTTTACTTTTTTCCCCCTTCGCAACTTGTTGGAGGTTTTAAAAGTTAAATACATAATTTATTCTATATGAGATACAATTCCTAGTATTCCTACTGCTTCTTGAAGTAAGCTTCCTCTTCATTTGTTAATTTCCCCCGGATGGGACCTCAGACCCTCATCCGACACACTTCATCTCAGCAACTGTTGCACATTTCATGTGCAAGATTGTGAAGGAGGGGGAAAACAGTTCTACTTCTTTCTGTAAGGCACTATCTTCAGTTTAATTTTTGTCTTTGGATCTATACAGCTCTTTAGTGACAGGAATGAGACTGGACTTTCATTCAAAACTACTATAAACTGGCTCAGGCTACAAACAAATCCAGCCAAGCTGGTACTAACCAAGAAATTATATACTGGGAGGTCTGTGCTAGAAAATGGTTTCGTTTTCTTAGAAAAATATTTTCTCAGAAGCAGTTCAAAACCTACTGGTATATATAAATTTTGCATATAGAAGACTACAACCCAAGCTGCAGCCCAATGGCAGTGCAGTGGTTTCATTAAAGAAAAGCTAAGGCATTTATAAGACACTCTGAGTGTCATTCATGCTCTAGGGTTATCCTCTCCCATGCCTAAAGTGTAAGACTGTAAAACTCCATGTGCATTAAGGACCAATTCTGGCTTTATGAGAATGAGGAGACCTTAAAGTACTGACTGCACTGATTTGGAAGACATCACTATTCTGTACAGTATTTAAATACAGGATCAGTTCCTGTTGAATTAATTCTAGTGCCTTATAGCTTTGTTGAGGTAAGGCCAAAGAGCACTTTAAGAGCCCTCAAAGATTTATGCAAAACATCAGCTAATCTCACAATATAACAGGAAGCTTAGTTACACATGAAGTATTTATGGATTATTTTGCAAGCTTTAAGACTTTCACCTTTAAACATGTCAGTCCAGCATTTCAAAGATGTGTTCCAAGATTCTTCACAAAGCTGAAGTAAAGAAGGCTAGATAATGACTGCATAATCCACTTTAAATATGTACACCTGCAGGGGAAATGGATGGAGATTTTTATCTTGAAGTATGAATGTAACTTTACTCACCCATTGCTTTTTCTAAAGGGAGAAAGAATGAGTAGAACTTAAGAATTCCTCTTCCATGGGGAATATTGAGAGGGGAAACATCTGTAAGAAAGCCTTACAGACACATTCAAATGAGTTCTGTAGTATCACAGCATCTACTATAAATTCTTTGAGGATCCATGTCCATATTTACCCCTCCCTGACACAATCTTTGTAATCTTAAATAATCCATCTGTTAGCTTTTCACTCTAAATCTGATATTGGATTCAGTAACCAGAAAGAAATTTCTGCTATTGCACAACCAAATTAGTATGCCATAAACTTTTTAATGTCATTAAGCCAGCAACATAGTTTTATTGTTTTGGGCTGAAGGGCATTAGAGAGAATTGGAAAGGCTGCCATATACATAGGTATGAAATCAAATGCTGTTCCAGCTCTGGAATGCAAATTAGAACACATACTCAGACAAATTTGCTCAGAGTGAAATCCCAGTGGCATCAATAAATTTATGCCCAGGTAAAACAGGAGGAAGATCTGAGACTAGATGTTCTTATTTTTCCAATTTACCTATAAAAAAAGAAAATGAACTCTAGTAGTTCTGGATCAACAACCTATGCACCGGATCATACAGGTCCACAGAGCATGCCTGACCCTGTACAGGTCCAGTACAAGGAATTGTTCCAGCTCATCTACGCTTAATGAAAATGCGAGACTTACCACAGCATAATTAGCTGTGAGGTTATTCACCCACCTGCAAGGAAGTCAGTCTGACAAGAGAACAAGCAGCTCTCTCATTGACAGCTGGAGTCACATCACAGCAAGAGATGCAGTTTGTCTCCAGGGGCTCTATTTTACAGTCAGATCAGAGATAAGGAAGCCTCAGAGTCATATACAGAGGATATGTCAGTCTCTGTTAATAGTACATTCAGCTATCATACTTCCATTTGTGCATGAGCTTTTCAGGGTTAAGAATAAGGTGGGAGTGTTGTGGTTTAACCCCAGCTGGTTACTAAGCATCATACAACCGCTCGATCACAGCCCCCAGCTGGGATGGGTGAGAGAACCGGAGGGGAAAAGTGAGAAAACTCATAGGTTGATATAAAAGAGTTTGAAAGGGAAAGCAAAAGCTGCACACACAAGCAAAGCAAGATAAGGAATTCATTCACTGCTTCCCATGGGCAGGCAGGTGTTCATCCATCTTCAAGAGAGCAGGGCCCTATCACACACAACAGTAACTTTAGAATTCAAATGCCATGACTCCCAATGTCCCCCCTTCCTTCATTTTCCCCCGGATTTATATATTGAGCACGATGCCACATGATGTGGAATATCCCTTGGATCAGTTGGGGTCAGCTGTCTCAGCTGTCTATTCTCAAAAGCAACAGAAGCTGACTGCTCTGTTGGTGTGGTGGGCATGATCTTTGGGGAACAGTGAGTCAGCCAAGAAAGAGAGAGAGTTTGTGCCAGTTTGGCCAAAATCTAGCAATACATCCTCTGAGAGAAAAACAGGTTACAACCACCCTTCTCCCCACTAGGTTCAGGAAAAAGAAATTTTCCTCGAAGGAAAGTGAAAGAGGTAGAAACTATTTATTTAACAAACACACAGAAATCTCTCTCTGTGGAAAGGAACCTGGGAAGATTTCAGAGTCCATCTGTAGGTGTGGTC